>CM046812.1:41821802-42421802 GCA_025617385.1 Murraya koenigii | reverse complement strand
CCATTTCCATTTTGGAAAGCATTTAGTAAAAATATTATCGAGATGTATTAAATAAAAATTCAGAAGGTCTTCGGACAGATAACCAGAGGGTGGTATACTCATAGCATATAGTATTTGTTACGGTTCATTGGATGGTGAGAACGAAGGATGAAGACGAAGTTGAGGCTATCTTAGATGTTGAAGGTTGTATGGATGAACTATTATTAAATCAAAAAATGAAGTGGGAAGAATTATCGAGAGATTACCTAATAAAGGTGTTCACTATTGTATACAATACTGATGAGTATGAATCATAGAATAAATTGTCTAGAATAAATTGTCCAGAGTGCGTAGACAAAAACAGGCATCCACCTGTATTAATGATCTTAATAAAATAAGTAGGCAGGAATTCGAAAATTACCATACATTTGCGCACGTATAAATTCATCATCTTTTCTCACAAATGACAACACTAAAATAAAAAATCAAATTCACTCCTCCCCTCGGCCAACGTCCAACGAAGCTGTCGCCCCGCTTGAACACCGCCTGGAATTCCCTCAACCGCTGCGTGCGACTCCCTGTTGCCAGCAGTTGTGAAAAAAATCGAGTACTGCAGTGTTAACACGCTTCCTCAAAAGATTAGTTAATGAGTTGTTTAAATTTTTTTAATTAGTTTTCCTTTTAAACCACTCGATTTCTATGAATTAAGTTGCGTGGCTTGATGATTAGTTAGGGTATGTTTGGGATTGAGATTGGGCAGTTGTAGCTTTTAAGCTATATTAGTTATATTAATATGATTTTTCACTTATATGATGTAAAATCTATTATGTTTTTAATAATTTTGTTAAAATTATTATTTAAAAATTATATTTATTACATATTATTAATTTTTATTTTATAATTGCAGTTTTTTTTCCACAGCGGTTGTAGCTTAAAAGTACAGCACCTCAATCCCAAACATACCCTTAGTGTTGGTAGTAAAATACGGGCCAAGGGTATTAAGGGCATCATATATCAAAAACATGATTTGGGACTACGATCAAGAATGAAGGGAAATTTGAAATGAAATGATAAAATGAGAATATTTTGAATAGCTGGCCTCATTCATCTAAATTGTCTGAGAATACCAGAAGAATGCTTCTTATAAAATATTTAAGTTGCTACATATTTATGTGGGACTACAGAACAGTGACAGTCATGCCATTATAATATGGTCCCTATCTTAAATGTCCCTAAAACACCTCCCTCGAAGCTGCCTAAGTCAAAATCAAGGAAGACTGCAGACTAAGCTACCTGCATTCTCTCTAGTAAAATCATGTGCTCCTCAACCTAATTGACTAATTCAATGGGTCAATTAGAGTCAAAGACACGCACAAACTATCCCCAAATTGAGGATTGTCTAGCCCAAACAAGCTTAAGAGTCTCTATTAAATGAGTCAAATTACTTAAAAACCCTACTTAAAGAGGGAAATGACTAATAGCAACTCGCCAAATGTCTTAAAATGACACAAAACTTAAGGAGGGAAATGATCAATAGCAACTCACCATATGTCTTAAAACGACACAAAAATGCATTCAGGGGCGCTCTACATTAAAAGATTAAGTTAGTCTCGCTTGTGGATAAAGTAATTAAAGCGGAATATTACACTAATTTCTAGGAAGCAATAAATCTATATTTACACATAAATATACACCTAAATATATAAGGAAAACCAAATCAATTAGATTTGGTTAACCTTTCAACACTCCCCTCAAGTTCGGTCTAAAAATGTCTTTCATGGCCGACTTGCAAACTAATTCTCGAATCTGTTTCTTAGGTAGTCCTTGGTGAGTATATCGAGCAACTCCGCTCATCCAGTAGGAATGTAAGGCATGCGGACTAAACCACCTGTCTAGTTTCTCTTTTATGAAGTGTTTGTCCACTTCAACATGTTTAGTTCGATCGTGGAGTCATTGGATTATGTGCTATTGCAATAGCAGATTTGTTATCACAATATACTTTCATAGGTAGAGAATTATTTGCCTTAAGTTCTTCAAGAATTTTTTAATCCAAAGAACCTCACAAATTCCTAGAGCTATCTGCTCTATATTCCGCCTCCTGACCTGCTTCGCTACTACAGTTTGTTTCTACTGCGCTAAGTGACCAAATTTCCTCCAATAAAGGTGCAGAACTGTAGATGGACCTTCTATCGGTTACACTACTTGCCCAATCAGACATCTGTATAGACTTCTACTTGTAGGTGCCCTTTTTCCTGAACAAAAGACATTTACCGGAGATCCTTTCAAGTATCTAAGGATCCTATATCTTCGTTTCAAAGTGTTCTTGTCTCGGAGTATGCATAAATTGGTGACTACGCCATCTGCAAAGGCTATGTCCAAGGCGTGTATGTGAAAGGTAGATTAATCTACCTACAAGGCGTTGAAACCGATCTATGTTGGTCACATCTTCGCTTTAGCTGGTTGTAATTTCATATTAGGATCTATGGGTGTCTCTACTGCCTTACATCCGAAGTAGACTGTCTCTTCAAGCAAGTCAAGTACATACTTGCGTTGAGACACAACAATCCCATCTTTTGATCTAACAAACTCCATACCCGGAAAATACTTGAGTTGCCTAAGTCTTTGATTTCAAAGTCACGTGCAAGAACTTTCTTTAATCTGCAAATCTTAAGTAAGTCATCACCGATCAAAATTATATCATCTACATATACAATCAACATGGCTGATTTCCCTTCAATGGAATGTTTGTAAAACATTGTATGATCTGCCTGACTTTGGGAGTAACCGTGTCCCTTTATAACATTACCAAAGCGTTCAAACCATGCTCTAGGAGACTGTTTAAGCCCATACAAAGACTTTTGTAGTTTACACACTTTACTACCACTATGATTTCCCTCAAAACCTGGTGGTAAGTCCATAAAGACTTCTTCTTCTAGCTCCCCATTCAGAAAAGCATTTTTAACATCTAACTGATATAGATTCCAATCAAAATGTACAGCCAATGAGATAAGGACTCGGATGGAATTTATCTTTGCAACGGGGGCAAAGGTTTCTTGATAGTCAATTCCATAGGTTTGAGTGAACCCTTTTGCTACGAGCCTTGCCTTATATCTCTCAATACTTCCATCAGCATTACATTTAACTGTAAACACCCACTTACAACCCACAGTTTTCTTTTCTTTTGGTAAATCCACAATCTCCCATGTACCATTCTTTTTAGAGCATTCATTTCCTCTAAAACTGCTAACTTCCAATCTGGGTGGTCTAAGGCTTCTTTTATGGTTTTAGGAATTGGTATCTGAGAGATTTTTGTAGTAAAGGCTCTGTGTTTATTGGACAATTTTTCATAGGAAACATATCTGGCAATAGGGTGCATAGTACAAGTTCGGGTTCCTTTCCTATGTGCTATGGGTAAGTCAAGATCATGAAATAGAGTGCTAGAATGTATAGGAGAAGATATGTTACCTGAATTTTCTAAGGAATCAGTCCTTGGAGGTGACAATTGAGGCTGTACCGAGTTTATAGGAGGGTCTTTCTTCACTGTGATGATACCTTTGTCGAGTATAAACACGAAGCTCCGGTGGTAGAAGTTTATCTTGTAGTATTTCTCCCCCTGTCTCTGGTACATTAATACTTGGCTCCTGTAGTTCAAGGTTTCTTAAGCTTTCATCATTTGAAATACCAGTTTTTTTTGTTTGAGTTGAAGAACTCAGATCAGGTAAAAACATATTAGGCATAGGTGTAAGCCAAAGATGATCTTCATTATTCTTTTCTCCCCAGAGGAATTTTGGCCAAAAAAAAGGTTGATTTTCGAGAAATATGACATCCATACTAATATGGAATTTCTTTGTTTCAGGATTAAAACATTTGTACCCTTTTTTATTAGGAGCATAGCCCAAGAAAACACATTTTTCAGATCTAGGATCCAATTTAGATCTAAGATGGTTAGGTATGTGAACAAATACAGTGCACCCAAAGACTTTTAACTGAATATTGGAGGTAATCCTACTAGAGGGATATATAAGTCTAAAGTATTCTAAAGGTGATTGATACTTTAAAACACGGGTAGGCAACCTATTAATCAAATAACATGTCTGTTAAAACAAGCATCACCCCACAAATATTTAGGAACATTCATAGAGAACATGATAGCCCGACTAACTTCAAGTAAATGACGGTTTTTCGTTCCATAATTCCATTTCTACGTGGAGTATCACGGCAGGTGGATGTGTGAATTATACCCTTTTCCTTACAAAACACCCCTAGATAATTATTAAAATATTCGAGTACCATTATCCAGTATGGAGTATACTTATTTTTGTTTGAAATTGATTTTCAACCATGTTATAAAAATCTTTGAATAATCCCTCAACTTCAGATTTTTCTCTCATTAAATAAACCCAACAAAGCCGAGTATGATCATCTATGAATGTCACAAACCATTTTTTCCGGTTAAAGTATTGATTTTTGAGGGTCCCCAAACATCACTATGAATTAAATAAAAGGTTTTGATGCACAATAAGTAAGTGTTTTATATGAAATTCGATGACTTTTAGATAAAACACAACTTTCACTATCGAAAAGTAGTACAATCAACATTTTTAAATAAATTTGGAAACAAATATTTCAAATAAGGAAAGCTAAGGTGTCCTAGTCTAAGGTGCCAAAGCATTATTTGATCCATAGCAGAGTTTGAACTAATAATACTGCTCAAACCTTGAGCTTGTTTATTCCTTGAAAGGTAGTCATCAAAATAGTAAAGACCTTCTCGCAAACTAGCACTCGCCAATCATCGTCCCCAAGTTCCCGTCCCGAAATTCACAATGGGAGTCAAAAAACACAGCACGACAATTAGATTCTTTGACTAATCTACTTGACGGATAGCGAGTTGCAAGAAAGTTTAGGGACATGTAGCACATTTTTAAGCTCAATGGTTCCGAGAGTTTTATTGATCCTTTTCCAGCTATGGAAGATAAGCTTCCATCAGCAATTCTTACCTTTTTGTTACCGGGCAAGGGTAATAGGAATCAAATAAGCTAGCAATGCTAGTCATATGATCGAAGCACCTGAATCAATAATCCATGGTGCGAGTAATTGAGTGGCTAAAGAGAGCACTAATAATACTACTGTTTGAGCTAATGAATTGCTAGGAATACCGGGTGGAAGATTGGAAGTCAGCAGCTTTATGAGATGATTAATTTGCTCATTGCTTGAGTTTTGTTTCCAGATTCTCCACTTCATTGGCGGAGGGCAGTGCACGGCTATGTTTGCTGCTTTTCCATTCTGCAGGCTTCCGTGAAGTTTCCAACAAGTCTCCGGGTATGGCGTGGTCTATTGCAGTAATCACACCATACTCGAGGTTATAAAGGGATAAGCTCAATCATTCACAAACTCACTTAACTTTCTCTTGTTTTAGAGTTTTCTCTAAAACTCATTACTTTTTTTTACCTTCTACCGACTTGTCCATCGAAGTGTCGTTGGCAGTCATCACTGGCGTTGCCTCTAACAATCGTTTCTTGTGATTTTAGATCTGTTCCCATCTCAACCTTCCCTACAAATTGTTTTTAGGTATTTCAACCTTCCTCTTTACTAGAAAACCACCATTTACAAAAAAGCTCTCGTAGTATTTTGGGCTTCACCAAATTCAAGCCTAAACAATTAGTATACTATTTTTGTAGTAAATTTAAGATTGAATTTTCTGTTTATTTTTTTAATTAGTTATGTTTGGCTTTAGATAAAAAATTGTGTGATTTAATATTTTAATATTTAGCTGTTGCTTGAATAATTATTGAGGAATAATTGTTGTATATTTGTAGAATGGAAGTGGGAGACAATCCTACTCTTGAAGTTCAATTATACAAGATGTCTGTGATGCAGAACAAGAGGTTGTTTAGGAAAGAAATTAAAAAGTTTTTTTTTTATCACGACTGTTTCTTAAGATTACAACTTATATTACATGAGACTCTACCAAATATTTATAAATCTGATTATTACTGAGACTAATATATATTAATTTCTATAAAATACTGCGCATACTTTTAATCCTCACTAATATTTGAGGGTCGCCTACTCCACTCACATTTAGCGAGAGAGAAGATATCTTTACCCGTTCCAAGGGTTGGGCTGTTTGCCTATTAAAGTGGTACTTGAGCTGGATTCAGAACATCGTGAGACAATTTGGTCCATATTCGGTGTGGGCGTTCGAACATTGAGAGGATATTTTCCTAGTATGAGAGGACCAAGAATGATGTACCTTTGGTGTACCAGTTATCGTGCCCACGGTAAATGCTGGGTAGCCAAGTGCGGAGCGGATAAGATACTTCGCTCATTATATGGGCGTAGCTCTAACTAAATATTTTATGTACCGTGAATGATACACTTTAATCATTTATAATGATCCCTTCAGACGAACACAGGCTTATCGACAATTGCCTTTTCTATTACGAATAAACTCATTGGCGCCTAACTAAATATTTTATGTACCGTGAACGATACACTTTAATCATTTATAATGATCCCTTCAGACGAACACAGGTTTATCGACAATTGTCTTTTCTATTACAAATAAACTCATTGGCGCCAAGCGTGAGGGAATGCTAGACGTTTGGTATTTGCTCTTGCGGCCAGGAGAAAATACCCATAGAGGTGGCCAATCTCATGCATATTGTCTGTATATCGGATCGCACAAATTGCATAGTATCATAAATTGCTATTTCAAAGAAGTTTTGGGAGTTACGAAGGAAACTTCGAATTCATATTTTCCTATCTATTCTCTACAAAGTACAAAGAATATGTAATATAATTTCAAGACTTTCCTATTCAATTTGGCATCGGGTAAGAAACAGTCAAGAAATTTCATTATATACTCCTGGAACAAAAGGATCAAAACCTTCCACACCTCATGCTGAATTTACAAATCATACCTTTCCAGTTAATCCATACAGGTCAGACACCCATATTCCAAGACCATACAATCCTGTTACATGAAATGTCCCAAAACTAAAGCAAGCCACTCTTGAGAGAAATAAATAAATTCCAAAGATTTTAGGCAAATCTAAAGAGCCTTTTTTTGTACAATCATCAACAGATATTGCTAGATCTTAATACACCCAATGTCAGATAGCTACCAAGAAGTATAAACCAAAAACACAATATGTGCCCCCGCTATACCTTCGTAACTCCAAATACCTAGTGCTATTGCGCTTGCTTCTGGTAATTATATTCAAGCGTAGAATTGGTTGAAGATTACTGGACGTTTTGAATAAGAAACTCTCTTTTAATTTTTTATTTAGAATTTTATTTCTTTAGAATTTCGATATCTATTTCTGTTTGGTATAATTACAAATTAATTGTCTATGGAAGTAGTAATATAAGAATGAGATAAAAAAGGGATATTCCGAGCTTATCTTACCTATCGAAGACTTATTGCAGTGCCAGTATACATTTTTCACGTCGGAAGGTTCTTAACAAGATTTATGGTATGAAAGAGTACAAAAATATCCATGAATAGGATTAAACCTTATTCTATGATATTTATATGAGATTCCTCTTTCTTATTTTTAAGCAAGCCTCCTCTATAAAGTACTGCTCAGACTTTTAACTCTCACTAATATTTGAGGGTCACCTAATACACTCATATTCTTTCTATAAAGTACTGTCCAGACTTTTAATCCTCACTAATATTTAAAGGATCGCCTACTTTACTCACATTTAGCGATAGAGAAGATTATCTTCACCCAATTGTATTATAATTGAAAAATGACTAAACCCTCATAATACTTTTATAATAGGTCGATCAGAAGAAAGCAGCAATCGTACCACTCGGTCACAGGGCAAGTGGATGAATTAAAAAGTTGCTTTGAGATTATTTGTTTGGCACCATTATTTGTTAATTTTTGTTTTCGTGATGTATTTGTTACCTTTTTGTTGTGAGAAAAAAACACTCTGGAGATGACAAGTTTAAAATTAGACGGAAAAAAAAGAAAGAAAATTAAATGAGGTGAAATTGGTTACAAAATTGAAGAAGTCTAATTGGCCTTGAATAACAAAATCGGAAAAAATAAAATAGAGATGGTGGCCTTGCGTACAAATATATGTATTGCTGCTGCTTTGCACACTAGTTAAACAGGGGTTCTGATATTAAGGATACAATGGAATTAACAAAATAATATATACATGTATTAGAACGTCTTTAGGATTTTTTTTTTTTTTTTTTTTGGGTGGAAATGCTGACTAGAGGAAATACTGGGTCTGCCTCATCCATCAAACATGTGAGATACACATTGCAACTGAAAGCCAGCAAAGTTTTAGCAGAATAAAGAGAGTGACGAGGAAGAAGAAACCAGCAAAGTTTGATTTGATTTGCCGTTGAAGAAATGTTAGAGGTCCAAGACTATCAATCAGGGTTATTTTTTAGATTCTGAGAAAGTAAAAGTTTGGGGTTCTCTCAAGTTCATAATAGGTGCCCAAAAAAGAAATTAAAAAAAAATCATACTGAATAATATTAAAAAAAAACACATCCTTTATAGTATTATATGTTTTGTCATTTATTATATTAATTTTTTTAATTTATTATTTATATTAAAGATCATAAATTTTAAAACAATAATATTACATATGTCAAATTTTTTATCTCTAATAATTATCACAAATGATGTGACATTCATCAATTAATTAATAAAATAATATAATTAATTTATTTTAATTTTATCAACCAATTAATAAATCTACATCATTTAAAATTATTATTTAGTATAAAAATTTTAGAACACTTAACATTACTCATTTTAAAAAGCAATCTAAAAAATTTAACAAACTTTTAACTTATCCATTATTATTTATTTTAAGATATTATATTACTTAAGAAATTTATTAAATATAAAAATTAACATTTAATTTTTAAGATTACTTTAAAACCCCAAACGTCAAAGGATTTGAAATTAAATCAGACCGCAAAGAAATTTAAATATATATATATATATAAGAAAAAGAAGAGTTAGGAACGGTAGTGAATTTATTATCTCATGGCGGCTAAATCGCCCGTTAAAGAACCTCCGGGACCCTCCGCCGTTAACCCCACCACTCCTCTTACGCCTCCACCCGTCAAGCCTGAGGTAACCTCCTCCCCCGAGCCCTACGTCGTTAACGTCCCCAGCTATTCCAGTAAGTATGCCCCTCCCCCAAATTGACAAATTTTATCTTTCTTTCGTTCAATTGTTATTTTTGTGGTTTTAGGGTGGTTTTCATTTGACAGCATCAATGAATGCGAGGTCAAATTTCTTCCGGAATTTTTCGATTCGCGTTCGCCATCAAAAAACCCTAGGGTTTACAGGTACTATAGGGATTCAATTGTCAAGCATTATAGAGAGAACCCGTCGAGGAAGATTACGTTTACTGACGCGAGGAGGACTCTTGTCGGCGACGTGGGATCTATTCGAAGGGTGTTTGATTTCTTGGAGACTTGGGGACTTATTAATTACTTTGCTTCTGTTAAGCCCTTGAAGTGGGAAGACAAAGAGACCAAGTCCTCTGCCGCTTCTGCTTCTGCTTCTGCTTCTGTGGAGTCCTCCTCCGCTCTTAAGGAGACTTCTAAGAGGCTCTGCAATGGTTGCAAGACCCTCTGTACCATTGCTTGTTTTGCTTGTGATAAGTATGACTTGACCCTTTGTGCGAGATGCTACGTTCGTGGTAACCATCGGGTGGGTGTTAGTTCGTCTGATTTCAGGCGGGTCGAGATCAACGAGGAGGCCAGAGCGGATTGGACAGAGAAAGATACTTTGCAACTTGTGGAGGCCATTATGCATTATGGCGATGACTGGAGGAAGGTTGCACAGCATGTTAGCGGTAGAAGTGAGAAGGACTGCATCACTCATTTTATCAAGCTTCCTTTTGGGGATGAATTTATTTGTAAAGAATCAGGTTCAGAGGATGTGGATAACAAGTATTTTTCTATCAGCAACCCCAGCGATACTTTAAGTGAATTGGAAAAGGTTGGCGTTACATCCCCGAGTAAGAGAATACGTCTCACCCCTCTTGCCGATGCAAGTAACCCAATAATGGCTCAGGTAAGTACATATAAAGATAAATCGGGGAAAATTTTGAAGTCAGTTTTTGGAATATCAGATGGATTCCTGTTTGTAGAAACTGTACGAGGATTACCCTGCAGCAACTTGACGCTTCTATTTTCAGTTTGCTTTAGATAATCGTAACTTGCATTAATTAACTTTTCTATGTTGGAGTAATTTCATGTTTATATATATTGCTATTTCTCCGAAGTTATATCAGATAGTTACTTGCATTTTCTCTCAGGCTTCTTTCCTGTCGGCTTTGGCTGGTGTTGAGATTGCTGAAGTTGCTGCTGGAGCAGCTGTGACAACTCTGTCGGACGTGGATGATAGAGCAAGTAAAGGCAGTCTTATCAGAAATACAAGACAGCAAGGTATGCATAGCAATCCTTCCTAGCCGAGTTCTTTTCTATTAGTCAAGAAATAAATCCATGTTGTAGTGTCGTAACACTGAGCTGTTACCCTATATGTTGATAAAAGTTGGAAGCTTCTGTTGTTGAGACCATCCAGCTTAGTATGTTATCGACTTGGTTTCAACATGCAGAAGCTGAGGTTGCATCCAATGGTGACGCCACTCAGAGTGCATTGGAAAGAGCTTCTGTAGATGCAAATTCCTTGATTGAGAAGGAAGAGTTGGATGTTGAGAAAGCTATATCCGGGATTGCGGAAGTGCAGGTGTGTAAAATTCTTGGTCATTTTTCTGTCATATTCAATTATAAATTATTAGCTAAATGTTAAAAGAGTTTTGCAGATGAAAGAGATCCAGGATAAGATCAGTCGATTTGAGAGTTTAGATTTGCAAATGGAGGAAGAGTGCAAACAGTTGGAGCAAGTCAAGAATTTGCTTTTTGTTGATCAGCTTTCTCTTCTATTTCATAAAACTAATGCTCGAAAAACTGGAGACCGATCCGAGGAGAACGTTAAAACAGATGTTTCATGACCTCGTGTATCTTCTATGCCTTATGAAATGTGAAATTTGTTTCTTTCCATGGCCTAAGGAATGTTGCTAGTACTTAGTAGTAGATGTAGATTGGGGGCCTTCACTTTCCACTTAGGCTGTGGCTCAACATAAACCAAAATTGTGCTTGAATTTTAGTTTAATCATTTGAGATTTTTTTTATTTTTTTATTTTTTTATTCCGCCACTGAGGAAAATGACAATAAGTAACAAACATGTAACATGCTTTGAATACAAAACTAGCAAAGCAAAGCACGGCTGCATTGTAGTAGTTGTTTCTTCAAATGAATCTGAATGATGCGACTGCCTGCAAAATGAAATAAAATTGGTCATCCATAAATAAATCTAAAGCCATTTCATGGTACGATGTGCTACATAATATAATTCTACTAATAAAGTTACCTTCTCGACATCAGAGCCATATTTCTCTGATTCTTCTTCCACAAACTGCATCAGAAAACTCTTTAGTGTCAAGAGTTTAATACAGACTAGGAACCTTGGAATTAACTCATGAAGGAACTCCAACAGCTAAATAATAGAAGCTCTAAGATATTCCAATGTACCTGCCCAGTCACTGTGTATAATCTGTTGTACCAACCATTTGATGCCATCCCAATGGCTGAAAACAAGTGTTTACGACTCTCACCTGGATTTTGCAGTGTATACTCTATGTAGTAAAACCCTGCATTCAAAATAATTACATAATAAGATCTTGCATGATTTCATGGGCACTCTTTCAAGATCTAATCAGAATGACATACTTCAATTGCCATGGGAAATAATTAATTAAAATCTTCAAACTGATTTTGTAACGTCAGGATTGATTGTTGAATAGGAAAGAAGATGCAAATACCTTTGGATGCTTTGCAATCTATGAGTTTTGCTGCTACACCCGGGGGTCTTTGCCAGCTTCTATCTATTCCACTAACCTGTAGAATAGACTTATGAGCGTGCAGGCAAAACAAATGAGCAACCACGCACAAGCTGAAATAAAATTGAAAAAGCTATATACCAGAGTGTCAGCAAAAGCTTCAACTTTGCCAAAAGATTCCATTCTTGTAAAATCCGGACCAAGCCCCGTGATCAACACGCTGACTAAATGAAGAAACCAATTTAAGATTTACAGACTCTTGAATATGTTAAAATAAATCATAAATCCACCAGAAGAGTTTATGAATACCACTTGAACCAGATGCTTCTGGTGGGTAGAAAGCGGTAATGGATTTGAATCCATTTGGTTCCCCAGCGCCAACCTGCCAATCTGTTTCAACAAGCAGCGCTTGTTCTCATCTCATCACTCAATAAAAGTTGATTTTTCAATTCTTATGGAGTTCAAAAACCCATCAAAATGCTTCCATAAACTCTAGACATACAACTTATGTACATGAACAAATTTTAAGGTCATATTTTGAACTGCAGGTACTTCTATTCTCTAATCTGTACAGCATCAATTCCATGATTACATACATAATTATACACCAAGTAATCAAATTTTAATGGGGATTTATCATTTATGTACCTTGGGGTATCGAAATCTTGAACCTGTTCAGTTCATCAGTATAAATGCGGAGATCCTCTGCGACATAAGAAACTTAATGAAAATGATTACTGGGAATTTAAAAAAAAATAGAGAGAGAGAGAGAGAGAGATCTCATATTGAATCATTGACACTAGTACCAAATAGCAAAGTTACCATTCGCGGCAAAAGCATTAGAAACAATTGCTGGGAAAGAACTCGCAGTGAAGGCCAGCTGAAACATCACTTCTCTTCTTTTAGTGCTAGATTCATCGTCTTGTTCTTCAATGCGAAATCTGTTACTGCTTAAAATAAAACCAACAGATTATTATCCAAAATTCCAAAATAAACCCACGAATCAAATAACTCAATTGCAAATTACACGGTTCTTTCTTCGTCTTCATGGTCTTGTTTCTTGCAGCTGAACACAAATTGCTTTTCATACTTATTGGTTCCTGAAACAAATTGAACCAAAATTTATAAAAGAAAAAATTAAAAAAAATGAGAGAGATAAAATGGGGTAGGTAAGAGCTTTGAAGCTTATTAGACCCTTGTTGTTAGAAAAAGCTGTGAAGGAGCCGTGGTGAGGCCGCTGAGACCAAGTGTAGAGTGGAGAAATAGAAGCCATGGTTTTAAGATTGGCTTCTGTTTTTGGGCATATATCCGTTTTTTCAGTTTTCTTCAGTTGCCTGCTGTTATCCAACGGTTTTTTCTGCAGTCAATGCCTTTTTTTTTTTTCTAATGGCATAAGAATTTCTCAAAATGAAAAATAAATATTTGTTTCTATGTGCATTTTATATTTTTAATTTGAAACTCCTATAATAAAAAATCAAATCACATAATTGATGAGGAAATTGATAAAAATATTAACTCGTATCAACAGTTTTAATTCCTTTAAAAAAGGAAAATTATTGCAATTTTTTTACAATAAAATTATTACAAAATGTAATTGCCAAAATTTTAATTTTTTGTAATAATTAATTATTCCATGTTTTACAATCCACCGGAAGAGTCCTTCACCTGTGTCACGTGGGACTTGTCTTTTTCTTGGTTTCTGGCCTGACAAGAAATTGTGATCTAAATTTTAGTGGTATATTTATAAATTGTGAATGAGAACGGAAATGAGGAGAAAAAGTTGGAGAATAAGAATTAGATTGATGGATCCCACACCAATTTAGAAATAATTCCTAGAGTTATTTCTAATCAAGGTTGGAAATTAGAATCTTGATTATATTATTTCACTTAATTTTAATAATTTTTATTATGTCCCTTCTTTAAACGTTTGAAAAAAAAAATAAAAAATTTAGACTTGAGCGAATTGATTGCTAATGCAAATGTCGCTCGCTGCCAGTCGTTATTGTTGTTCATTGCTGATTGTTGTTTTCGGCCTGCACCGATCGGCAGTGACGATGATGATCATCATTATTAGTATTGTAGTTGCTATTATTGTTGTTTTAAAATATTAACAGTGAGTTTTTAAATGATAATAATAATTAATCGAGGATATTTTAATAATTTATTATAATTTTAAGATAAAATAATATTATTTATTATATTTTTTATTCTTATAATTCAAATAAATATTTTATCATAATATTTATTCTACATTTTTATTATAATTTATCTCGATTCTAATTCATTCTTATTACTAATTAGTAAATACGCTACAATCTTTAAACTAAAATTTACATGTTAAACTTTCTTCCTTTTTTTGACATTTTAATTTTAATCATTTAAATATTTTATTTTTCACAATAGAAAGGCCATCAATTACCAAGAGAAAAATATAATTAGCCCTGAATTTTTTTTGCATTTTTTTTTCAATCAACCTATAAAATAATTAATTTGTATTTCAAGAAATAATATTAAATAAAACAACTAAGATTTTAATTATTTATCATTAACATTAAAATGAGTGAAATTCATTTGACTTTATAAGGTCGTTAACTGAAGAATGTTTACTCATTTTAATTGTCTGAAGAATGTAATACTCAGAAAAATATTTAAATAAACAATACAAAATATATATGTGTAACATCTACTTTAAAAGAAATATTAATTAAAGCTTTCGAGATAAGCATGAATTAGCATTGTGGTTGTAATTCTAATTTTCAATTATTATTTATAATTATGCACCAACTGCTATCTGCCAAGTGCCAACAATGAACCCATAATTTTCATTTAAACCAAATGTTTAATAATATTTAATTAATGAAAATGAATAAAATAATTATGTAAATTAAAGTCCTAAGACCAATGTCCAAGTATCCAACTGTAGTACCCTAGTAATTATTATTAATTAAAAAAAGCAAAAAGAAGAGAAAACAAACAAGCGCCAAATACAAAATTTACAAATTTTATCCGCAATCGCAGGAAAGCTGTACTCGCTGTGGTCCGGCTCACACGCATTGCAATTACGTACGCTTACATCAGATGAGAAACGTGGAGTGTTTATAAAGCGAGTGTAGTGAATTTATAATCGGGTTACAAAATGAAAAATTTTGAAAAAGCGAGCGAGTGGAGTAATGAAGGCGTTGAAGTAAATGCAAAAATAAATAATCAATATCTTTTTTGTACGAAAGCAAAATTGGCCTGCTTTTACCTGCTTTTTTAATAAAGCCCGTTAAAAAAAAAAAAATTCAAATCAACTAAATGTCTAAATTAAAATATAAACAAATTATTCACCATTTCCCTTTACTCATCTGCTATTTTCATTCACAAAACCCTAAAATTTCTTATCTTCACTCCTTTTTTCCTTCCCGTAATTTCACCTATTTATTAGGTAAGTTCATTGTATTTTTTCCCCTTAATTTTCCCCCTTTTTTTATATAATTTTCTTTTTTTATTAAAAAACAGTAAATTCCCAAAAAAAATTTCTTATAATTAAAATTGTTTTTATCTTGATCTTTGCTCAATTTTTGTCAAAATCTATAGTGGATATTGTAGTAATTAGGGTTTGGTTTTGCTTTGTTTATTTTTTAATTAAAGCTAACTAGATTAGCTCTCTTTATTCAAAATTCTCTTCTTTAATTGAAAGATCTAATTTTTACTCTCCCCAAGTAAAGTTAGTTTCTTGTTTTTAATTTTGTTAATTAGATTTATAAATTTATAAATATTTTAAATCTTAAAGCTTGGTAGTGCATGGAATTTTGGAACAGTGAGAGGAGTTCAATCAAAGTGGTTGAAGTCTTGAAGGAGATGTCAGGATCTGAGACAGCAGTGAATGTGATGACGTCACAGCCGCCGGCGTCGATACAGAACATGCGTTTAGCGTTTAGTGCGGACGGCACAGCAGTGTACAAGCCCATAACTGCCACGTCGCCAACTTACCAGCCATCCGGCGCCGGCGGAGACGGGGCCATTCCACAGGCACAGGGTCTTAATGTGATGAACTTGGGAAGTGGAAGTGAGCCAATGAAGAGAAAGAGAGGGAGGCCTAGAAAGTATGGGCCCGATGGCACCATGTCATTGGCTCTTGTTCCTTCTCCTTCTTCTGTTACCACCGCCACCGGTGGTACTGGTAGTGGGTTATCTTCTCCCAGTGGCGGTCCGCTGTCGCCGGGTTCTATGAAGAAATCTAGAGGCAGGCCTCCTGGTTCTGGTTCTGGAAAGAAACACCAACTTGAAGCTTTGGGTAATTTCTATTTTTCTCTTTTAATTAGAAAATTATTAGTGCTTTTGTCACGTGCTGCGTTTTCGTTTTGAGATTAAAAACGCAAGTTTTGCTTTGCCTCTCTCTCCCTCTCGGGTTTTATTTTGTTGCTGTTGTTGCATGAAACCAAATGTTGGTTGTTTGCTGTTATAATAGAAGTGTTGTTGTGCTGTGCTGTGTCAGTGTCTTAAAAGGATCTTGTAAAATTAGAATGAGGAGGAATTATCAATCAATAGCCAGATGTTTTGCTGGAAATTGGGATCTGTTTGGTTCTGACCTCAGATTCTTTTTATTTTTATTTTTTAAATAAAATTACGTTTATGTCCTCGCTGCTGTTGGCTTTACTTTATAGTGTTCCCCTGAGTCTCCAAGTCTCACCTACTTGCTAATATTCTTATGCATGTTTTCCACACCAATCATGAAAATAAAATGTTTTTCAATTAGAATTTATTTGACATGTTAGCTTTATGGTATTTTGATTTTCTTATGAAGGTTTCTTTTTGCAGGTTCGGCCGGGGTTGGATTTACTCCACATGTTATCACTGTAAAAGCTGGAGAGGTTAATTTTTATTTTCTTCTCATAAATGAACTTCTCAGATTCTGCCATGTTTTTTTTCTTACTTCATTAAACATCTTGGGTGTCTTTATAAAATTTTATTTTGGATTAGAATTTACATTCACTCAAGATGATTTTTGACACTATGGTCTTAGCACTGATATAATATTTGATGTTGAGACGCATCTTTCTAGTTGTGCCATTAAAGTTGGCCTGACTCAACGGTAATTGCTGCATCAACTGCTTCTTTTGGTAGATCTTGAACATTCCTTCTGATTGTTGGGTGTCATTTATTCTTGTATTTGTTTTGACTAATTATAGTATTTTCAATAATTTAGTACAACGATAATGCGACTGATTTATTATTTTCTTGGACAGCCATGTTTTGTGTATATGTTATCAAGGTAAAGTGTATGGTCTAAAGGTAGTGCTAGGAAATTGAGCCAATTACTTCATCCTTGACCACACCAATATAACTGGCAATTAGAGAGAAACAGTTGCATTTGATTGTGTTTTTGACCTTGCAGTCCCAACTTGTAAGTTTCATTTAGTTTATTTGCTATATTTTGTGTATGTGTCAGCTCAATAAAACTCAAATGTCAGAAAAGGTGATCATTTCCTAAGTTGGGAGTGATTACTTCATTGAATGAATATAAATTAGATGTGTTTAGAGCATAACTAATTATGGTTTCTAAATCAATTAATAGCACAGAAATGCTTGATGCTCTTTCCTAGTCTGATTTCTCTTTCTAACGATAATACTATGTAAACTATGATTTGAGTGGAAAATTTCATTTTCAATTTTTATCTCAGGAAGTTAAGTGATTAAATTTGTTTTATTCGCTGGAGGTTGTTTAATTGTCTGGTAATGGAATCTGTAAAATAAACATTTTTGTAGTGACTTTAAAGGAGTTAAGAGAATTGAAAGCTATCTTAAATGCCAATGACTTAATTTTCTATTCAACTTAATCATAGTTAATGACTAAGTTCTAAGGAAGTAGTTTCTAGTGGGCTATTTATCAAGCTTTTACTTTTTGAGAATCTTGGTTTATTATCTTTATATCAAATAACAGACATTATAAAAGCATTTTTTATGCTGCATCTTATTGCTGTTACGAAAGAAAATGACTTCTAAATGTGAGGCCTAAAATCCATTATATGTCTGCACCAAATTTTTGTGCATGCAGCAAATTCTTATTTTACCACAGCACTTTGGTGCATATGCCCTTGGTGACTTCAGTTTTCGGTTGCTGATAATACAAATCACAAAATGTAACAGTTTTATTGATTTTATCTCTAGGTGGAGAATTAAAAACTAGTTACAGTGGGACCAAAACCGATTCATATTGTTTTGCATAAGACTGGCAGTAGACTGACCATATCAAGGTTGGTACATTTGCAATGTCACAATCATTATTCATAATGACTGTCTATAGTAGATTGGTAAAGAATGGGAATTAATGGTACATGATTCTTTGGTTTGTTGACATTCCTTGAATGAGATATAGTGGTTTGCAAAAATGCCACTCGGCTTGCATCTTAATTGTACGATTCCTGTGCAAATGTGCATGCTAGAGCTCCTGTTCTGTCCATGCAAGAGCTTCTAAATATTTATGATATTATGATCCTTGCTTTGTTATAACCTTATCTTTAATTTCAACTTTCTTAATGCCAATGTTTACAATTACACATGCATGTTCAGGCAGATTTGTAGGCAATTTTACTGCTCTGGTTAGGATTTCGATATATTAACCTTGGAGATATCTGGATTTTCAGGATGTATCATCAAAAATAATGTCATTTTCTCAAAATGGTCCCAGGGCTGTTTGCATCCTTTCCGCTAATGGAGCCATATCTAATGTCACTCTCCGCCAAGCTGCGACATCTGGTGGAACTGTAACTTATGAGGTTTATAAAGTTGCTTATAATTATTGTTTTTCCTGTTGTTCTTTTCCCTTGTTTTTTAATCCCCATATCCTCCTCCCCTATGTTTATCTTTTTAATCAGAAAAATGCTGTTCAAGATGCTTGATTGTATGTGAGTTTCAACTTATCTAGAACCGGCTTTGTTTGGAATGTTTATTCCTTGAGTCATATATGAGAAGAGCAAAATGCCATCAAATCCAGTATTTGGATCCAGAACATCATTATAATTTGGAAAAATTGATAGTTAATAATAACTCTTGTTGAAGTAGAGTACTTGGCCAATGGATGCTAAGCAACCGGAATTCAGAGTGGATTTGAGTCCAAGAGATAGATTTTTTCAAAATCCATGACCTTGTTTTAAAGTTTAATTGCCCCGTTTATGCATATGTTGCTATAAAATGATATATGTTTTACCAATCTTTTTAACCCCATTTTCCTCTGATTTGTGTAGTTTATTTTATGTAGGGGAGATTTGAGATTCTTTCACTTTCTGGTTCATTTTTACTCTCTGAAATTAGCGGTCAGCGGAGCAGAACTGGGGGACTAAGTGTGTCATTATCTGGCCCAGATGGTCGTGTATTGGGCGGTAGTGTGGCTGGTCTTCTAACTGCTGCTACTCCTGTTCAGGTCTGTCTGGTTGTTTAATGTTTACAACTATCTTCATTTCTTGTAAATCTCCGTGAACACATTCATAATTGTGCCTATTCTCTAAATGAATTTGGTATCTTGGAATTTTTGTGACACATTGTAAAAGAAAAAAATATTAGTAAAGGAACAGAGTCTTTTGATGTTGAAAAAAAAAATTATAAATTTGACCAAGATTCAAGCTACTTGTTTCATTGAATTATGATATTAAGCAATTTTCTCAGATACTCTTCCTTCCTTTCTGAAAATTCTGAAGTTGTTGATTGAGATGCTGACAATTTGGATGTGTCGTGTTTATTAGCAATGATGTTCTAACACAGCCTAATATTGGTTTAACATAATTAGCAGCTCCTCCCATATAAAGTGCAGTATTGCCATCAATGGGTTGTAATGATTCTAAGCTTTATGTACCTGAACACTCACAGGTGGTTGTTGGGAGCTTCCTGGCTGATGGTCGGAAGGAATCAAAATCATCTCACGGCATGGAATCGATACCTGTCCCTCCAAAACTTGCTCCAGGTGGTCAGGCTGGAGGGCAGTGCAGTCCACCTTCTCGTGGGACTCTTAGCGAATCCTCGGGTGGACCTGGGAGCCCACTTAATCACAGTACAGGAGCCTGCAACAACAATCACCCACCACAGGGAATGGCGACAAGCATACCATGGAAATAAACCACTTATGACTCCAGCTTCACAGCAAATTTGTGTAGTAGGCAAGGGCTCTAATGTTGTGTTATTAGCTACTTTTTACCATAGGACCTTGAGGAGATCCATTTCTAATGTTAGCTTTGTGTAAGTTGAAGTAGAAGAATAACTTGCATTATGCTTTCTTGTTTGACCACCATGAGTAGAGCCCAAGCTTTTAGAAGAGTGAGGGTTATTTTATTTTATATTTGTTTCTGCTTTCGTCATATTATTAGTTCGTTGTAGGAGTAGTTGTTGCGTATCGACTGGACTGGATTTTATCCTTGTTTTTCTCTATATTTAATTTAATTAACCAGGAGAGGACAACAAGATGCCCTTTTGTATTTCTCATTGAAATCTTTCATCTCCTAATTATTTTGAATACTTTTGGGAGTGTGGTTGGCTAATTGTTGTTTAAAAGTTATATTAATATAATTTTTTATTTTTATGATAAAAAATATATATTATATTTTTAATAATTTTATTAAAATTATTATTTATAAATTATATTTATTATATATTATTAATTTTTTTTACAGTAGTTATAACTTAAAATTTATAGTACTTTAATTCTAAATATAATCTTTACTTGTTAATTTTTTGTTGTCAAAAGGCTTGTGATTATAGAAGACATAATCACATGATTTAAAATTTTTTGTTGTCAAAAGGCTTGTGATTATAGAAGACATAATCACATGATTTAAAGTGGCTGTTATAATATTACAATATAGAATAAATAAGATTAAGGGTATGTTTAAAATTGAGGTTAGACAGTTGTAATTTTTAAGTTATAGTATTAAAGTATTAAGTAAATATTAGTTGTTGTAGTTTAAAAGTTATATTAATATGATTTTTTATTTGTATGATGTAAAATATATTATATCTTTAATAATTTTATCAAAATTATATTTATTTTATATTATTAATTTTTATTTTATAATTACAGTTTTTTTTTCACGACAACTGTAATTTTTAAATTATAACACCTCAAGTCTAAACATATCTTAAGATTATATATATATATATAACTCTCATTTCTCAATTAATTCATCGTATTTGTTTCACTCAAGCTCTTGAGACTGGACCAAGTTTGTCTGTTAAAAGAACTGAATAACACCATGCATGTTTATGGAGTAATAAACTTGAGTTCTCTTTGTATAATAACATACCTTGTTTTGTGTTTTTCTCATAATGTTGAATGCACTACTTAATTCCTTGATGAGATTTTTTTCTCATCAAGTTAATTATTAATTTTTAATGTGCTATTTTCAAGTCAGCATCAAGACATTAATGGTACCAGTTCATGTATCTAATAAAACCTCTTTAGTGGTACTAGAATTTTGGAGTTCAAGCCCTCTCATGAGAATAGAGACGAGATTTAGATTCCATTTGTGAATGACCCTATATTAACAACTATTCATATAATAGAAAATAAAATGAAATGCGATATTCTCACCATTCTCGATAAAATATTTTCTAAAACTTGAAATATCATAGAATGGTCCTGAATTTTATCTTAGAAAATAAATAAATGAGTTTATTTACACTCTAAATATTATTTTGTACACCTTTATTTTAAATATAATATAAGACTATTTGAACCAACTAATTTTCTCTGTGCATCTTATTTTTTTAATTAAAATATTTAAAGTGTGGTTATTTGAATTTACAGAATTCCTCACTACATCCATTTTAAAAATAATTTTATTACTAAAAATTTACAATTTAAAAATCTCAAAATTATTCTTCACTAATCACTTTCTCTCTCTACCTTACAATTGTATAATCCCTTTCTACTCTTACATTTTATAAACTAAACATTCTATTTTACTCTCTTTTGAATTTATTTTTTTTTCTTTTCTTTGTAATATCTAATGTATGTTTCATGCTTTCTATATATAAGTTTTTTTTTCTTTATATTCATTAACTTTTGTGTTTGGTGAAAATTAATTTCTTAACATTCATTGACTTTTGTGACTAATAAAAAATTATTGATTTTCACTTTTAAATGGTGGATTTTGCTTTTTTTAGTTAGTGATACTAATTATTTGCAACTAAATGAATCTATCTTAATGAATTAATGAGAATTTGTAAAATTGATAAGAGAAAGAAAATAAATAATTAATCAAGTAATTTTTTTAAAATATTAAAAAATTACTTGGATAATAAAATTTAATTACAAAAAGAGTGTAAAGAGAAAATTTGTGAGTTCAAATAACTTCACTCAAATATTTATTATCAAATAATTTTAATAAAATTACTTGGATAATAAAATTTAATTTAAAAAAAAGTGTAAAGAGAAAATTCGTGAGTTCAAATAACTTCACTCAAATATTTATTATCAGATAATTTTAATAAAATTACCTCTCTCTCTCTCTCTCTCATGCGTGTGAGTGGCTCACGGCTCCAAGATTAGGGCTCTCAAGATCCACCATAAAAAATGAGTATCAATAATTTTAAGTAACCATGAAAGTAATATGTTTTTATTTTTCCTACAAATATATAAAGTTATAGATCTTTGTATCCATTTCAAAAATAAATAAATAAATAAAAGTCCCAATTCAAATGCCATCAATAAAGAGAAATTTCACATCAATGAAATGTAGTGGAATTTATGAAGAAAAAGAATTCATGGCCAAAGAGAGTTAAACTGTGAGTTTTTAATTTGCAAGAGGCGGCATAGAGAGAGAACAACTATGAGAAAAATAAGAAAAATTAATAGGTAATTTTGAGATTTTTAAATTTTAATAATTATTATATCTTTTAAGATGGGTATAAAAAAGAATTTAATGAATTCAAATAATCTTACCCTTTAACATAATATTTTATCACAAAAATATATATTATACGGACTTTCAGCATAATATAATTACTCTAAACATAAAAAAATTTATTTCCATACTCTTAAATAATATTTAGTTAAACAAGAAGCAAATCAATCCTTTTAAATTATTTTGAATATATATTTATTTTTTTGATTTTCTAAAAAAATAAATTAAAAGTATCTTTTGTAGTTGTTATCTTAAAAAATCGACATGTAAAAGTCAACATTGAATATATTCTTCAATAAATAAAATATAATAATTAAAACTTATGTTAAATAATTTATTTATAACATGATTTGATTCTATTATTTTATATACTAAAATGTCATTAATTCTTTTTTAGTGCAATAAATAGTTTAATTGGTGTTTTGAGTAAATTAATTTCACTAGGTTAAGTAATATCTTTTTCGACTGTAAAAAGTAAAACTTAATTCCTAAGTTTAGCACATGAGCCTACAGAAAAAAACAGAATAATAGAGCAATTAGAATAATTTTTAGTGTGTAAATAATTACACCCAAATAAAAATACTATCCAAGTTCACCAAATGGCAAGTTAACCTGTGATTTTTCAGTTGGTTTCAACCTCCATTGCTTTTATTGATCCCCTCGAAGATACAACACACCATCAAGCTTACTAGCTTGGTGCCTCTCAACAAGATGTTTCATCGGATAACCAGTATTTTTCCAGTCATGTGTAGATTACAACAACACAAATTAAGTGCATGGACTTACTTTCTAGCTCTCTTGAGCAGCAACCGTAATGAAAACACCCCAAGAGTGAGAGTTTGCCAAAACCATCCTTTTGCATTTACAGGATCCACTCTTTTTGCTAGGCACCATGCAAATACACCCTCACTGACATGTGCCGATACTGCAATAGCAAACACCAATCTTATCATCCACATTGACCTGAAGATGAAAAGCCCAATAGTTCTTAAGATCGGAACAGGGCCAATGTCCGGTAAGTATGCAGTAGCAAACAATGCCAATAATCCTATCAAACAGAATAACCATGCATATATAGTAGGCCCATCTAAACTTTTCCTTTTTCTATCTTGCCAGTATGAGATAGTTGCAGCCATGCCCTCCCTGGGAGTCACCATTGGGACATAGCCGAGCTCTTCCTTGGCTTTAAGTAGAGAGAAGTAATGGGTAACACCCACCTGTTAGCACATAATTCAAGTTTATAATACTGTGTACTGGTAAAGACCAAAGAAAATACAAATGCCTAAAAAAACCCATATAGGCCTGCTAATGTGCTCATCAGATAGATTGGAAATTGAAACAAACCTTGTAGACTTCAGCAGGAAGGATTAACGGTTGAGGAAGCCACCGTTGATTCAACCACGGATATAACATTGAATAGAAAAATGAGAAAACCTTGCCCAAAAAGAGAGCATGGCGAACAGCTAACCAAGACTTTGGCAAGTCATAGTCCAGAGTCTTAAGTAAAGGTCCAATGAATTCAAACGTATTGACTGGAAACCCTGAGAAAGAAGGGAATTATTCATAACCTATCATTTCAAACCAAGTCACAAAATTAAATTGTTTCATCCACCAATAATTCTTGATCAGGAATTCAAAAAGGAGTATCTCAATGTTGAAGAAATAAATTACCATCAGATACAAAGTATGACTGGCCAGAAGCTATTGGACGTCCTTTTTGCCCAGGAATATCATCCAGAAGTCCCATGCTTGCCAATATAAGAGCGAGCACAAGGTTATCCACATAAATCCAGTCGGTTTTTACACTTGGTTCACCAATTTTAAACGGCACCAATCCTAACTTTGCAAGTGATACTATCCTTGGAAGATGTCTCTCTTCACCTGGCCCATAGATAGCAGCAGGACGAACCGCACATGTATAAAGGCATTTTCTATTATTTTTCCTATACATGAAACATCTCGGCTTTAGTCATAGAAAGTAAACGAAATAGATGCGCCATCTGCTGACTTGTATCAGCGTTCCAAACTTTTGAAAATTATAAGTCAGTTGTTTATTGTTCTCAATATCCATTCATGATAGATTCTTTTCTACAATTTCTTTCCCTGCCGTTTTAGACAAATAAACAAGTATCTTGACAAAAAATAAAATTGAAGCAGGGGAAGCACACTTATACACCAAAAAAAAAAATTGCAATAAATAATAACTACTCACTTAAAGGGACGACCGTTACTCTTTAGAACCAATTGTTCACCAACTGATTTACTGCGGCCATATGAATCCACATGTTCATTGATGGGGAAATAAGGTAAGCTTTCATTGCCATTCACAACTTCCTTTCCCCCAAACACAACATTGTACGTGCTGACATAGACAAGCCTTTGAATCCCAAACTCAAGGCAAGTTTCAATGACGTGACACGTTCCATTAATATTGACCTCGTCAACACGACCGAACTGGAGCATTTCCTTCCCCGACATGCCATAGGAAGCAACATGAAACACACAATCTACACCACGGACAGCTTTTTCAACATCTATTTTGCGAACAACATCCCCTGTCATTAAGAATTTTTGCTGAGTGTAAAATCTAATTCAACGTCATTAAAAAAAATACCCAGTTGTTCAATTACTAGACCTACGATGTTCATGCAGTCCATTACATAACTTGTTACTATTTGATCACATATTTCAATATATAATTTATAATAAAAAAAGCAAGCTGAGCATATGATAACAACAACAACCCAATAGTGGAATTGAAAAGAAGAAGAAGAAGTAGAAGAAACCTTAAACCTTGGATGCAACGGACGCCATGATTGATGAGAAGGTGAGACCAAGGAGATTTAGTTCGTAAGTCAAAGGCTCGAACTTGATAAGCGCCTCTACGGACAAGCTCCAGGCAAAGAGCCGAGCCCACGTGGCCAAGCCCCCCAGTCACCAGGAACGTCTTTCCTTCAATACCTTCGTTTTCGCTCAAGTGCATTTTTGGCCTTTGCTTGTGCTGCTCAGATTTGAGACAATGATGCCAACGCCACCGTGTCGGCCTTTTGTTTATTTAAATAATTATTAGTAAATGGGGAAATGCATGTCCCAGTTGCAAATTAATAACAATACAGGGATCAAGATATTATTACTCACTAGCTTGGTCTGCCGTGCTGGCGGTTGGGATGGTTATGGGCACGCCTGCAGTAGGTTTATCGTTATTAAATTCAAACTCACGCAAAATTTAAATTATTAAATTTATTTATAATTTACAGTAAATTTTAATTTTCTTAAAAAATTTACTTATAGTAAATTTTAATAATTATCAAATTCACAATACTATCTCATATATATTTTTATTAGTTTTTATTTTTAAAATTACAAATATTTAATATTTAAATTTATAATAATAATTAAAGTTTCATATAACATACTCAATTATGAGTTTATTCTATGTCTATGAATAATTAAAATTTAAATATTAAACTATTACAAATTCTTAAATTTAAATATAAAATGCATAAATTCATTAAAAATATATATAAAAACTAGTATCTAAAAGTAATATCACTGCACTAATAATAATAATTATTTCATATTATCATTTAATACAAATTTTAAAAGTTAAAATCTTCATTTCATTAGCACTCATCAAACATGATTCCTGCAATAATGATTAAAATTAATATTTTATAAAAAATAATATTTTTTAAATACTAATCCGAAGAATAAAATTATAACAATAAAATAATATATACATTAAATTAAAAAATAATAATTCATATAAAATTATAATAAGTATATAATAGTTCACGTATTATTATATATTTATATTTAGTTTAAGTTATAACTTTAGTTAAGGTTTGGGCACATCGTAACTTTCACACATATTTATATTTTATATTTATTTATTTTATCTATTTTTATATTTAAAATTTTTTTCAATTAAAATTAAATAAAAAAATTGTGGATTTTATAGATATCTATTAGATTTTCAATTTATAATACTAAATATGTGTACAACTCATAAAATTATCTGTACGGTGAATTTTAACAAATTTATAAATTTACGGATACTATTGCCATTTTTGGCGGTGCATTCACACACAAGATGGCATGAGAAGACGCCACCTCATCGTTTGTAATACATTAATTGGCCGATTGGCTGAATTATTAATTATAGCTTTAGGCCTGAAATTTCAGGTTACTTTCAAGACTATGTTAGGTCCAAAACGTTTTGGATTAGCCCATTTCAGATTTTTATTGTTAGCCCAATAAATTTGAATGGGAGCGTGCATGCTGAAGGCAGTAACAAACTATTGAAGCTTTCCCAGATGTTGGTTGGATTTGAGAAAGAATAAATCTTTAACACAGGCACAGGCTGCTGCAAAATATAGAAACCTTCAGTTCCACTCTATGTATCAATGATTGAACATTATGAGACAATTCCTTTATAAAAGAAAAGGGTGAAAGAGAATTTCTATATATTTAAAATAAGAAAAAGAGAAGTGAACAAAAATTGCATGCATGAAAAAACAAAACACAATTATACAAGCAGCTCCCATCGCAGCTGAAAAACTTTTTTTGTATAACATCCTTCATGTAAATGAATAATTGAAAGGGGGACCCAAAAAAGACAAGTTGAAGATGTAGCTGGCTAGAAGAAGTTGAAGCTGTTGAATCTCAAGTTTCCATAGCTTGCACTTGCATAAGCATGAAGGAGTTCATTTTGGGCAGACCAAAAATCAGCTTTCAATCCACCTCTTCTAATGGCTTTCAATATTTTGTTCCTATGTGCATAGCCTGTTACCATCACCTTCTGGCTATTAGCATCCACTTCCACTTTCTCTATTCCTGTAAATTTAAAACGATGAATATTCATTTCAAGCTAGCTAGCATACATCAATAGTTTTCAATATTATGAACAAGGTGATGTGAGCGAGCAATTAACATTATGGCATCTTGATTACCTTTGAGTTTTGATAGGCATTTCCTTAGTCTTTTCTCATGTATTCCAACCATCTCCACTTTCAATTCTACGGTCTGCAATTCAAAAATGATAACCTCAGTAGTCTTTCATTAATTAGCTCGCCGTAATTGTAACCATATATCGCTCCTGCCTCTTCAGCTTATTATATAATTAATTTTTGAAAGCTCGACATAGATATATATATATATATATATTATAATTAAACCAGTTGGTGAAAATATAAAATTAATATTACCTCCAACTCCATGAATCTCTAAATTAATTTTGCAGAAGATGATATGGTATTTTGGATTGCAGTAAAGTGAAAGAGACAAAGGATAATGATATGGAAGAAAGAAACAAATGGAATGATGGTTGAGGAATGAACTTGGTAACAGGAATGTCGGGCTTATTTATACTTTCATCCATACGCACACTGTAAAGACTAAAGGGCTGAGGGCATAAATAAATCAACAGTGACAGAACTAAAGTAAGTCTTGGCTCGGTCTGCACTGCTGGCTTCTAACACTAGGCAAAATAATCTGCTTTCTTTGTCTTTGCTTTTTTATTTCTTTTTTTTTAAAAAAAAAATAAACAAATAACCAGAAAACGGTTTGCATGGATATTATTTCTATTTTGTAACTTATATAACTTATTAGAAGTTTCTTTTTATGATCTTTTAGTTGTTTAGCTGACAACAATTGAGATATATAAACAAACTATTTATGGGTTGATGTTTAGCTGACAACAATTGAGATATATAAACAAACTATTTATGGGTTGATGTAAGTTATGTAACGCGTTCGCACACACTATGACCAGGACAAAAAATCATACTAATGGGCGCAAAATTTATGAACAGCTAAAGAAAAAAATTTTACTGCCTTACTTCCATTCATTGCTTTTACAATGTTATTAGTATTTCTCTTTACACTTCTTGAGAAATTAGAGCTTTTATAGAATACATCCAAATCCTAAATGTTTAAGACCAAATATGTATGTTTAAATATCAGTATTTTTTAAATAATAGATTTAATTTTGGTCGATTATTAATATTAAGTTGTACATTATATTTAGACTAAATCATACTAAATTTCAAATTAAATCTTAAAATTTTTAATGGATTCAATTAGGTTTTGCATATTTAGAGTATGCAACCATATCAATAAATTATAATTGAATGAGATTTATGAGTCATTTTAAAATAAATTTTGAACTCGAACATAATATATTTAATTAAGTAAATAGGGACAAATTTATAATTTCAACGAACTAGATGAATACATGCCGCCTGCCCCTGATTGTCCTCTAATGGCTCCACCACACACACGTTTTAAAAAACAGATTTTTTGGTTAAACAATTGTTAATATTTCATATCGTAATATAATATTGTTATATTAATTATCCTAATTCGATATTTATTTGATTATTGGTTCATGTGAGCTAAAGATTCAAAACCTAAAGAAGATCCATCTTGGGTTCCTGAATTTTTTTTTTTTTTGGCTCTCCTATCAACTTAATAAACAGTTCAATAATACTTTACCATGAGACAGAATAATAGGAACTAAAAATTTTTAATACTAAATTTAATAGATTTTATAATAAAACTCATTGGTCTGTTATATGATAAAATATTATTAGACCGTCAAACCAACGCAGAAATTTGAAATGATTGGAGTTTGACGGGTCCAACTTAGCTTTTCTTTTGATAATGCATCTTTGCTTTGGATCAATTTCCAGTTACAGTTACAGTTGGTTAGGATTGTTGATTCGTTTTTTTTTTTTTTTTTTTTATTTTATGTTGAGGAATATAAAACCGGAGAGTAAATGTGTAACTTGCATATTTGATCTTAGCCGTCTGATCAATTCCAAAGTGTCTGCACTAATTCGCACATGATATGATGAGTCGTAAGGAAGAAAAGGGCAAAAAAAAAAAAAAGGAGAATATATTAAATTTGTAGAGGCTCCGAAAAGAAATAAACATAAACTAAACAGCAAGTTTGGCATTTGGGTTTCTTACAATTACAAACAAGGTCAACAAAAATTTTCTCGACTGTGGGGGACGCGTTCGTCCTTATTTACCAAATGCCAAATGTGGATTTAGTTATAAGTTGCATTCAAATTCATAATCTTATACAAATATTATTTTACCAAAAAGAATAGCGATATCATGGAGCAGAGGGAGGCAGGCAGGGAGATTCTGATTGGGTGGAGGATGCTTGGGATCAACGTGAAGAATAATAATAATAATAATAATAATGAAGGGAATTGCATTGGAATCTGGATCTCTCGAATTTTCAGACTGAGTAGTGAGTAGGCACATTCATCGAGCATCGCATTCAACGTCGATCTTCTGGTCAATACTCAATTGTGGTCATAGCTTACCACTTTTTTGAATTCTTTTACCGGTTTCATCAACACAGGCCGCAACCTTTACTTTAATTTCTTACTTCCGCGGTGACCCGAAAGCCACTCAAACAAAATATCGCGTATCATACACCGATACATGTATCGTTAAAGTTATTGGTTTTAATATAATATATTTTATTTTATAATATATTAATTTCTTTATTTTTAAATACGATTAGAGATTTTTAATTAAAAATTCACTCGCATCTATAATTAATTAAAAATCTACTCGTGTGTGTATATATATATATATATATATATTTTATTTTTAATACATTAAAATTTAATTTTTTATCTGTTAGTGTATTAAAATTTATATATGTATTTTTTATTTTTAGTGGCCACATTTAAGCTTAGACATGTAATATTACGATGGCAATGTGATAAGAGATTAAAAGATTAATATCTAATTACCTGACTATATAATAATAACAGAGTCACAAAATATCTTGTACAAATCAATATGTACAAATGGATGTGGTGTGAATAAATTAGTTAAAAAATGATAATAATTATTTTTTAAAATTATGTAGGCTCGTGATAATTTTAAATAAACAAATATTCTCATACCACATCAGTTTATATACATTTAATAGTACATAATAGTCGTGACTCTATCATTACTCTATGACTTTAACTCATAAAACCAATAATTTTTCTTGATTCAGGCTTTTATCTTAACAACTTCAAATAAAATCTTTAAAAGCACGAATTGGAAGAGGACGTTTATGCATAAACAATGAAATAACTGTTATTTTCATTTCTATGAAAACTTCTTATATCTTATAAACAAAGACTTAACCACGGGTTACACACACACACACACACACATATATTCTCAACAAGTTATATTAATGTGCCACTACAAATTAATAAATTTTTATATCTCACTCTCTTAGGATATATTTGGGATTGAAGTTGGATAGTTATAGTTTTTAAGTTATAACACTAAAGCATTTGGTAAATACTAATTGCTGTAGTTTTGAAGTTATATTAATATGATTTTTCACTTGTATGATGTAAAAATATATTATATCTTTAATAATTTTGTCTAAATTATTATTTAAAAATTATATTTACTAGATATTATTAATTTCTATTTTATAATAAAAGTTTTTTAAAAGTAGATATAACTTAAAAACTATAATATCTCAATCCCACACATACTCTTAGACTTATATAAATTTAACATACCAAAATTCACACTACAAATTAAATCTTTAAAAAGAAAGAAAAATGTTTTTATGATTCTGAGACGCAAACGGGCCCATGTTGATAGGCCCATGCCTCAAATTAGAGCTCAGAGCCCAAAAATTGAGATTATTAATTCTGGTCTGGTGGGCCCAGATAAAGTCTCAGTCACTATCTGCGTCCGTCACTGGTTCCCTTCACTAAAAAAATGTAGCCAAAGTGGAAGATTTTGGTCTGGTTTCAGCCACTCAAAAAAAAAGGGTAACGTTTTGCAACTCTTGTCTCGTCCTCTAATCTCTCGTTTCCATTTGCATGCAAGTCTAAGGCGTTTTAATACCCTGATTTAAAGATTACTACTGAGATGCGAAGTTTTTATGAGCTTAAACGTTTATATAATATTAATGCTTTGCTTAATTTTTTTGGGCATGTGGTACTGGTGGGTAATTATATAATATGGTGTATGGTTCTAGAATTAGTAAGAGAAAAGAAATACAGAAATCTATTAAACCTCTTGACTTTTAAGAAGCATTAGAGAGGAAGTCATTACATGCACATGCTTTAATTTAGAGCCAGTTTAACCAGTTAAGAAGGTGGAAACACTAAATTTACCAAATGCGTGTAAATTGAAGGCCTTTTCAGTTTGAATTTGATGTTGTTTAGACACAAGTAGTTGGTGGAGAATGAGAATTTTGGTTTCGCATGAAAGACGATTCGATCCTTTTTGAGTTAATACAGCACTTTACACTGTTGCTTGGTAGCATTGATAAGATGTGTAGTATAATCATGTACTTAGCCTAAGGGATTGGTATAAATAAAGTGGGAGGGAGGGGAGGTGTCACTGCTTGAATCGAAAGTTCGTGTTTAGGGTCAAGTGAAATAAGATAGTGGATATGCCTTCATTTATGGTTATGCTGTTATGCAACCTATCTCACAAAGCTAGTAGCTAGTATTTGAACATAGTTGTTATTCCTGGGCTTGTTGCATGTATTTATCATGTAGCATATTTTTAAAAGAAAACTAATATCTTTGGAAATTTCTCTTAAGAAAATGAGCTCATGATGCTAGGTTAATTCACTTGTGTAGGCAAGTGGAGATAGTTCTGTAGTCGTGAAAGAAGTGAAGTGGGGAGGTATGGCCTTGCAGGGAAATAATAGTTCTTCTACAGTGTCTGTTAACAAGACATTTAACAATCAACATTTCTTGCTGAACTTCATCATGAGCACTTATTTGGGTCCTGATGTGTTCTTCGATAATCCAAGACGTTCTGCTTCTCAAAGATTAGCCCAAGTTTTGCCACCATATACTTCAAATAGTTTGAGCTTTTCATTTGTCAGCTTTTCTCAGCTAGAGAGCTTATACTACTATGTACTGAGGAATGCTAATCCTGGCCTGGTCGTGGAACCTTCTGTACTTCATATGTATCTAAAAGGCATCATGCCTTTGCCAAGCTCTGAGCTTCTAGAGGATTGTCGGCAGTTCACAAGTTTTTTCCCATTGAATATTCATGGACATAAAAGGTACTCTGGACATTATGAGATTGTGAAGGGGATTGTTCTTATTGATGATCCAGTTACATCATTCATCAGAAAGGAGGACCTAGTGAGGTTCAGATCCTTATCTGGTATGGATGATTTGAAGATTGATAAGATCAAATCCCTGTGTTATGAACATGAATACAAGAAAGGAAAAGAAGATAAGGAGCAGAATTACATGAAAAATAGTAAGGTCACTGCTGCTGGAAATATTTCTTATGGGAACCATAATTCTTCATCACAATCCCAAGAAACATGTACGGAAAGGCAACCTAATAATCCTCTTCCTTTTTCAGTGTTAAATCATCATATTCTGCAAGGAGCCTTCCAGAAAACCTGCAATAGGGACGGACCTGCCATGATGCCCCTTTTAACCATTCCAAATGTGGAAGCATGTATGTCAGATGCATCTATTACTCTGACTGGAACTGCAACAAAGGGAACGGTAGGACCACCAATTGGTGTCGTGGACATAGGCATTAGCAAACTAGCCTATCTCTTCCGAGTTGCTCTACCTGGAGTCAGGAGAGATTATAGTAAGTTTTTTCTTCTTTCCTCGGTTCCTTTTTATGTATGTACTTCTAGTGTATGTTACTACTCACTAGTATACTAGCCTTTTGGGTTTCCCTGTGTCATGAAAATGCCATTGACACACCTCCTTCATGCAAGCTATTATGCAGACCATGAAGGAGAACTCAGAACAGAGTTAGGATGGGAGATCATTTTTGTTTCATGGCCATAATTAGAATCCCATCAATCAAAAGTGTAAATTTTAGTTGACTGTTCCATGTACCAGCTGCATGGTTTCACCATCCGAGCTGCTATTAATCTGATTGACACCTTCATAGTGATATATTCTAAATATATGTCAAGCTGGAGGCAGCTATTAAGTTACAATATATGTAACTAACAGTTGACTCAAAAGTAGTTTCTCATGGCTCCTAATTGTTTCACATGCAAAAACTGAAATATATATATGCAAAAAAAATAAATAAATAAATAAATAAAAGAAAAGAAAAGAAAAGATTTTGGGTTAATGACGCAACTTAATAAGACCCCAAGCTGATGCTGCCATTACAGAATGCATTGGCTGTCCTCAGAATGCGATTTGCAAGCAGGCAGAGTCAATGTCTCTCTTAGTGCACTCTTTTATTAACAATTACAATGCAGTTTAGTCTTTCTTTGAATTCTGACAACTGATAACAATTCTTCATAGCAGGTCACTTCAGTTGTGAGATTGAATCGGATGGAAAGGTTCATATTCAAGGGTCAACATCTGGTGGAAAAACTATTAGGAAACGTTCCCGTGTATTCCACATGAGACTCCATCAAATATGCCCACCCGGCCAGTTTACGCTTGATTTCAGTCTTCCCGGGCCGGTTGATCCGCGGCTGTTTTCACCTAATTTTAGATGTGATGGCATTTTTGAAGCAGTTGTCATTAAGCAAAAGTAATACATATCATTTTGTTCGCTTTATGAGCAGTTCCAGAATCTGTGATCTGTAAAATGCGGTTCATACTTGCATCCACGACAAATCTCCTTTTTGGATTGGCTCATGTAAATATTTATGCCATGTATAATTTTCTAAGGGTGATATAATCTAATTAACAAGGCTCTGTTCTGAAGAAGTAGAAAAATCTTGTTTCCTTTTATCTTTTTATTTGCTGCATGAATCTCTCTAATTCAAAATTAACGATGTAAAATTCTGTTTTGAGTTGCAAATATTTAGATTATAAACTAATGTCGGTCTAAAATTTAAAATTAAAAAAAAAAAACTGTGATTATACTTCCAATTTTTTTGATACACAAAAGTTGAAGATTATGAGTTCGTATATTTATTGAAAATTTATTATAATCTATAACGAAAATTTATAACAGATGTGAAATACCCGTAAAGGTTTTTTTTTTTTTTTCTGAGAAAAAATATACAATAAATGTTAGAATCAATGTTACGAAAATTTATAATCAATAACAAAAATAAAAGAATTGTGACTGGGGTAATAATGATGTAAAATAGGGTAATTTCACGTATTACTTACTTCACATAATCTTTTTTTAAGTCTTATTTAGATTTTATTCTTCACCAAATTTTAAATTAATAAATTTGTAAAATAAGAATCTTTTAAAAAATTTATTGTCTTATAAATTATCGAATTATCAAAAATTACCAAAGTGGAATATTAATATATTGAGGCTTCTACTGTAGTAATTTATTTTAATGCAGGTTGTTTTCACAATTTTTATTATGTTTCTTTCTTCCAATAAATATATTCTTTATATGCAAAAATTTTGGCTAAATTTAGATTTCGATATCTTTGATTTCCGATGACTGCTCTTATTTATATAATCATTCTCTGGTGCAAGCACATTCATTTTTTTTTTTTATACGGATAGTCTGTTAATAAATTATGCGGGTTAATATAAATATTTTTAATGATATTAAATTAAATAATTTTATAATATATTAAAAATTAATTTGATTAAACTGTAATATTAAAAAAGATGAGAGTGCTTGTCTCTAAAATTAATTATATATATATTAAAAATTATATAATACACGTAAAATTGTTGATGATGATTATAAATATACATAAATTTTTTTTTAAATGAAACATGATACACGTGTCACAATCTAAGGCACGTCTCAACCGCTAGTCGAAATAAATAAATAGATACTCAAGAGGAGGAGCAGACGAGACGATACAGAGAGATTGTGAAACGTAGTCGCTTTGCTTTCGAAACCCTAACGGTAACTTTTCTTTCTTAGTTCATTTTCATGTTTTTTTCTTTTGATTAATTCATACCTTCTTTTCTAATGCTTTTCGTTTCAGGTGATAACTTATCGAATTTCCATTTTTAATTCGCAAATTATATCTTTTTTTTTTAATGTACATTATAACGAGTAGCTATGATCATATCTTGCTTAATTTTACCTGCATTGTGGAATTATTTTTCATTTCTCCGAATTTTCTCTTAGATTTTTGCATTTTTGATGTGAAGGTTCATTATTTGGCTGATGTTTAATGCACTGACGGTTTTTTTGTTAATATTTCGGTCGAAAGTTCATTCTTTTAAGGATCTTTGACATTGATATTATCTTTGTTTCATCTTGTTTGGTATTCTTGAACTCATTTAATTTTTTTTTTATGCTGGTTGCATTTTTGAGATGTAACGTGGTCACACTGAATACTGATGACTTTTATAGCAATTGAACAGTCCTTTGTGAGCTGTGGATTAAGTAGATAATAATATTTTAGGGTTGTTTCGATTTGTATTGTCTTTGTTTCTGTGTAATAATTTAGAGGTGGGGTGGATATCTATGTGGATATTTTTTTCTTGGGGGGTGGGTGCAACCTTTTGTTTAGCACTGTACATCAAGGCAAAATGGCCAACCTTTTCTGCACTTTCAAGGGATTTGAGGTGATCTCCTTCTGGTTTTTCCTGTAAGGGAATAGGCTATCTCTGTTATTTTAGTGCTTGATTGACATTTTGGGCAGCATATGTCGCGGGAAAATTAAATCATGAAAGCCAACCTTTTCCCACGCTTTTTGGGGATTTCAGTTGATCTCATTCTGGTTTTTTCCATAAGGGAATATGTTATCACTGTTAATTTTAGAGTAACGTCTTCCCGCATTCTTTTCAGTATTTGGGTTTGTCTTCTTCCGGTTTTAACATTCGGGAAAATGTTATCCCTGTTTTCAAGAGTTTTACTGACCTTTTGGGTAGCACGGTGCGTAGCGGCAAAATCAATTCATGAAGACCAACCTTTTCCTGTGCTTTTTTGGGATTTGAATTGATCTCCTTACGGCCTTTTTCCTTTTTCCTGAAGTTGATTATTTTTTCTGTATAACATAATGTTTCTCCTATTATCAGTCTGCATGAGTAGTTCTTTGAGGGTAGTTTTTCAATTGTACTATGATTAAAACCCCGGTGAGTATTCTACTATTTACAATAAGTTTTTTCAGTTTGCATGTATTTGTGGTGATTCGGCATGGGGTTGTTTATGGAAAGCGAAGGTATATTCTAGCAGTGTCAGTATTTATTGTGTTGTATCTGCGAACTTTTCTTGAATATGATTATGTCCCGTAAAGTTTCATTGGAGAATATGTTAATCAACACATTGCACTTATTTCTCTTTTTTCTAATTCTCATCTTCTCTGGGGCAGAATCTCACTGTTGCCACATAACTTGTCTTTTTCCCTTCCTCTACCCCCAAATGTTCCTGAATATTAGTAAATGCCATCAAATTAAATCATTCTCTTGACCTAGAAACTCAAGGGTCATTGCTTTTCATGCATGCTCAGACTTTCCATGTTGTCGTGTGGTTGGAAACTTGATGTGTTACTAATACAGCAAAGTGTAATTCCTTTAAGATTTTTACTAATATAGCATAAAATTAAAAGGGCTCGGCATAGAGGAGTTCGCGGTGTATTTGTGACCATATTGATTTCAATTCAATTGTGTGTTGTACCTTTTTCTTCTTTCCTTTTTCAGAATTATCCTATGCGGATAATGTGAACTTGTAAGTGATAATGTTTCTATGTTCTATGAGCATCTCCACAATTTAAATAGTATGTCAATGAACCAGCTTTAAGAAGGATCCAGTGGCTAATTAGGAAAATGATATTTGCCCTTTCTCCATAATTTTTTCAATCTTCTTTAATCACTTAGGAAAGAAAGCAATTTAAGGTATGAGAACTGGTGCTTGCTAGAAGCACGTTTCATTGATAAGTAGAGAGAGCATTATACACACTTTTGTATGCGAACTCATACTATTTGCTTGCTCATGGTAATTATGTAGGCTGGGAAGCAAACTTTGGAATGATGGATGTGCTGAAGTATGCTGACCATCCACAAATGAAGCCACTTGTTGTTGTAGAAGGATCTGCGAAGGAAGGTTGTGGCGCGCCACCTCTTGGTCTTTATGATGTCGGTGTTAGTGATAAGGCCTATCTTTTCCGAGTTTCACTGCCTGGCACACGAAATGATGCAAGTAAGGATCAAAATTTATTTAATAATATCCTTGGCATGTGAACGTGGCGTATGCAATGTTCTTTTCGGTCTTTCGTTTTAAAGTTAAAATATAGGCATTTTCTAGTGCTTCATGTCTTACGTTTTACTTGTTGTATGGTAAGTAATGAATAATCTTTCGAGAAAAATAAAAAAGAAGGTAGTAGGAGATGACCTGGTAGATAATGCTTGTCCTTGCAGGTAACCTGAAATGCATTATCCGCCGGGATGGAAATGTCCAAATACAAGGAGTTATGACTGAAGGAGATGTTGTGAAGAACTCATCAAAAGTATACAAGATGTTGCAGCAGCAACTTTGTCCACCGGGAGAATTCACTGTTTCTTTTAGGCTCCCAGGAGCAGTTGATGCCAGGCTCTTCCACCCAGAATTCCGCCCAGATGGAATTCTAGAGGGGGTGGTTATGAAAGAAAGAAAGGCTGGCAAGTACCTCAGTTGATAGTCGCATCAACATTCCTTACCTTGAAATTTGAGAAAAACTTATGATCTGTGGAGTTATGGAATAGTGCTACAGAGAGTATTATCTTGACTAGGTGAGGGAGGTGGTATTTATTGATTAGATGGTGGGGAAGGAATAAGGGTGAGATTACAATAACTGGGAAACTGGGATGGAAATATTGGGATAATATTAGGAAAGTTTATATATATATATATGTATATATTGGGGATCCAGCTACCTTGCAACAGTTGCAGGGTGACACCAATTTTATCTTTTCGTGATTTCAGTCCTTCATTGGTAGATTTAATGAAAAAATAATTTTAACAGCTGAGATTTATCTATTTTATTATTATTGAAAACTCAAAAAACAATTAAAGAGTTAAAATTTTTAACAAAAAAGTTCAGATGATTTAAAATTTATATTGTTTAAGTAATAGTCAGTCTTAAAAAATAAATATTATTATTTTTTATTTAAAAGAATAAATTTTTAAACTTATTTATTTTATTTTATTTAATATGATTTAGTCATGAGCTTATCTCTATATTTATTCATTTCAAAATATTACTATTAAATTAAAGAAAACAATAAGTAATGAGACTTAATAAATAGATGTTGTTTTTTAATATTATTTGTTTTATTTTATTTAATATTATTTAGTGGTGTGATTATTGCTTTATTTATTCTTTTAAAAAAATAAAATAAAATAATCAGTAGTGAGTCTTAAAAAATAAATATTATTTATTTTAATTTATTCAATATTATTTAGTCACAGGTTTATTATTATATTTATTCTTTTAAAAAAATAAATGATATTAAATAAAGTGAAATTACATTTTAAAAAGCCACCGGCTAAAACACATAAACTTATAAATAAGCTGTAAATAAAAAAGGAAGTAAATATTAAATAAAATAAAATAATATTTTAGAAGGTCACCTGCCAAAACGCATAAATTTACAAATAAATTGTAAATAAAAAACAAAGTAAGGGGTCAAATGTTTAAACAGTTAGCGGTACCAAGCTAGCTGGGTACATATATTATTTATTTTATTAATAAATGTTTAAACAGTTGAATTCCAATTATTACGTGATATTTATTTATTAAATAATAAATTTTGATAAAAAAAATTATATTAATTAAAATTTAATTATTAGAATTTCTACCATTATTATTATTATTTTTTTTTTTTATAAATATTCTTTTGATATAAGTTAGGTCTCATGGGAGCTGGAGTCATTTCGTCATTTTGGGTGCATAAAATTTGGTGGTGGGGCGTAAGTCAAATAACAAACTACTATCTCATGACAGAATTTACTTATTATTATTATTATTATGAAATAAACTACAAAGTCACACAGAGAGAGAAAGAGACACAAGTTTCACATTCCTGGGAAAAATTCATGAGAATTCAAAAGTCTGGAATTGATTTCTTTCGTGGTTCCTTCCTAGTTCGGTAGTTCCCATCCGGCCAGCCTGTATGCTACATGGGTAATTGGTTGACGAAAATTTCCAATTCGTTTTTTTATTAAACAAGACATCGACTCCAATCGAATAATGGCCCACACGCCCTGCCCCTACGCCATGAATGTTTGGTTGTAACTGATGCTTACCGCCCGGAGATTTTTCCACCACAGCCTTAGAGATAATTAGTATTATTATCATTTTCCAAACAAAAACAGTTGGAAAATGAGAGGAAGAAATTAACTCGGAACAAGAAACAAAAGCTGTCGTACGTAATGAGCAGTCTTAAATTCCAATATCTTCAAAGCACGCACCTAAACCTAATCCAGTGGCAAAGTGAGGCAGAGAAAAGACTTTGAACAAAACCCAAGTCAATATTTTAAAGCTAAAATGGCCGATGAAATTAATCAAATTATCCGCATCTTCTTGGAATCACAGTCCTCCATAAGGCTCCGTTTGGTACGTACATAAGCTTGATATCTAACTTATATAATCAGACAAACAGGCCCTAATTTTAATTGTCAACTTTCGATCACATCAACGAAACCACATGGTACTTGAGGACTTTCTTGTTAATATGAACTTTGCCTAATCATGATAGCAATTAATTTTTTAAATAAAAAAAAAAAAATCCTAAGTACATCATCAAGTAAGTAATAATATACATATTAAACAAGGACAAACAACCAAAAAATGAACCCACCGCCGAGCTAGTGTACTTTATCGTCTTTGATTATCTATAGAGAGAGAGAGAGCGAGCGAGCGAGAGAGAGAGCAAGCAAATTAAAGATCTCTCTCTATATATAATATATAGCTTGTTGAAGATCCAAAATCAAGAGCAAGCAAATTAAAGAAATAAGAATGGCGTTGAAAGTGCTATCAGCGCTAGACTCAGCAAAGACGCAGTACTATCACTTCAAAGCCATAATAATAGCGGGGATGGGGCTCTTTACCGATGCCTATGACCTCTTCTGTATCCCACCCATCATGAAACTTCTCGGAAGAATCTACTACATCGATGCCGATCAAGGTGGAAAGAATAATTTCCAAATCCCAAACGCGGTCGTATCTACGATCCTGGCCCTACCTCTAATGGGCACAGTGATAGGGCAGCTGGTCTTCGGTAGACTAGGTGACCTCATCGGACGTCGGCGCGTGTACGGATTGGCGTTGATGTTGATGGTGCTCAGCTCCATTGCATGTGGCTTCTCCATTTGCACCACTAAACAATGCGTCCTCGGGAGTCTAGGCTTCTTCAGGTTCTTGCTTGGAGTTGGTATTGGTGGGGACTATCCCTTATCTGCTACCATCATGTCCGAGTTTGCTAACAAGAAGACGCGTGGCGCCTTCATTGCGGCGGTTTTTTCCATGCAGGGTTTTGGTATCTTGGCCAGCTCTACGGTCACCATGGTGGTTTGCAAAATTTTTGAGGCAACCATAACTGGGGACGACCCTGACAAGACGACGCCGCATCAAGCTGATATTGCATGGAGATTGATTCTCATGCTGGGTTCTATTCCGGCTGCTTTCACTTATTATTGGCGTATGATGATGCCTGAATCTGCAAGGTACGCTACCTCTACACCTACCTGTGTGTTTTACTTTTATATACATGTATTATGTATATATATATATATATCCCCAAAATCCAATCCAATTAATCCAATCCCCTTTTATATTATATCTATTACACACACACACACACATATATAGCTAAGTTAATTTGACTTAATAATTTATTATACAAATTAAGTGATATATAAATTAATTAATATACTATTTTCAATTTCAAGATACACAGCTTTGGTGGAGCAAAATGTAATGCAAGCAGCAAAAGACATGGAGAAAGTACTAGATGTATCAATGAACCAAATTGCAGAGGAATATCCACTGCCGCCAAGTCCACCCCAATACCCCTTAATCTCCAAGAGATTCCTACGCCGCCACGGCCGCGACCTGTTCGCCTGCGCCACCACGTGGCTGCTCGTCGACATAGTATTCTACAGTAGCAACCTCTTCCAATCGAAAATCTACCACCGATACATCTATGACAACGATGATGATCATGCCAACATGAATGCATTTGAAGAAGCCTTCAAAGTTGCAAGACACCAAGCCATTTTGGCTATTTGTTCTACTATTCCAGGTTACTTTTTCACCGTCTTTTTCATTGATCGTATAGGCAGAGTCACAATACAAGCCCTAGGGTTTTTCTTCATGGGGACAGTTTACTTAGCCCTTGGGATACCTTACAGCACTAAATGGAGCAAGCACAACAATTTCGGATTCATGTTCCTCTATGGCCTAACATTTTTCTTTACAAATTTTGGTCCCAATACAACAACTTTCATTGTGCCCGCTGAGCTATTTCCTGCAAGATTTAGATCGACATGTCATGGGATTTCGGGGGCTTTTGGAAAAGTTGGTGCCATAATTGGGACAGTAGCCTTTCTGTGGGCTTCACAAGATCATAATAATAAAAAAAAAGCAGTTAATGTCACTGGAGTGACCATAGCATTGTTGATTCTGGTTGGTGTTTGTTTTATGGGATTCGCCATTACATATTTTTTCACCCGTGAAACAATGGGGAGATCACTGGAGGAGAATGAAAATGAAGATGATTCCAATGAGCTGTGTTTTCTTAGACGTCTGACGAAATCATGCTTGCCAACAAATTCATCTCCTAACAATAAGGAAGTTGCTGTTAATGCTGCTGCTGCTGCTCCATAGAGAATATCAATCTCCGTCTGTGTTAATGTAAATTGTATCAAAATGTGGTTTGTGATCTATGAATTCTGTGATTAAGGCATTTTAATTTGTAGAAGTAGAAATTAATTAAGCTTGAAAACCTTGCGCATAATAGAAGTGAAAAGGTATGTTGTAACATAAATATATATCAAAACATACATTACATTGTTAACTGTTTTTTGATACATACATACATACATACATATATATATATATATATATATATATATATATATATATATGTAGCTAGTATGACAACATTAGAAATTACTTAATAACATTGACACAATAGAAATTTTATATAGTGTTTTGGTGAAAGTGAAACGGAGGCATGAGGTTCTTTTTAATGGGATAAGAAGCCATTTTGTTGATGCCACAGAGGCCTTCAGGTTTTCCAGTGTTCCTCTTCATTCTTATGTAGCCTTTTTCCCCCCATTTTGGTCCCCATGAATTCTTCACAATTATGTAATCCAAGCCTCTGGTAGATCCATATCCAACGGCCGCCACTCCATGATCCAACTGAGTTCCACAGTGTCCATCAAAAACACCCTACAATTAAACATAGGACTACGATCAATAACTATATATATATATAATCAGTTCAAATCAATAAATACTTGATCAATGAGCAACGCCTTATAAATAGGGTTGAATTGTGGATTAATTAAGACTATATATATGTAAGGCTCTGGCCACACCCTAAAAAGAAAGATTATAACAAAGTCGGGACTCACCCCACTATAAAATTGGAAATCTCTGCTAGAAGCTTCAATGGCAACACTAAGAGGCTGCTTTGCAAGTGCCTTCAAGAGGCTGTCTTCGCTATTTTGGGGCACATCATGGTACCCATTGATGGTTACAACCTCTGATTCTCCCTGTAAAAGAAAATTAAGAAATCGTTCCACAATGCATGTCTGGATTGGATAAAGTCTTTTGTAACTAATTTAAAAAAAAAAAATCTTCATTTCTTTTTAAACTTTGGTAATTAACCAATAAATTGTTGATGTTGGGTCAAGTGTTTAATTTGGCGATTAATTACCTTAGTCATCTCGCAAGTGCCTTCCTCCATAATGTAAGGATAGTCTTCTTCTTTGTGAAGTCCACCAGTTGAGACAATGTATCGAAATGCATAATCCATTAGACCTCCATTGCAACCATTGTTATATGTGTTGTCACAGTCGATTAGCTCTTGCTCAGACAATGATGTCAAATTTCCTGTCACAATTTGGTTTATTCCCTCAACTGCAGCCACTGTTGAAAATGCCCAGCAGCTACCTGCACATACCAACCAAAATAAAATCAATCAGCCCTAGATGTATCATTAATAATCTCTTGATACACACACACACACACACACACACCTTCGTTAAGGGTATATATGCTTGAAATCAAAGTGCTATAGCATTCAATCCAATACTATTGTGAAAGTGAAAGTGAATCACTATCTATCAAGTATAACATGGATGAGTGGGTCGTAAATTGAATATGATGTTAAGTAAATTAATTAATGAGTGTTGATTCTCTTTTCCAAACCAGTACTTGCTTTTAACTCATTTTTCATGTACACTTATGTTTTCAATTTTAACTAGAAACATAAAAATTACAAATATACGCTAATTAAATTGAGCATGCTTCTAATTTACTTGTGTAATCAAGCTAGCCACATTTATATGCTTACCGCATGAACCTTGGTTCTTGACACGGGTAACTGCACCTTTCTGTCTCCAATCCATAGACTTAGGCAAATCAACAACATCTTTATAACTAAACTCTTCATGGGATTGATCTTTTCTTCTGGCCAAATCAGGCTTCAACCCTAAAAACATGTCTTTGAACTCTTCGTGCCTCAAATCAGCAAACTCATTCAAACCAAGCCAATAATTTTTTATCTTCTTATTAGTCTCATCAATGTGCTTCAAATTATCCTTAAAAATCTCAAATCTCTCCAACTTCTCCTCAAGGCTCTCATAAACCTTTTCAAATTTCGACATCCATGACTCAAAGAGATCGATGAGCTTGTCATTTGAAGTCAAGTCCTCAGGAGAGTAGCCCACAATGGAGAAATCTCTTGCAAAAGATGAATTAATAAAGAAAGAAATATAAAATGCAATTAAAATTGGCCTAAAATGTGAAGAAAGAGCCATTTTTTTCCTTTTGAGGGATGAAGCAAAGAGGAAGATGGAAGGGGGTTATATAGTTTTATGAAATTGAAATGTTGCTTTCAAGTAAAGTTGTTGGATATTATTGTCTATCAACCCGAGTCTTAAAGATTGGTTCTTTACATGGCTTTAAATCTAAGCATATTTCATGTGCTTTGATAATATGGTGGATAATTAACATAATATATTATTTGTTTTAGTTGGTGGGGACTTCTCTACTCATTCAATTTTTTGGCATAAATGTATTGTTAACGGTTGAGTAGACAAATAACAAGCAAAAACTGTACTTACAAATAAATACTAAATAGATTAGTTTTTGAGTTGAAACTTGCATATCCTAAACCTAATATAAAGGATTATTAAAATTAGATCATGTTAGCCGGAATGTGATGGAATGAATATCTCAACAAATTAAATTGTAAATAATTGAGCTATACCATTGTGGTGTCAAATTATAATAACACTTGACTGAAGATAAGGATTGTCTTTTTTCTCTCATTACCTCTCTTTGTTCAAAGAGTGGCTAAGATTGAGTTTTGTATTTATTTTTTCATTTTTTTCATTTTTCTTTTGGCAGTCAATCCAACTTTTTTCACTAAATGATAAATGTAAGGAAAGGCAAGGAAAACTACAATAGGATACACATATTCATCACCCAATTATGTCCTACAAGAGATGTAAGACTTTCCAACTCGCCATTCTAAGGAATCTACTCAAGAGATATAGAGTTTAAGGAAGGAACTCTAAATAAGAGCACTCTTCTAAATAATATCTTCGTAGTTGTACCAATGAGCTTATAGCCTAGTGAGAGAACTCTTGCACTCACAATGTTGAGAGTACGGGTTCGAGCCCCTATAAAAGTTAAAAAAAAAAAGTAATATCTTCGTGGTTTTAGCCTCATGAAAACTATTCCCTGAGGAGAAAGCCTAATACTCATGAAAACTATTCCCTGAGGAGAAAGCCTAATAGTTTCAAAGGGGAGTTGCTCGATCCTTTATGTGATGTCTTTATTTGATTTCAAAATACCTTTAGCACGATCGTTTTGAAGTTATTTCATTTTTCATAAGATAGTCTTTTTTTTTTTTTTGAAATCAGAATAATTGTTGAGCGGAACCACCACCTTGGTTAGGATATGGGCGCAATAACAATGGTAATAGCAATAGAATCGACCACAATGGAAACAGCTTGAGCAAATCCCTTACTCATTATAAACTTACTTTCTTCTGTTACGTGAAGAAGCCCAAGCAAATAAACTATATCGAAAGACAAAACCCTTCAAAATTACCAGTAGTATGAAGAAGAAAAAGATTGACAGAAAAAGAAAAAATTAGTTATCCCATTTAGTAATTTCAAAAGAAATAGAATTTTAGTTTAAAAAAAAATAATTAAAAGAACCTTAATATCTTAAACGATAAAAAAAAAAATGGAGGAAGAAAACAATGTGACAGAAGCTCTGCACTCCTTGTAAAATTGTTTAGCTTATTCATTTTGATCCAGCCCATTAACAACTTGGGTGGTATATCATGGCCCAAGTGTTAATTTGGGCTTGGATTTTTTTAATATGCCCAAAACAAGACCTTAGACATGGCAATATTTTTCAATTACATGTGTATTAAAGGTCGGAGTAAGTTTTGGTGTTACATGGATACCCTTTTGAAACAAATGAATTAATTGTTTATTTGAGTCTGCTAAACATTAAATTCTGTCGAAAATTGATTAACGTTATAATCCACACAGAGAGAAGCGGGTTGTCTGTGTTTCATATTTGAATATCCGCGCGACAGGCATGCATGCATGTTAGTTAAATGAGTCCAACTTAAGTAGTGATCATCTTGATGGATGTACTCTTTGGACCGCTTAGTAGTACGTATATGCTGCAATTATTTTCTCCAAATGAGAATATCTTTATTTTAACATAAATTAAATTAAACACATTATTAACAGATAAAATATAATTTTTCTCTAATGAATGCATCTGACTTTATTAATATATTATTCATTCTTTAATGAAAATATCTATATTTTACTAAAGTGAAAATATCACTAAAATAAAAAATTTTATATATTAAAAATTATATTTTTTTTTATATGTTAATATATTAAAATTAATATTTTTGATCGGTTAACAACATCTTCTTGATTTTATTAAAATAAAAATATTTTCGTTTGAGAATATATATAAATACGGTACAAGTACAACTGTAACGCTGAGAAATAAATAATGAATTTGATCATTTAAAGAGAAGAGTCCTATTCGTACCTCGATCCAAGTTGGCCGCAAATTCAAGAGCACACGATGGCATAAAGTTGCCCCCAATAATGAAATGAAAAAGGAGGCGGCAACCAGCAAACTGAGCGTGTGTTAGTGTTATTAGTCATATATGTATTAATTGTTATGTAATTCACTGTTGAGTGATTGGCCTCGTTAATAAATTATCAAGTAGCAAAAAAAGCCCAAAGGGTGTCAGTGTCATCTCATCGCCATCATCATCATTCATCACGTATTAGTAAATGTTACACGCGCGCGCGCACGCACACAAGTAAATTATATATTGGTCATCGGTGTGAATTGGTCCCTCTTAAAATTTCTCTTAAGACTTTATTTTCAGTACATATAAATGCACAATGCGATTATATACTACAATATTTTTCTGTCGCAGCCCCTGCCCCTGCCCCTGACCCTGCCTATCAGGGGACAGTCCTCGAGTGTGCCGTCTCTTTGGACTTTAATTTGTACTCGCCGACCACCTGGCTATTCGACGCAGATGCAGCGGACAAACAGCATCCATGTTCTGTAAGGCCTGAAAATTAGGGTCCTCCCTCTATCTATTGGTTAATTTAATTATGTGTTTTCTTGAGGTAAATTAATTTTTAAACTTTTGCATGTATTTGTTCGAATGATACGTATTAATACCGTCAGTCAGCTTTAACCTAAAATAAATACAGAAATTTAAATAATCATTTTTGGCTATTAATGCACGTATATATAGTACATAGTACATGGTTATTCTAGAATGTAATAGTAGATTTCAGTCTCACCATGCGCATATTATTATTGTACGGATCTGTAGTTCACAACAGGGAAGGCCGAGCTTAATAATACATACTCCAAACAGAAAGATACAACAACATATAATTGTATTATGCATGAAAATGAAGTAATTATAACTCAAATTAACGTTAGACTTCAAAATGGTAAAGACTAATAATGGCATACAGAGTCATCACATCAAATAGGTCCAACCCCCCCGGCGCCCCACTGCATTATTATATGCAGCAGTAAGTACGTTGAGCTGTGAAAAATTCCAAATATTAAATGTCAATTTATATACGGATTCAGAGCAAAAGTGGGGGGCTTTAGGCCCACAACAAAAGAAGAAACAGTAAAAGCATATAGAGGTCTATGATTGAGATTTCAAATCATAATTATTGGATTTTCATTTAATAATAATAATAATAATAATATAATGGGATGAATAATCTTCTTGAAATTCATCTATTTTAATAATAAATGGAAAGAAATAATAATAATAATAATAATAATAAAGAGGTAAGGTAACTGACGAGTTTGCTTCTTCGCGATGTCTCAGACTCAGTCTCATAGGGCAGGAAGGGGCGGTGGTGGCAGGTCCTTTCCCTGACTTCTCTATTTATTACTTTCTGATTCTCAGTCTGATGTGATCCCATTCCCATCCCACTCCCATGCACTAAATTTTCTCACTTTCTCCCACTTTTTCACCGTTCCTCTGTTCATTCACAAACATTATCCTACTGAGTTTTGTTAAATTACATCCCATCTAACTTATAACTAATATAAAATTAATAATATGAAAAATTATAATAATTTAATAATTAAATTCTACTAAATTTTACTAAGTTATTCTAATTATAATTTAAAATGACCCTACCTTATTATCCCTTTTCTTTTCTTTTTTTACTTCTTATGGGAAGACACATACATATATATATATATATATATATAGGAGTCGTATTGCTGCAAAACGGTATTGAATTTACTCGGTAGGTATTTTGTAAAGTAGATACCTTTGCATTTGAAATTAAAAACTTTATTTAAATTTACTTGCGGGAGCTTGCATATATATATATATATACATGCACACAATATAAAAGAAGAAGGAAAAATATAATTTGACTAATTGGTTGATGACATGCATGCAAATAGAAATAAGAATGGACGGCGATGATTGGTGAGTTGGTTTTCGGGATAACGAGAGAAGGTAAACTCTTTTGCGTATGATTATGAGTTGTTCATTTTTGTCAGAAAATCAGAATGAAAGCTACTGGCTTTCAATCGGCTATTGATTCAATCAAACCCAATAACAGTTTTGTTACAGTTGGGTGAATTTAATGTTATCAAAGATTTTCTTTTGAAAAAGAAAGACATCAGGGCCTCCACATCACATGTGATCAGAATTAGAGAATCTCTCTATAGAAGAATATATATATATATATATATTCTAGTGTGTGTATGTGTGTGTGAAAATTAAAATGAAATATAAACAAAGAAATTGCAGGGCTATAAGGGGCAGGGCCAGGGCAAGGGCTAGGGCTAGGGCTACTTAAAAATCAAAGCAACCAGTAGTAGGCTTATGCAACCCTAATGGTACGTAGTAGCCTAATAGCTGAGAGCAAGTAAATAATAATACGTACATGCGTGCGTGCGTACGTGCATTAGATAGATCCTAGACGTAGGGCTGTCTTGTTATCTTTTACTTGAAAGAGTTTCTAAAGATCCAAGACGCTTAGTTAAAATTATTTTCATAGTAAATATTGGCAGCAGTGCAGTGATGAGGGAGACCTCTTTTATTAACTAGCTGATCAATAACAACACGTGCAACGCCGACATTTGAAGAGCTTCTGCTGCCCTATTTATTGCAACCCTAAATTATTTAACCACGGGGACCCAGTTCTCTCTCTTAGTTTGTATCTGCTGAAGAAATTTTCGAAACACACTCGATCCTTGTCCTAAATTAGTAATAAATTTTTATCATCTGAGTTTTGTCCAAGTCAAAAATTTGCATGCAATTGCGAATTATATATATATATATATATCCATTAAAGCTCTATCTAGTTCCATGGAACTATCACATGAAAATTATATATCCATTAAAGTCATAGTTATTTTTTCATAAAATGAAAATTATAACTATCTCATGAAAGTTTATGAATATTTATTAAGGGTGAGGTTCTTTAATTTAAAATTTGATATTTAATTAATTTTTTTATCTATTAGATCCACTCAATCCAATAATAAGATTAAACTTATAAAAATATTATATTTCCTTAGGAGGTTTTACTCCATGTAAACGCTCTTTAATATAATTTTATCAATAGCAGGTCATGACAAAAAAACATCAATTTTACTTAATGGGCCGAGATTGACTCGATTTATCAATCCATCAGATAGATTATTATTTATTTATGTAATCTATGCTAAATTAATCAGATTAAATAAGGAGCCTATGTATATAAATAAAGATTAATAAAAGAGCTTATTTAAGTTGTTTCATATTATATCAAGAAATTAAGCCTATGTATATAAGAAATTAAGCCTATGTATATAAATAAGGATTAATTTTACTTCCTCACCTAGCTACAGCTTTTATATATAAAGAGCCAAAATCACTCAATTAGTTAAGCTCATATATGAATCAATATACTAAGTTTTATGATGGATTACCGACCAATTTAACAAAAGAAATTAATTTGTTAGTTATTACGATTATGCTCTTGTATGTCATCTGACTAATCCGATTAGGAATTTCTTCATAAACATACCTAAAACGACGGTATTTTAAATGTGTTTTTGGCATTTGTTTGATAGGATTTAGTTCATTTAATATTATTCTTATTATTATTTTCGAAACCACCAACATAATCCGTCAAATAACTTTTATTTTTTCAGAAAAAGAAGGCAGACACTGGGAGAAAGCTGGCTCCGAGATTTCGAAACAAGAAAGGCGAAATATTTACACACGCTAAAATATACCTTTTGCAAATTTGCCTCTGTTACGTAATTAATGCCTTCACTGAATAAAGTTCATGGTAAAAGCAAAGGCTTGAGTGGTTGAAAAATGACAACATTTACTATTGCCAAAGACATGATATACGTACTACGAAACAGATTCTGAAATTGTAAAGCCAGATGGTGAGAAAAAAATAAAGAGAAGAAGCTACCCTTAACAAATTAGGACATATTCTTAGAATTAAAATTTAGTGCCGAGATGAGTTTTTATTGAGTATTGAATTAAAGATTAAAATTATTTTTTTTGCCTAAATAATTTATCAGTAAAAAATCAGTTCCAACATTAATTTTTTATCCATATTTTTATCTAATCTTACTCTTAAAGAGTTCAATAAAATGCATACATTTGTTTATATAAAAACTCAGATGAAAGGGGAATTATGACGCTTGCGAAGATATATAATAATTTGTGTTTAAACAAGCAAGAATTTCATGTCTGCCAGTAGCTACTGATTTACACATGCATCAGTACAATAGACAAATCGAACGAACCATTTCGATCTCACTATTGAGCATAGAGAAGAAGAAAGAAAGTACCTCAAATAATCAATGGATGGTGTGCAAATTAACAATAAATTAGAGTTACAACGCCGAAAATGCATACTGCTGGATTAAATAATTGTGATATATGAAATTGGGGTACTCGCAAGAAAAAACAAAAAAGCGATCGAGATGAGTTGTGTGGATGTGGAAATCTTGTTGTACAATTAAACCATGCATTCACCATTATTAAAAATTTGATACACAGAAAAAAGAAGAATTAGGTGGGATGATGATCTCACTGTTGAGAGAATCAGAGCTGCTGGCAAAGGGCTACAATAGCCCTCTCGCGTTATCCATCTGAGAAAACCTGACTCATCTCTCTCCAGACTCTAGTCTCTAAAAACATGCTCACACACGCACGCATAAATCTCTACAACCAACTTATTTGCATTTAATTTACTCTTTCCCTGATTCTCTCTCTCTCTCGTTTTTATAATTTTCTTTTGCCTGTTTTGGGAAGAAGCCTTTCAGCTATCAGGTGGGCTTTTTGTAGGTCCCTCACTGCTCACCACATAGCATATTTTGAACCCAAAATCTCTCGCTCTCGCTCAAAGCCTCCCATTCATAATTCATTAAAATAGCTGCTGCTAGCTGTTCTTCTCCTTTGGTTTCAGCGCTTCTCCATATATATACCTCTTCTTCTAAGTTTTGTTACATCCTAAATATATAACAAATCTCTCTCTCTCTCTCTCTTGTTTTTTTTATCCCCTTTTTCTTTTAGAAGATATATCATCAATCAATCATCAAAACCATCATGTTGGCTATGGAAGATGTTTTGAGTGAACTGAATGGAGATGAAGTGAATGAGCAAGGGTTGCCACCAGGGTTTAGATTTCACCCAACTGATGAAGAGCTCATCACATTTTATTTAGCCTCAAAGGTCTTTAATGGCACCTTCTGCGGTGTTGAAATTGCTGAAGTTGACCTCAACAGATGTGAACCTTGGGAGCTTCCAGGTAAACAATTAATGTCTCTCGATCACTTACAAGTCGCCCATTATATATATCCGCATGACACACACACATACCCCTTTCATAACCCATTAATCCTGACAAAGCTATAATGCTAGTTAATTAATAATGAATTAATGTGTTAATAACATTTTCACTTTTTAATTTGCGTAGATGTAGCAAAAATGGGGGAGAAAGAGTGGTACTTCTTCAGCTTGCGAGACAGAAAGTACCCTACTGGATTAAGAACAAACAGAGCAACAGGAGCTGGTTACTGGAAAGCTACAGGCAAAGATAGAGAAGTGTGCAGTGGCTCTAGTGGAGCCTTACTTGGCATGAAAAAAACCCTTGTTTTTTACAAAGGCAGAGCTCCTCGTGGTGAAAAGACCAAATGGGTCATGCATGAATACCGCCTCGATGGTGACTTCTCATACCGCCATACGTGTAAGGTACTTACTATTCATTAGGACCCTCTTACATAAGTCCTAAACTCTCAACTCTTCCCCACACGTCAGACACGTGCCGTGCCAATCAAGCTAGCTAGCTAGCTAGCTTAGTAGCTATTGGCTAGCTATCTTTTGTCACTTTCTGGGTTGACTTATCATGTAGTGTCATTGCATATTTATTTACTTGTTGTAACGTTACAACTTACGCATGTTAAATGTGTGTGGGTTGTAGGAGGAATGGGTGATTTGCAGGATATTTAACAAAGCAGTGAGTGGGGAGAAGAAAAATGGATTGCTTCACCAAGGACAAAGCTATTTGTTTGAGGCAGCTGCAACAGCTGGTGCTTGCTTGCCTGCTTTGTTTGATGCCCCAGGGCCAGCAACAACAACATTACTGTTGGAAAGTCAATCTCAAAATCACAATCCAATCTTGGAAAATCTTCGGAACCCTTTTGTGAATCAGCAACAAGAAAACCATCATCATCACCTCTTCCCAGTAAATGGCTTGTTTGAGACCTCTGCAGTAACAAACAAACCTATTACGATGAACAACAACACTGAAAACATTTGCAACAACACATCACCATCCATGCTTTTCAAGGCACTCCTCTCACATCAAGATTTCAGCTACTACAATGAATTGGCCACTAGTCCCAAACACTGCAAGACAGAAGCAAACTTTTCCCATATCCAACTACCTCCTGCTACTGCTGCTGCAGCGAATAGTAATGAAAACTTCAGCGCCAGCTGCTGGATGGAAAGCAAAATTCAACCAAACCCCTATCCAAATCCCTTGCTTTTTGAGTTTGATTGTAGCTTTCCTGGACTCACACAACCCTCTGCCTCTGCCTCTACTGCTGTCAATGACATGTCCACTTCAGCTGCTTTCAATAGAACCGGCTTTCAAGTCATCGAAAAATCTTGGCCATTGGATGCTTAAAAGATTTTCCTTCTATGCACTTATCTTCTTTTACATTAGATTACTATAACCATATATAATATATTTGCCTATATACCATCTATATATATAGATCGAATCTTAAGTGTTTGTCGTTGTATTATATAAGTAGAGCCCATCCATGCTCGTATCCCTCTATGAAATATTTGCCATTTTATGCAATTTCAATTATCAAATGCATTATTCTCACAAAAAAATGAAAAACGAAATTTTCTAATGCATTTGATCGATGTGACAGCGACGATGGGATTTGGATTTGAGGTGTTTGTTTGTTTGTTTTATGAATTTTGACGTCACTTTTAATTATGATTGACGATGGGATTGGGGCCCTTTTTCTTGTTTTGCATGTACCGTGCAAAGGCTATAGCCTATAGATTTGTAGGGGTCTGGCCACACTCTAATACTCTATGGCCATGCACCCTGAATTCTGATACATTGGCTCTGTTGTTTAGGGGAGACAAAGATTTTGGATTTGGATTTGGATTTGGATATCCGAAAAGACACAAAAGACACCCACGTTGAGTTCATTTTATCATCATGATTCATGATGATGGATGACAATACCATCAGCATCATCATATTCAACATCAACGTGTTTCAAATTCTGTAATCATCATGCCATTGCCCATAGCCATGCATTGATTCGGTATTGCTGGTTCCTCGTTATATCCAGTCTAGTGCAAATTTTCTAACAATAAAATGATGTTTTCCCTTCATTGTCATATACTTGAACTTGGCTTGCGACAGAATCTCACAACGAAACCAAGACATCAATACACGTTTCTCGCTACACTTCTGTAAGTTTGCATTTGATCGTTTCAATTTTCAAACAATTGTCTCTCGTGAGGAAGTATTTTCCCCTTTGGGCCTTCTAGGGAACGCAGAAGAAGAAGGCCCATAATGCTAACAATCAATCGTTCTGCCTCAATACCAAGCTTCATTCAATCCATCGAAGTCTCTACTTCGCGAAGCAGCCTCCAATTCGCTAACAACAATGCTCTAGGCTCTAGCAATGGCTTTTAAATTTTAATAATCTCGGCCATCTAACTATTTAGAGTCAGGACGCCAAAGCAAAGGATCACGTATTTTAATATCTGCCACAAAAAGACGTGTATGTACGAGGGCTCTCAAGTTTATGTATGATCTGCCTCACAATCACATGACATATGCCATGCTCATGCTCTCAACAACAGACATTCCACAAGCTAGTACAAATGGCATGAATGTTTCCAATTTGAAGCACTGATGTGCGATGAAACAAGTAATGCAAAATATTCTGCATTCCACAAGTTAATTAAACAGGGCCATCTTGAACCAATAGAGTAACAGTTTATTTCCAACAAAGTCTATTCATAAAGAAGATTCAAAACAGGAGTTCTTCATCAAAATGCAACAAACATCAAGTACAAATGCCTACAAAACATATCCAGCAATTATTTTTGGCTGCTGATATTATAACATTGCCCACTGTCTCAAAGAGAATGCAATTCCAGAGCGAAGCATTCAAAGAGCCACTGCATCAAGTATACTAGGAGTTAGTCCAATTAAGTTGAATTCACAATTCTTGCAGAAGAGGGCAAGAAAGAAAGGTGCAAATCATCATTCCCAAGCGTCCACAAGCAAGCAAACAAAACAGCCTTTTCCAGTAAAAAGCATTACGTCGACCCTAAATTTCAACATTAAATACTAGCAAGCTTGGAATGCTTACAGTGTTATAAACCTAGTTGATAACCGTGAATCTTGGGAGAGAAAATCAGGTTGTCTATTTACTGTATGTAAAAGCCCCGAGGAGAAAGGAATTGAAAAAAAAAAAAAAACCAAATTCTTGACTAGGAATTCACAGAAAAACCAATCCATTTAGTAAACAATTGGATTACACAACCATTAAAACCTAGAACGGATAATAACGAAATGATAAGGAACCAATAACCATCTGGGATAGGCTAAACCGGCAACCAATGTATTGGTTGGAATTTGAAATATAAATACGCGACCATAAAATACGAAACCATTTTCTGAGCTGAAACTAACATTTTCAACTTGTTATGATTTTCACTCCAGTGCATAGATAATAAATCAAACATAACCCAATTTTCCAAATCAAGCAATTCAAGTATATCCGAAAGCTAAGTATCAGAATATGCAAAACCCTAACTTTTTAAAAGGGTGAAATAAATAAAAAGAACCTATTTAGGAGATTTCTGGGACTTGCTGGAGTACCCATATTGGGGAGGCGAATAGATTAAAGCAGCAGCCATGGATCCCGGTAAAACCACGTACTTAGCTAAAGCAGCCAGCTTCGTCACCAATGGCTCGCCTCTCATTATCGCCATTTTCTCTCTGTTTCGATTTTCCTTCTTTCCAAACCCAACCTCTGTCAAGTTTTAATTTATGACAGCTTGTTTATTTTGGGCCTCCTTAATTTAAGGCCCATTATTTTTGAGCCTTAGGCCTCCTAAATTGAATGTTTGTGTACGTGCAACAGTGACAGTAACAGTGTAACACCATCATGTTTGTTCAATTTCTACGAGTTAGCTCGTACAATGACCAGTAAATTGTATTGCATACAGTCATATTCAATCCCAAATTATATGAGCCTACGTTAATTACCTCCTGATGACACATCCATTAGTCGATTGAATATATATATATATATATATATATATATATATACTTAAACTCGGCCCGAATCTCACCATAATAATATAATATTAAAAAAAAATACACGTACACTTCCACACCATAGTATTACATTGGCATTAACATAATATATTTATAACCTCTTAATCAATATAACGCACCACATTAGCATAAATATATGCATGCAATAGAAATGATTCTCACTAAAAGTGTTATTAAAAATAGTCATGACTCGTTCACATAAGTAGAATCTTTAAATAGTACTCGTTGATACCACTTTGTCTTATTATAATCTTTATTAATATAGTAGAAACTTCAGAACATGCTATTCATGTTATCTAGCCATTTTATTTTCACTTTTTTTTTTTTAATCATATTTCTTCCAACTAATATTATGCGATGTGCTTTGGGTATACAACCCCTGTGGTTAGTTAGCTCATTACATGTACCGAAAAATATAGAACTAATAGCATGTGCTACTGAAAGAGGAGAGCGAGCTAGCAAGGCAGTGAATTAACACTAACAACATTGCTATGGTGTGCTGTGTAATTAGATGGAATGCGTTGGCAACATCAACGGAGGCGGCGGCTTCTGTCTGAGACTGAGAAAGAGAGAGATGAGGATTGCCGCAGCCCATCCTTTTGTAATCCTCTAAATCATTCTAGTTTAAAGGAAAATGCTAAAGACCAGGAAGCCTGAGAGAAGGCTGAGAGAAACGACAACATTGCCTTCGTTTCGGCTTCTCTCAAGCCTTTCGGGTTGAGTGTTCAGCTTGTTAAAATAACAAAACAAAAAAAAAAAAAAAAAAAGAAGAAGTGATTTTTTGGAAAGCAAAGAAAAATATCATATTGAACACGTGATAAAAGCAAACAACAAAAGTGAAATTGAGAGAGAGAAATCATTTTATATCCTTCAAAAGAATTTTCCCTTGAGAAATCATTTTATATCCGTGATGTTGTGGTGTGCTGAGACCAATCCGTGATGTTGTGATGTGCTGAGAGCAGTGAGTGTTGAAGTGCTGAGAAAGGAAAGACACGGAGAGAGGGAAGAGACGGAACAATGAGTGCTGAGAGAGGGAATAGATGGAGACGAGTGCTGCTAAACGGCTAGAACCTTCCTTTTGCTAATGGAGTGTGGGAAGAGATGGAGCAGACGAGCACTGAGTGCTGAGAGGAGTGAGGGAAGAGACGGAGACAGAGAAGAAGAGAGAGACGAAGACAGGAGATTCACATCATTTTGTTTTGTCTTTTTTTTTTTTTTTTATTACTTAACCCTGAGAGAAAGAGTTGAGCTGTGGTTTCTCTCAGCATTCTCTCGAGATGATTACTGTTTAGCAGCACTCTAGTTTAAATAAGAATTAGTCTCCATGGCAGGTGGCAGCCATCGTAAGATTGCCTTTTTAACTTCTGTTTCTCTTATCATTTGCTCGCTCAATTCTGACATCTTCGTCAACTCAACTATTCTCAAATCGATTATATAAAAAATAAATGATATGATCTTGTGTGTTTTGCTTTATTTATTTTATTTTATCTTTGTATGAAGCACTACTTTTGCATGAACCATGAAATTATTTACATCCAAGATTTTGCAAGATTTTAGTCAGTCAGGACAAGAGAAACCCGTGTTAGCCAAGCCCTCTGACTTATTCAAGGCTGTTTCCCGGCGCCACATTTTTAACTTTTTAGTGGGGATGTGGATGTGGATGTGGATGTCTATGTATATATTATGGCCACTTAATGACAAGCAAAATATTGTATGGATCTATGCCGTTTAGCCCAACTTAATGTCAGCCCAGCCCAATTCTTCTGAAAGCCCCTCGCATTGTTTGGTCTCAATTTCATGCTCGAAGCCCAATTCATTTTGAAATTCGCCGACGTTTAGTATAATTCTTCAAATAAAACTTATTTAAGTAAATTTTTTATTAATAAAATTTTTATAAATAGAGTTTTTATCAAAAAAATTAATTACTTAGTCGTCAATAACAGCTTTTATTAAAAGTTATAAAATTATTTACAAGCCTTTTAAAGTTTTGTTATGAAATGAATAAAATAAAAATATTAAATAAATAAATAATATTTTTGATAATTTAATATTTAAAAAAAATTTCAATCTCGTCTCCCTAAAATTCAAAATTTTAACTTTTATTAGCAGAGACAGAATAATTTATTTAAGTTTTAAAAGTTTTACTCAAAAAGCAACTAAATAACAACAAAATATTTGAAAAAAATTTATGAGATTAAATAAATACTCATGATTATTAGATAAGTCATACCAAACATACACTTAAGGGTTGTTTGTTTTTTTGTCTGAAATCTTAATTTGGCTTAATTTAAAATATTTTGATATTTTTGCATCTGAAGTCTTATTATAAAATATTTTCATCTGAATGAAAAAAGTAAAATTTCCTTACTTTTATTTAAATGATAAAATGTCTTAATGGAAAATTATTATTTTTTCTCACAAATAACCTTATTAACAGTATTTATTTTTTACGTAATTATTAGATGTTATATTAGAATTTCATTTGATCTTAAATTGTATTTGGTATTAAATACTTAATACACATTGAATTTGAATTTTAAACAAATTCTTTTATTATTAAATAAAAAATTTTTATATATAAATATTATGTTAAATTGTAAAAAAATAATGTTATCAAAATTATTTTTCATAAATTGTATATCAAATGTTTATGTTATAAACATTTATAACATATAAAAACTATTGTACTAGAAAATATTGTAAATATATACTTATTTAAACTTAAAATATATATAACATGTTTAAGGTCATAAGTGTAAAAATAAAGTAGCAAAAGTAGTGTTTGTTTTTTTATCTGAAATTTAAATGGGTCTGAATAATACTGAAATCTGAATGGGTCTGAAAAATATGCTTGTTTTTTATTCTTTGACGTTTGAATATAAGTGATAAGTTGTTTGTTTTTATAAGCTTAAAACATCTTAATTCTAATATCTTTACACTTATGACCTTAAAAATGTTATATATATTTTAAGTTTAAATAAGTATATATTTACAATGTTTTCTAGTACAATAGTTTTTATATGTTATAAATGTTTATAAGGTAAGCATTTGATATACAATTTATAAAAAATAATTTTGATTACATTATTTTTTTACAATTTAACATAATATTTATACATAAAAATTTGTTATTTAATAATAAAAGAATTTGTTTAAAATTTAAATTCAATGTGTATTAAGTATTTAATATTAAATATAATTTAAGATCAAGTGAAATTCTAATATAACATTTAATAATTACTAAAAAATATAGTGAAGAGATTGGGAGATGGCAAATGTAACGAGAAGTTTGATGGGCAATGGCGGTATAGATCCATGTCCATCCATTATTATATTTGACACGTAGCCTGACGGCCTCAACAAAACACAATAACTAATAACTAACAAAACAACCAGGGGCGGGCCGGGAGAAAAGTCACGGCAGCTTCGCGGGAAGGGAAAATGCAGTTTAATTAATAACTAACAGTAGTGGTGGTGGTAACTAGTAACGCACAACGTTCTGGAAAATTATGAAAAAAAAAAAAAAGAACAATAAATAAATAATCTGTGGACCATTTTGCCACTCGCTTTCAAGTTTCCATACTGAAACTAGTGAGTTAGTGTAATAACGTTCTTCCATTATCCTTCACACATTATTTTCAACAAGTTACTTGGTTCTGCAAGGACCACAGTTGCCTCAAATGTTCATCATCTATTCTATGGCAAACTTCCCACCTCAAAAAACATTTCAACTCCTTATCTTCTCCATTCCATCCTCCTGAAGCTTAACGTAATAATTAGCCTCAACTAATATCTTCATCTTCATCTTCCTCCCCACCACTTGTTGTTGTTTTTCTTTTATTCAATATTTAATGGCAACAGATTCTAATAGGAGGAATTCGAATGCTCAGCTGCTGGAAGAACTAGAAGCACTTAGCCAATCCCTCTACCAAACTCACCCTACAACCAACAGAAGAACTGCCTCTCTTGCCCTTCCTCGACATTCAGTTCCCCAAGTCACATCTGCAGATGAGAATCAGATCAGCGCCCCTAAAGTTGAGGGAGGATCCAGCAGTAGGCCCCGGCCAAGGCGTCTGTCCTTGTCCCCTTGGCGTTCTAGGCCTAAGCTTGATAGTGAAATTGGAATTGAAAATGAACAGAGGGATAGAGGCAAGGTGTCGAAACGGCCGGAGGCCAAGAAGTTGGACGAAAGAATAGGCTGGGCTGAAAAGAAAGGGCTTTGGAACTGGAGGCCTATTCGAGCCCTTGCACATATTGGAATGCAGAAATTGAGCTGCTTGTTCTCTGTTGAAGTTGTAACTGTCCAAGGCCTTCCTGCTTCTATGAACGGGCTTCGCCTTTCTGTTTGTGTGAGGAAGAAAGAAACCAAGGATGGAGCGGTTCATACAATGCCCTCTAGGGTTTCACAGGGAGCTGCTGATTTTGAAGAAACCCTGTTTGTTAAGTGTCATGTATATTGTGCTCATGGCAATGGAAAGCCGCTAAGTTTCGAGCCCCGTCCATTTTGGATTTATGTGTTTGCAATTGATGCTCAAGAGCTTAATTTTGGGAGAAATTCCGTGGATTTGAGCCAACTAATTCAGGAATCCGTGGACAAAAGCATTCAAGGTGCTCGTGTTCGACAGTGGGACATAAGCTTCAATCTATCAGGAAAGGCAAAAGGAGGAGAACTTGTTCTCAAACTGGGGTTTCAAATTATGGAGAAAGATGGAGGGATTGATATTTATAGTCAGACCGAGGGAGCAAAGTCGAACAAGTCCAGAAATCTTGCTTCATCTTTTGGCCGTAAGCAATCAAAAACTTCATTCAGTGTGCCTAGTCCAAGACTGGCAAGCCGAGCTGGAGCCTGGACTCCCTCGCAGACTGGACCTTCCGTTGATCTTCAAGGAATTGACGACTTGAACCTTGATGAGCCTGACCCAGTTCCATCATCCTCTACCTCTGTTAAGAAATCTGAAGAACCAGAACCAAAGAAGGAAGTTCTGGAGGATCAGGATCTTGATCTCCCAGACTTCGAAGTTGTGGATAAAGGAGTTGAGATTCAGAACAAAGTAGAGGCTGAGCAAGGAGCATCTGAAGGAGGGTCAGTATCGAGTGAGGTAGTTAAGGAGATGATGAACGATCCACTACATCTCTCAAGATTAACAGAGCTTGATTCAATTGCTCAGCAAATAAAAGCTCTTGAATCTATGATGGAAGAAGAAAGAATCATCAAAACAGAAGAGGAAACTGAATCACAAAGATTAGACGCTGAAGAAGAAACTGTGACCAGGGAATTTCTGCAAATGTTTGAGGATGAAGAGACTAATGAATTCAAATTTTATCAACCTGAAATTCCTCCTCTGCAGCTGGATGGAACCGAGGATTCAAATGATACTGAAACCAAAGTATACCTCCCAGATCTTGGAAAGGGCTTAGGTCCTGTGGTTCAGACAAGGGATGGTGGCTGCCTAGTGGCCATGAATCCTCTCGATATTGAAGTTGCAAGGAAAGACGCTCCAAAACTAGCGATGCAAATATCAAAGCCGTTGGTCCTCCCATCAAATAATTCCATGAGCGGGTTTGAGGTATTTCAGCGAATGGTAGCTGTTGGATTTGAGGAACTCAGCTCACAGATTTCATCTTTGATGCCCATGGATGAACTGATTGGTAAAACTGCAGAACAGATAGCTTTTGAAGGCATTGCATTTGCGATCATCCAGGGGAGAAACAAAGAAGGTGCCAGCTCAAGTGCTGCTCGGACCATTGCTGCAGTAAAAACCATGGCAACCGCCACGAGTACGGGCCGGAAAGAGAGAATTTTAACAGGAATTTGGAATGTGAATGAGGATCCAATGACAGCAGAGGAGATTTTGGCTTTCTCATTGCAGAAGATTGAGACGATGACAGTTGAGGCCTTAAAAGTTCAGGCGGAAATGGCTGAGGAAGATGCTCCCTTTGATGTTTCTCCACTCAGTGAAAAGATAATTACAGGCAGTGGCAAATATCAGAACCACCCTCTTGCGTCTGCCATTCCACTTGAGGATTGGATCAAGAGTTACAGCTTGACTACTTGGGAGGGGCAGCCTGGCGATCAAGAGACAATCACACTTGCAGTAGTCATCCAGCTGCGGGATCCAATCCGGAGATACGAGGCAGTTGGAGGCCCTGTAGTTGCACTTATTCATGCAGATGCAGTACGTGCTGAAATCAATAAGGACAACAAGTATGATGAGGAGAAGAGATTCAAGGTGACGAGTTTGCATCTTGGAGGTTTGAAGGTGCGAACAGGAGGAAAGAGGAGTTTGTGGGATAGTGAGAGGCAGAGGCTGACCGCTATGCAATGGTTGTTGGCATATGGACTGGGAAAGGCAGGGAAAAAGGGAAAACAGGTATTCGTAAAGGGCCGAGATTTGTTGTGGAGCATTTCCTCGCGAGTGATGGCTGATATGTGGCTTAAACCAATAAGAAATCCGGATGTAAAGTTTTCAAAATAAGCAAGCAAGTAACTTTGCCTCGGTGGTTTGTTTCACAAGTCTAGAGTGATTTCATACTTGCAAGAAACAAACACAAGAAAAGAGAAGAAAAAAAAAAAATCAGTAGAGTGTGCAAACATTAAAAACTGTGTCTTGTTGCGCCTGTCAAGAGAAAGAGCTTTTGTTTTGATAATAATTTAGTGGAAATACAAACAATTCAGTGTATCTTCGACACGACCATCAATTTATTTAAATATTTTATTTATTTTAGTTTCTTTCTATTACTTATTTTATTTAAATGGTGGTACGGAATATTATTTACTAGTGGGTGGGTTACTGTTTGTGGTTTTGTGGGAATTCTTTGGTTGCTTATTTTAGGGAATAATTGGAATAAGAATATGTAACAATGGAAACCAGCATATGTAGCAAGTGGCAATCTTGCCAAACTCAGGTAATATCCGTGAAACATGGATTGGCGTCCAAGCAGAGAAGCTAATCAATTTTACCTTTCTGTTTTGGAAAAACGAAATTGTAAATCTGATGGGGAAGTGTCTCAAGGCATTTACAAGAGGGCATTCACCCGATTGTACACCCCCAACTGAATATATGTTGTATATGGAACTCCCACAACTGAAGCTGAAGAAGACCTCTCAGTGTTGGCCTCACCTAATAACCCACTGGAGCGACCTCACTGGAGACCTCGACGAACGAGACTATTCTTTTTTTTCTGTTTCGACCGGACAAGTGTTCAATCTTAAGGCAGGCATCGATATTCCACAAGACACGGCCAGATCCGTGAATTAATGGAATAAAACTGTGTCAGCACAATTTCCTATATTTTCCATCTTTTCGTTAATCTCCTGAAGACCATAGATTTCTGCATTTCGATGATGATTCACGTTGTCAATAGTCAAGATATTTACCCTGTTATCAACTTCTATCCCACTGCAAGCAGGATTCTTTCTAGTTTCTAATTCCTTAGTTTTGCATGCACCTGCAAACACCATCTAGTTTTCCAGAATCTGAATATAGATTTGCTAAAAGACTATAACTTCTAGAGACTTTGACATCCAGATGAAGCAAATTCCTTATCACAAGTTCTGCTAATTTTGTGTTATAATGGCTGCAACAAGCACCAAGCGAAGCTCCCGGTACATCACCTGTTGGCTTAAAAGACATTCCATCAATCAATTTCTTAGCCTCCTCAAGCAGCCTAGAGAGCCCAAGCAGATCCACCATGCACGCAAAATGCTCATTTGTTGGTGAGTTTAGCCATTGAAATAAAAGTATGTTTACCTTCAGTAACAAGCCCTAAATGGCTACAACCTGAATAGAACAGACAAAAATTTATATGTTCAGGTCTCCATTTCGTCTTCAACATTTAATAAAAAAATCTGAGAAGCTTTCTTTGCCTCACCATTCTAAGAGTATCATGCCACCATTGAATTCCAAGAAATCAGATTTCATAGATGTAGAATCAAAAGTTTTTCATGCTTCAACTAGTCCACCTCTTGAATACATAGTGATAACACTATTTACAACTGAAACGTCAGAAGTAAAGTCTTAACTCTTCAGCTACAATTTGGATCCCCAGCATTACTATTGCCACATCAGAACAGGCATTGATTGAAGTAGAAAACCAATAACTCTATTTACAACTGAAATGTCGGAACCAAAGCCTAACTTTTCAGCTGGCTTAATCCCTTCTCGTAGCATTACAGCAAATAGTTTGATAACATCTTCTACAAATCCATGTTGAGTATGTGTGATTATCATAGAATTACAAGGTATAATACTTCGCTCAGGCATTTTATCAAAAAAAAAAAAATCTGTGCTTTTCAAGATCACCAGCTTGAGAAAATGCAGAGATCGTCCAAGATATCATATTCCTCCTTTTGCATACATTCTAACAAGAGCATTTCCTATCTGAATAGAGGACTCTATGCCATTCTTATTGTATAAGCATGAAGCTATTCCCCAGTTCAAAGATACTTTGGATCTGAACAAGGCCCCAAAGCCTGTGTCAAGGGTGTAAACTCATCCAACACAACAGGAATCACTCTCATTTGGTTAATTAACACCAAAGCTTCTCCTTCAAACCCAAACTGCGCAACTCCACTAAACAAAGAAGTCCATGAAACTGCATTATGTTCACTTAAGCTGCTGACACACCTCGCATATTCGACAAGTCCACCTTTTCTGTACATATCAATCAGGCCACTGCCCATGAAAACATCTAGAATCGGTTCCATATGCACGACCCGAGCATGCAAATGGGTGCCCCATTCAAGATCATATATGCTCGAGCATGCACTAAAAGCAGTAGCATACGGCATGGAACTCAGTCCGAAACCCTGATTCCACATCTCAACAAACGTACAGAGAGTTTCAAACTCAAAGCTATGCTGAGTCAAATAGAAATCATTGTATTCCATGATACTAAGTCACGTTCAGACATTTTCTGAAACCTATTAATAGCCTTATCTACCGAACATAACTTAGAATAGCCATAAACCATACTCTTCCAACAAATAAACTCGGATTCGGAATCCTCAAAAGCACACCATCTGCATAATCAACTGCACCACACTTAACATGCATATCGATATTAGATTTCGCAATCGATTCATCACTCCCCAAATTAAATTTACTCACAAGACCGTGCAATGAAGAGCCATTTTGACATTCCCAACACACACAAGCCTTAATCACACAAGAGAACAAATACAAATCTGGCCACACAATTAGCTTCTTGAATCATCAAAGCAAACCTTCAGATATCTTCGGCCATCCCATTACAAAATTAATCCGATGTCATTGAGTTCCAAGAAACAGAGTCTCTCCGCGGCATTTCATCGAACAATTTCTGTGCTCCCCAAATCCGACCCGAGACACCGAACCCACGTTAATCATCGTATTATAAGTGAACACATAACGAGGCCCAATATCATAAAACCCGCGACAACCATCATCTGTAAATTGAATATGTACACGACTTATTAGGATTTTTTTTTACATAAGGAAAGATAATCTCAGGACTTCAATAAGGAATCTTTTATTTTATTAGAATCAAGATTAAATAAAAAGATAAAGAAAAATGTACACTTTAATATAATGAATCTTTATTATTAGTGTATTAAAATGTATATTTTTATATTTTAACTTAGTCATTATTATATAAATATGTGTGTGTGTGTGTGTGTACGTGTTTGTTTTCTATGTAAGCTTTACAGAATTAACTTACTGTGATATTAAAAGAAAATAACATTATGTGAATCCATTTGAGAATATTTATTTTAGCTACGGTGAATCTTTCAAATCTCTGAGAAGACTAGGGTACGAAACAGCTTGTGATATTATAATAAACATTATGTGACATGACGTACAAATGCAATCCTAATTGGCATAAGAATCACGTATACAAAGTGACAAGTTCAAGTATAGTTACCCCAAGTAGCATTTGGATGCAACCATATTCGTGTTACAAAGAGCTACCAATCTCCTTTCGGCCACTATTTTTTTTTTTATCCATCTTTTTGTATTTTTTTTACACATATATTTTCAAATTTTGTTTGTGTTTTAAAATAAGGTAGCAATTTTCTTGGAAAATTTACACAAACTGTCCAAAACTTTTGATTTTTTCATAAATAGCCACCCTAACTTTTTTACTCATTATTAACCAATTATTATTATTATTATTATTATTTACCAAACACTTGCCTTCACAACACACCCTCTCCTTAAAATACAAGTTAAGCAACTTAAGAGGAGGTGAATTGAGATTTTAAAACTTAATCCAAAGCAAATCACATAATAATTAGTTTTAATGCCTCAATGGAATCAAGAACAATAAATTTAAAAATATTCAAAATAAAAAAAATAAAGAAGAGAGAACAAACACAAGGATTTTTACGTGGTTCGACAATCTATGGCTACGTCCACGCCTTCAAGCACACCTGGTTTGAGAATTTCACTATTCAAGCTTCCCAAATCTTCAAGCTCTTACAATTAACTTCCAAGATATCAATAAGCTTTTACACCAATAGATTATCTCTAATTTCTTAACGCAAGTGTATCCCAACACTTACAACTATTCAACTTAATTTTACAATATGGTTTACAAATAATTTCTCACACACACACAATATGTGTTTACAATTAAAAACTTAAAGTGTGTTTTAATAAAATGATTACAAGTTTAAAGTTTAAGAAAAATTGTATACTTAGTAGCAAGCTCAAATATAACTATTGAGATTCATATTGTTTGAATCTAATTGAATCTTTTTATAGTAGGAGCTGAAAACTAGCCGTTATAAACTTTTTGAGTCTTAACAGTTTGCAGTTAACTTGTTGCCAGATCGTCGTTTTAACTTGAACAAGTTACTGTTGGGCTGTAATTCAAATAGTCGGTTCGCCATTAACTTTTAACAAAATAAGTTACTCTCTGGACATTGCCAGATCGCTATTAATTTGTTGTCGGTTAGCCGTTATGCTACAATGCCAAATAGTTTCACTATAATATAACGTTCTTAAAAATACAGTTTTGACCCAACGTTTTAAAAAATGTAATATAGCCCAAAATTTTATAAAATCTTTCTAAAATGTCCATTTTCAGGATTTCAAAGTTTCAAAACTTTTTTAATTTAATTCACAAACTTGAAAACAATTAACTTAATAAAATCATTATTTTCTTTAAATATAAAACCTTTATATTATGAAAATGTCATAAAAAATAACTTAAGCTTTTAAATGCTTAAACATACATATATTTAATCATACTAGCTTTTTAATAAATATAACATTAAAGATTATCTAAGCTAGTGAGATTATAAAATATATGCATTTTCTATTTTACCTATAATACGTACCTTATTATCATCAAAATCAAAATATCGTATGACCTTATATGTCAACATTCCTCTCCCTCGACCGCCAACTGCTTGGAATAATGCGAAGATCGGCAATAGTTGTCCAACAAAATCGACGGTGTCTCGATAGACTTGACAACAACATCAATTCCAGCATCACGCGATTGTATTTCTGATGATTGGATGGTGGGTTTTCTCTAAATTTTGACATCAAAGCAAGGTATGTTTTTCCTTTCCATAACATTGAATGGTCAATTGAATGTAGTTATGTATATTTGTGTGTATTTCATGATAATTAAGTATTTGGTGAACATTATTTTGCGTTAAGTTTCTATATTAGAAATGACATGTTATGTGTTCGATAAAATGTCTCTTAGACTTTATTTGTTTCATTTTTGATATATTAAGCTGTTGTTAGTTGATATTGCCTTGGGGTCACACAAACGGTAAAATATAGCAAGTTGTTTTGAAAATTTAAGTGTTATTGTTTAATTGTACGACAAGTCGCGCGCACAAGCGACAAGCTCGTACATAATTGTGTCTCATATTAGTGCTAACAATATGTGTGCATGTGGCCCATGATTCCATCAACAATGTTTTTGTATTTTTGTGTGACGGGCGCTTGTCGCACACTCAAAAGCACAGCAACGTATATATGTTTTAATTGATACTTCAGAGTTCATAAATGTTAATAACAAATAAAATTTAAATTTTTCCATACATACAATTGCCAAGAAGCCATGGCCAAAGCTTATTTCATTCAGTTCAAAGAGAGAAATAGGTACAATGAAAATTTTGACATCTGAGCATTTCCCCAGGCATATTATAAATCTTTCAAAATTTATAAATGTAATAGAAGCTATTAAAAGGAAGTTAACAAGACGACAATTGAGATTATTCAAGAATGATATATTCAAACATTTCGCAAAGATGGATACGATCATGCACAGCCCACTACTTTGATAAATACAGCATGATAAATGTGATAAACATGAGCTAGTTATAAATGTGATAACTAGCACAGTTATCAATAAGTGAGTAGTGCTTAATTATGGGATTTTACTATAGTGTATACGATACACATAAACACAAACATTGCGGTAAACCATTGGTTATGTAATTTGTATTTTGATGATGATATAGGGGCGAATCTCAAATAATTGCAGCCACTTAAATATATGTTTCTAAAATTACATAATTTTATTTTTCTTTTAGTTTATATTAATATATTATATATTATTTATGGTAAACGTACTAAAATATATTATTCATCATTTCGATTGCAGCTCATTTCGATTTTCAATTTGGTAAACGTACCATAAGTTATAAACAATAGTAGTACATAGCATAACACAACCTGAGAGAACAACTTTGGAATTTCAAACCATCTTCAATCTAATAATTGGAGTCAATAACAAAATAGTAAGGTTCAGTACACAAATTTTAATATTAGTAATCTATCGGATAAACTAAAACTTACTGAAGTTCAAAGGGAAACTTGTGCACTTGAGATTTCCTATTCACAATAATGTGAACAAAACTTTTAGAGCACCATTGAAGATATCCCCTAGTCTCGTTCAAATGACCTCTACTGCTTATGTTGGTTTTTTTTATCAATATAGTAACAAATATGAACTAATTGACCTACTTCTTTTCCACTCATTTTCCTTTGCAATCTTGATGGACTTTTTTTTTTTTTTCCTTTTGTTTGTGCAGATGTCATATTATCTCCACTCAATAGGTAGAAAGTTAGAGCATCTTCAAAAGATTCTATTAGTTTTACTCTTCAAATATATATTTGCTTACCTATATGGTAAATATGAGAGTAAAAAAATATGTTATCCTTCAAAAGGCTTTTCAAATATAAATAAGTTAATATTATTTTAATCAACTAACTTTTTTTTCTAAAGGAAAAATAAATAGTAATTAAAGCACTTCACTCTCTCTCTCTCTTTAATAAAAAGTAATAAAATATAAATTGAAGAGGAAAAAAACTACTCTACAAAATTAAAGAGATAAAAATATTTTTTATTTAAAAAATTTTAATTAGAGTATCTTTTCGAGTATTAATATTGATGGGGCTCTTCAAATAAGTAGTAAAAACTTATTTGAAGAGCCTTTTGGTGATGCTCTTAGATAATGAATTTGACAATGCATTAAAATTTAAAGTGTGAATTATTATAGGTCAATTATTTGATGTCCTAAATAGGACAAATGATGTTGGATTTGATCTCATAATATATAGTGTCAAAGTAGTGTTAATAAAATTCCACTATTTAGTGTTTCAAAAATGGGTTTGAAGTCTTTTTTTTTTTTAAGAATTTTATTAGACTTTTATCTTTTTTTAGAACTCCGATTTACTTGTATTTATTATTTTTATTTTAGTAAGTAGAACTTTATTATGTAAAAATACTTAATTTTGCTTATTTTGAAAAATCTGCATTATTCAATGTTCAGCTTGGGATGTACCATTTAGTCGCACACATAAGTGGGAAAGGATTGGTTTAACATTATGTTAAATAATAATAATAATAACAATAACTTTGATTATAGAATAAAAATTTTCTTTTTGATAAGTGTTGTGTGTTCTATCTCTTTTGTTTTACGCTAATTAGCACTAATTGAACTAAAGAATTATTGTATTGTCTTATTACCAACTTGACAATCATTCATAGTTAGATATATTCTTGAACATGTTTATAAAAGAAAGTGAATTATATAACAGTAAAATTTTTTACCAAAAACAATTATCATTAGAAAACAAGAAAAAGAATTAGAGGATGTTTGGTACTACTCCAGGGCAGCGCCAAAAATTATTGTTACAAAGTGTTTGGTAAACAATTGAATTGATTTTATCTTATAGTTGGACAAAAATTGAAAATTATTATACTAATTTTTTTAAAAAAATAGTATTTATAAAATTAGATATTTGTTAAATTTTTCATCAATTAGCAACATAATATAATAAGAGAGAAAGAGAGCAAATAAAAGACGTAACAATAATTTAGAGACAATTTTTATCCATTTGCAAGTGTATACAAATAAGGAGATGGGCCCTCCTTTTATATGCTCATTACCTTATAAATAAAGTAAAATGATTAGTAAATATATACATTATCAGTCACAAGTTCTTATGAGATAATGAGAGTTATAAAAAATGAATAGTTATTGAGTAGAATATTCATATAATTATAATTATTTCATAGTAATGTTATATTTATCCATCACAATTAACTTTTAAATTATAGTTACATATTATTTTTCTAACAATTGTGGCTAACTTCAAAATTACAACAACACAATACTAAACAAACCCTTAGTGCATATTTGTTATTCCTCATTAAATGGTATTAGACTCCCGCATAACATTAAAATATTACAATATATTGTTTGGCACTTCCACCTTATTACATTAAATAAAATTTATAATGTGGTGACATTCGCATAAACTAAACCTAACCCCTCACGAGTTTACGTGGGCTTGCAATAGATCTCAACTATTATCCTTCTTTCTTTTATTGAAGGCGATCTCGAAGAAGCCCTCTTCTACTCTGGTGTTGTCCTTAAATAGGACTACGACATCCCTAAGTGATATGACTAAACCTATCTGCTCAAACCAATAAGGGCGTGTAAGCACAGTAGGCCAAGTTGTATTAGGTTTATTTTGTATTAGCCCGCCATGTCTTAATGAAAAAAATTATTTTAATATTTATCTTTCATATTTGGATTTTTGGTTATGTTTTAGATAGATTTTATATAGATTTTATCTCAGAGATCTTCGCAAGCGCATTCGTTACACTATTTACCTTGGCTACTGCGTGAGTAACTAGAGGCCATGTAGTGTTTGATTGGTGAATGTGCTGGTTGATGCTTATAACGGGTACCCAATGGCTATTTCCTTGGCTTGCTTCCCCCAAGTACCTCAGAGTGTGGGATGATTTGCTTTATGGCTCGCTCGTGGGAGGAAGATCTGGTTAGGGCACTCGAGAGCCCATAGCTTGAAGAATCACATGGGTGAGTTCTTCAAAGGGTCATTGTGAAATGTGCTATTCTTTACTTAGATATCGGTAGACTATTTGATAGACTTGTCCTTATTGAAATGTGCTACCTTTCTTGCTAGATCATTGATCTCTTCATTATTGTCTTTTCTTACCTTTTCTTAATTATTTATTTCAATATCAGAAAGTACGCCAAGTGTCATAGTTTGCAAATACACTCAATAACCAAGTTTGGATATCACTGTAGAAGTTTTTTGTGCTTTTCCCACCTAAACAACACCAATTGTTGTAGGTAGATTTCAAGAGGTAGGGGAAAGTAATGACAAAAACCAATCTTACATCAATAAATTTAATTTTAGGGTGTAAGCAGTAGCTCATTGAGTTGTGGGGTGTTAGCTATTTTGAGTGTTTTAAGGGTAAAAGAGGAGTGAGAGAGGGTTGATGATGATGGGAGGAGGATGTTTTGAGATTAACGGCTTGGAGAGGTGCTTTAAACATACAAAACAAGGAAAATGAGGTTAGAAGTAAAGCCGACGATGGCCAACAACTACACTTCGATGCTTAAGTCAACTACTTGAGTTTTTAGGAGTTGAGAGCTTACAATCTTTCTGAAAATAGAGGTTTAAAGGTTGAAGGAGAATGTGTAATATGTGTTTGTTTTTATGTGAATAATAATATGAAAGAAAGAACTTGATTGTCCTTATATATGACATATTTGAGGTACCTTACCACATGGCGTATTTTCAATGACGACCTTATCGTCATATCTTTAATATTCCTCATCATTTTGCTTTCTTCATACATTTTGGACCATTAAAATTACACATAGGGAACAATGGATGCATTATTTGTAAGTGTTGTCATTTTGTGACACGTAGAGTACGCTACTATATAGCACATAATATTTTTGCATGAGCTGTTTGACAAGTATAAGTGAGCTGCTTTATCCTTTTTATCAGGTATGATAGTTGTTTATCTCTCTTTTTTGGACAAGATATTTTATATTTGATTTTTTCAAATCAAATATTTTCTCTTGAAGATAGAGACGATTCATATTGTGGATATTTTGAGGATTCTTTGATTACTTTAATTTTTTATACGATGTACCTTTTAACTCAAAGCCCTGAAACCTCTAGGATGCCTACCTGGCCTACCAACTGGAGAGAAGCTAATCGTTTCAGGTATGCAAGAAAGATTATCAGAAATACTAAATCGATTTAATGCTTTCATCTTTTTGTTAGGAGATCTTGCGACTTTGGAAACAATGATTACATTTATATCTTAGGCCCATCTGAATATTCATAAAAAACTCATCGGTTTGTTAAATATTAATAAATTTTATGATGTCTTGCTAATATTTCTTAACCATGCAATTAATAATCATTTTGTTTCACCCACTGTTAAAAAACTCTTTATTTATGCTCCCACTACTAATGAGTTACTTGATCTTTTACAAGCTTATAGATCAGAGCCAAATCCCATGACCTTAGCGTTAGATTGGTCGACCGATGATGATAATAGTAACAGTAATAAAAGTGTAAATTAGATTTAACTCTCTATTTATAAATATTTCTTATTATAATGGTCATATAATATCTTCTAAACTCTACTTCTTTATTTTAAAATATTGAAGACGGTTTCATTTAAGTTAGGGAGAGGGAATAGTTGACAATTTTGGAATGAATCAATCCTGATTAGGTTGTAAAAAATAAATTTGGATAAATTGTGAGTCAAAAATGGCTGAATATAGAGTGTAGTAGCTCTAAAAATATATCTTCTTAGTCCCCAAGTTAAAAAAAAAAATTCGTTTTCTTTTAAACTTCTGCAACTAATTCAAGTATAATATTCTTTACTTCTTTTATATTTGTATTTCCTTATATTTTTCGTATTTTTTGCATGCATATCTTCAAATTATAAAATATTAAGAATAATGTTTAAATTAAGTTGAAGGGTGGGGATAATTGATGTAAATTATAAATATGTGTATTTGTTTATTTTTAATTTAAAAAAATCTAAAAACAACAAATTTATTTTATTGTCTAAGATGGTTGTGTAAGGAGTTACTACTTTTGAAACGCATCATAATAGTCTATTTTATATTATATTCTGATTTTGAAATTCATAGTAAGTTGTTATTGTTCTTTTTTCTTTGAATTACTCAAATTTGTGAATTCTTTTTTGGTAATCACTCATGAAACCTTTTTTGTCATTTATTTATATATACATGTATTATTAAATTATTCGTATCACACGCATACTATGACACATGTTAGTAGGTTGTAAGTTAAAATTTTTTTTCAATATTTGATTTTCTTGATTTATTGAAAAAATATATATCCAAGGTGGTGGAAAATATATATATATATATTCAAAAAATAAAAAAAAAATAAAAAAAATAATAAATGTGTTTAAGTCTACTATATATGAAACCCAAGTATTTAATCCGTATGGGTGTTTTAACACTTAGTGCCCTAAGGCCAATTGGTCTGGAAGTCATTGGTCTAAAGCTCGCTAAATATGTTACAGATATAGTGTTTGCTTATTTATCTAAAAATCTGAGTAATTAAGTCCGTTGGGGTATTTCAAAACCTAATGCCCTAAAGCCAACTGGTCTCGGAATCATTGACTCAAAGCTCATTACATTGATTGAAAATATAATATTTTCAATTGTATGAATAATCTACCGCATAATAAAATATTTTCTCTGATAAATCACTGAAACAAAATTGTTGTTCTCATTTAACGAAGCCTCATAGCATTGTGTTAATTTCTTGAGCACAAAAGAAGGTTTAGTGATATTCTAGATAATGAGTGAATGGTAAAAAGCTAAAATAAATTAATTTTGGAAGAATTTATTTATTTGGTAGTTTAGAGATTAGATGAACAAATATTTACTTATATGTAAATTTTGTAAATCTTAATTTAATATAGAGCTTTAATTTCTAGAGGCTAGTAATAAACTAGTCGAAAGGTGTGATTAGTGTTAAAAATTGTAGGTTTTATATGTAATATAAATGTTATTTTATGTTTTTATTATAATTTATATTTGTAATTATATATTGTATTATGAATTTCTAACTATATTTTTAAATATTTGATTTTGTATAGTTTTGTGTGTTTATTAGGTAAAAATAATAATTTCAAGTAATTCAAGACTCCTAATATTAACAGATGGATATCGATGGTCCGAAAAATTAAGCCATTATTGAAGAGGATCCCGACTTTTATTGTAAAATTATAAGTTTTTATTATGTTAAGTACAATAATTGTAAAATTATAAGTTTCTATCATGTTAAGTAAGGTAATTATAAGTGAATATGCTTGAGTTTTGTTAGTGGGACAAATGTAAGGCCATGATTTAATTAGTTTTTTTTATGTGTGTGGTGTGGATTAATCATAAATTAGTATAAATAGAGAAGACGGGGAACGAACCTGTTTACATATTTTTCTTCATTTCTTTATCTCTAATTTCTTCTTATCATCTCTCTTTGTAATTTTTAGTAAATTAATAAATAAATTAGTTTTATTTTCAATTATAGTTATTTTTTTATGTATAATTTAATAATAATAATAATTTTTATTTCAATTATGCTAGGTTAAATAATAAAAAGTTATGGTAAAGTAAAACTTTTAATAGAAAAATATGACGTAAGTAAATTCTATTTTTAATTATACAAATTAAGTTATTTTCTAATTAATATTACCTACATTTTATATTTAGAAATTTTAATTTGTTATAGATAAATAAGAGTGTTTAGCACAATAAATTCTTAATATCTTAGTATAAAGTATGATAAAATGGTATTTTGACAGCCCCCAAGGGTGTGGTCGGGTTGGTAACCATGCTCGCTGTAGAGCCATGGCAGTCCGGGTTCAATTCTTAGGGGTGGGAAGAGGGATTAAAAATTGTATTTGGGCTTGTCCGCCTCCTTTCCTTTAAAAAAATGGTTTTTTGACTTATTGTAGATAAATTAAATTTTGGCACACTAAGTACTTAATTTATAATAAAATTAATGAGAAAATAATAATAATTTATATAATTAATCTTTTAAGCAATAATGAAATATGACAAAAATAATTTATTAAATTATGTTTTACTACTAAGAGTGGATCTATAACTCTAACTAATTTAATTTCATATTTTTACACAAATTAAGTTTATATTTTTAATTTAATTTAATTTTCTTAGATAAATTAAAATCAACAAATTAAATCTTTTCTCTGTGGATCAATCTCGGACTTACGGAGCTATATTATAACAAAACGCTCTTATACCTAGGAGTTATAAAATACTTTTAAGTCGTGTCAAAAGTTATCACAAAAATAACAAAAAAATTAAAAACAAGTAGACAAGAAAAATAATAATTCACCAATGAAAATAAAAATACAAAAAAAAAATCATAAGTCATCTTTAAAAAAAAATTTCCTTGTAGAACCTATACACAATCATCGCTATAGAGTCATCTATTAGAGTTAATATAACAATTTTTAATATGAGTACATCTTCTTATCCAAACACCACAACAACTTTTCAAGAGATTCATCGTAATAAAGCCTTAAGGATTTAAAGAAGAAATAAATTAAAAAACGCATAAAAATATGAATGAAAATAAAAAGATTCTTTATTAAGAGTTTACTTTTATATTTATGTAACATAAAATATAATTTTATTTATTAATTGCGCTATTAATTTATCTAAAATTTAGTTTTTGGAAAAAATAAAATTTATGTAAATATACATAAATTTTATTTTTTCCAACAAAAAAGTTTATGTATATTTTTTTATATTGGCCTAATGTTTAATTAACCTACCATTTGAGGGTGGGGTTGATGGCTTACACAAAAGTTGGTGTGTACTCATGATTAATAATAACAATGGGGTTAATATGAAATTAACCCTCACCCAACCACTAAAAGTTCGTTGGTGTTCTATAAACCGGATAATTACCGGCCAATTTGTCATATATCTCTAGGCAGCCTCTAAATCATTTGCTTGTCATTTCCGTTTTTGTTTGGTACAATATCTGTAACGTAACAAAACCCTGTATATATAATTAAAAAAAATATAATATATATATATATATATATATATATATTAATATTAGGATCTTTCTGATTTGCACGCTGTACATAGATTGGTCATTAGTCATTAGTCATTGGAAGTACGTTCCAGACTCTCTTTTTAATTTTTGCACTTCAATTTGAATTTGACAAGGTTTCTAGTTCTGGGCCTGGACCAAAACTCTCTTCTTGTTTTTGAGTCAGAGCCTCAGATGAGTAAGTGAAGTCAGCTCATTTTATGGGGTGAAGTTTTTTGTTTTTTAATCATTCAGACCCTCAGAGTGAAGTTTAAGTGGCAAGTGTTTGATGGGTTGTTGAAAAAACTATTTAAAAATTGCTTTTTGTTTCAGTTCATCAGCGTACTTCTTTCGGCAAATTTACATAAAGCTTCTTTTTTCCATTTTTTTAATAACAAATTTCATCTCAGCGGAGAATCTTCTTGTCTGTACATAAAGATTCCATTCTTTTTTCATCCCAAAGAGCCAGTTCATTTATTTGCAGTTCTTTCTGTTATGTACTGCTACCCATAGATTAGTTATTTCTCTTTTCCTTAAGCTTTTTCTCTGAAAAGTTAGCTTTTCTAGTTTGTGTATGCTTTAAATTCGCTACCTTTTTATCAAGCAAGGCTCCTTTGGCTTTGACCCTTTTGGCTTTTGAGGTATCAAGAGGTGAGAAATCTAAGAGATCTGAATTTTCTATAGGTTGATTATTGATACTGTTGATGTGTGGGTGTAAATATGCTAGTATTAATAATTTAGTCAAATTTTTAAGGATTTGACACTGTGGCTATTGCTTTCACTGTTATGGTTGGTTGAGATATGCAGTCCAATTATTTTTATTTGAGTGAACTGGATCTATGTTGATGATGATAGGTGTGGGATCTTCTTTGCTTGCAGGTTAGTCTTTTGAGTATTGATTGACGAGTGATTTCAATTCATTGGTGGAAAGATGAACGGAGCTGCACTTGTTGCTATTGCTGCTACTATTGGTAACTTCTTGCAAGGATGGGATAATGCAACAATTGCTGGTAGTTAATGCTTTACAGCTTTCTTTTTTTTTTTTCCCATTTTTTTAAAACTAATTACAGATTTAGTTTGTCAGCTCTTTGTTAGTCCTTCAATGTGATTGGCTACTTCTTTGCTCAGTTGACGACTCTGTGGTTTGTGTCCGTTAGGACTGGAATATTTTATATCAGTTGGTGATATATGCCATTTTGTCAGGTCAAATTATTGCTCAAAATGCACTTCTATAATCTTGTTTCTTTGGTTTCAGGGGCAATTGTTTACATCAAGAAGGACCTCAATTTGAGTACTACTGTAGAAGGTCTTGTTGTGGCCATGTCACTTATTGGAGCCACAGCTATTACAACATGCTCAGGACCCATATCAGATTGGCTTGGTCGGCGCCCAATGCTCATACTCTCATCAATCCTCTACTTTGTTAGTGGTTTAGTAATGTTGTGGTCACCCAATGTTTATGTCCTGTGCATTGCGAGACTGTTAGATGGATTTGGAGTTGGTCTGGCAGTTACTCTTGTCCCACTCTATATATCTGAGACCGCTCCATCAGAAATAAGGGGACAGTTAAATACTCTTCCACAATTCACTGGGTCGGGTGGCATGTTTCTGTCATATTGTATGGTTTTTGGGATGTCATTGTTAGCTTCACCTAGTTGGAGGTTAATGCTTGGGGTTCTTTCGATTCCTGCTCTTCTCTATTTTGCATTGGCAGTATTTTTCTTACCTGAATCTCCTCGGTGGCTTGTGAGTAAAGGAAAGATGCTTGAGGCGAAGCAGGTCCTCCAGAGATTACGTGGCAGGGAAGACGTTTCAGGTTTGCTTTTGTTCATGGTCTTTTTTTCTTTCCTTTTCTGGTATATGATTATGTACTTCTGATGGAGACTACAGAATTGTCTCCTTGCGTATTAAATGGATCCATTGAGCTTGAGCCTTGTCTATTGTTTGGTGGTGTGCATGATGTTCTTAAATCAATTTCTGATGAAAATAACATGTACACTGCACAGTTGACTGATTTTTTCAGTAAGATTTACTATCTGCAAGACTAAGCACATTATTTTTATTAACGGGAGCATGGAGTATAGATTACCCTAGTTTACTCGGTTCTTAAACATTAACGATTTGGTCAGTTCAGTTAATATTTTTTATATGTGGCTTAAATCTTATTATTCTATCTTCAACTGAAAATTTTCTTTGCAGTCTTTTGCTATTGCTAGTTTAATGAGAGTCACCATCCTTGATCCAGAGTTCTGAAAGGATGTTTTAAAAATCAGATTTATCATTTCCAAAGCGCTCGGTATCAATTTCAGTTACATTTATAAGTACAGAATTTTGTCACTAAAATTTAATAAAAAAATGTTGAAGCTTCTGGATCTTCATTGTTTGATCAGATCCATGTAAATGCATCAAATCGGTTAATGGTGATAATCATGTACCACAATTTTTTCAGCATACAACTTAAAACAGTTGATATTCTCTCATATCAATTCTCAATTGATTTTGTATATGCAACCAATGGCAAGATACTGAATTGAGGAGGGATAAAGTCCACAGATATTTTGTGACAACCGTTCAAATTGACCTCAATTATTGTGTCTTAGTAATGCATGGGCAGTTGGAAATATGTACACCCCTGCTATCTTTCTCCATTTAATTCATGATTTGTGCAATTTGATCATGCTGATCTTGCTAAAGTTTATTTAATCCATAGGTGAGATGGCCTTGCTGGTTGAAGGTCTTGGACTCGGGGGTGAAACGTCTATAGAAGAATATATAATTGGCCCAGGTGATGAACTTGCTGATGGTGAGGAACCTACAGACGAGAAAGACAAAATCAGATTATATGGACCTGAAGAGGGCCTCTCATGGGTTGCCAGGCCTGTCATGGGACAGAGTTCTCTGGCACTTGTATCTCGCCAGGGTAGCCTGGCAAACCAAAGTGTCCCACTCATGGACCCTCTTGTGACTCTATTTGGCAGCGTCCATGAAAAGCTTCCAGAATCGGGAAGTATGCGAAGTACGCTTTTTCCAACCTTCGGAAGCATGTTTAGTACAGCAGAGCCTCATGTTAAACATGAGCATTGGGATGAAGAGAGCCTACAGAGGGAAGGAGAGGACCATGCATCAGACACTGTTGGGGCAGACTCAGATGACAATTTGCATAGTCCATTAATCTCTCGCCAGACAACAAGCATGGAAAAGGACATGGTTGCCCCTGCTTCCCATGGCAGTATTTTGAGCATGAGACATCACAGCAGTCTCATGCAGGGATCTGGGGAGGCAGTTGGTAGTACAGGCATTGGTGGTGGTTGGCAATTGGCATGGAAATGGACTGAGAGAGAAGGTGAGGACGGAAAGAAGGAAGGAGGTTTTAAAAGGATTTACTTGCATCAAGAGGGAGTTCCAGGATCCCGACGTGGATCTCTTGTTTCAATTCCTGGTCATGACTTGCCTGAAGAAGGTGAGTATATCCAGGCTGCAGCTCTGGTTAGCCAGCCTGCTCTATACTCCAAGGAGCTTATGGATCAGCATCCAGTTGGACCTGCAATGGTTCATCCTGCTGAAACTGCTTCGAAAGGGCCTAGTTGGGCAGCTCTTTTTGAGGCTGGAGTTAAGCGTGCATTGTTAGTTGGGGTTGGAATCCAGATACTACAGCAGGTAGGCAATTGTTTTATTCATTAGTCATTCTACTTTTTCTCTTGTTGAATTAAAATGAAAACAGTGATCCCCTTAGCAAAAGTTTAGTACATGCACATGGTTTTAGTTGGCTTTCTTTTTCATCCTCGTTTTGAGCATTTTGCTTCCAGAAGATCAAAAGGAAAACAGATGGCCTGTCCTACTTTGTAGGAGCAGTTTTAATAGCTGGATTAACAAGATTGTTCTTTATATCATTGAAACTTATACGAACTCACTTTTAATCCTTTTATCTGACCCTTGGATTGATAATATGATGATTTGATAATATGATGATTAATTCTTTAAATGTATGTGCAGTTTTCTGGCATCAATGGGGTCCTTTACTACACTCCTCAAATCCTAGAACAAGCAGGTGTTGAAGTTCTTCTTTCTAATTTGGGCATTAGCTCGGAATCTGCATCATTCCTTATCAGTGCTTTCACAACCTTTCTGATGCTTCCCTGCATAGGTGTAGCCATGAGGCTCGTGGATGTAGCAGGCAGAAGGTGATTTGTTTATCTATACATCTATTTTTCACTATCGTGCCTTATTTTTTTTCTGGGGTGACTGTAGGACACTGCTTGTTTCTGTCAATGTTTTCTTCTGGTTTTTTCCTTGTTGGATTGATGTTATAGAAAATAACATTTTTGCACATTTCATAATTAAATTCTCATGATCCGGACATTAAAATTCTCAAAAGTGTTTTCTGAATGCCATCTTGAAAATTATGGTTTTATCTGAAAGTTCGTTTTAGTATCACTAGGGAAGTAGGGATAGAATTGTCCTGTACTTAATCTGTCAAAAATGTATATTCTGATTTTGATGAGAATGAAACATTAAGCTCAGTGCTTTTTATGCACCAACTTGTCATCTTAATTATTGAAACTAGAAACTGTATGAATTTTGTCATTTGTAACTCCAACCCAATGAAAATATACTTCAGCTCTGTTTAATTTCATTGTGAAAGCATTTTCTCTTCTTCTTTCTTAAGGGTAATTTTAACTTTTATGCTTGCCTTGTCAAATTAATTAACCCAATTTTGCAGGAAGCTGTTGCTCACCACAATCCCTGTGCTGATAGTGTCGCTCATCATTCTTGTCATTAGTGAAACTCTGCAACTTATTAGCCCAGTCTTAAAAGCAGGAATCTCAACAGCTTGTGTTATTATCTACTTCTGCTGCTTTGTTGCAGCTTATGGACCAATTCCAAATATCCTTTGTGCAGAGATCTTCCCAACAAAAGTTCGCGGCATCTGCATTGCCATCTGTTCCATGGCTTACTGGATTTGTGACATCATTGTCACCTACACACTGCCTGTGATGCTTAGTTCAATAGGGCTAGCCGGTGTCTTCAGCGTTTATGCTGTTGTATGTTTCATCTCCTGGGTTTTCGTCTTCTTGAAGGTACCTGAAACCAAAGGCATGCCTCTTGAAGTCATCACTGAGTTCTTTGCTATTGGGGCAAGGCAAGCCACCAAGGCAGACTAATTGAAAACTGAGAACGGCTTTCAACTTGCCGGCAGAATTAGCTCCTACTTTCATTTGGAAAATTTTTGCTCTGTTACTGCAATGGGAATCAGGATATTCTAATTAAAAGAGATTGTGATTTTTTTTTCTTTTTTCTCCGAAATGCATTTTTAGTATTATTTTTAGTATTAATACCATATTGTATAATGGTTTCATTGAGGATCAATCAAGTCGATGCACCATCATTGATCTGTGCAAAAGTAACTAATATCTGCAATCCGACTGCACAAAGCCTATTGAAATTCCAGGGTGCATAAAAAATAAAATATATCAGTTATGTAAAACACTGCAGTTCATATTTACAGCCTTCAATTTACAACTGGTCCTAGAAAAGGCAGAACTAAAGCCAACAGCAGGGAAATTTTCAAATGGTGATCCAGGCAACTCTCATGTAATATTTGAAAAAAGGGAATTCACTTCACAGTAGATACACAGGAACATGAACATAATACTGATTTGAATGTTTAGGGTTTCTGCATGTCCTCCGAGGATGAATTGCTTTCAAATCCATTTGGCGCTTGGTCAGGTCTAGGTGGCCTCAAAGCTCCAGATTGATTAATAAAGGGGTTCTGGTCTAAAGGTTCTTGTGACTTGGGATTTAATTTGAATGCTCTCTCAAAATCTTTGGCGTTGCTAGAATCAATCACTAAATTATTAAGCTTTTGCTCCTGCAAACAAATAATCTAAGAGAATAAGCAAGAGTTTTTCAGAGATCCAAGTAATAAAATTACACAGAGCATAACAATCTGAGTAAAAGATGAGTAAGCTTGAATACTTAACAATTCAAGTGTTTCTTGCACAATAAACACACTTTCTATGGTCAAGAAATAGCAACCACCATGTCTACAAAAATGTGGGCAATTGTTGAACTAGCACACGAAAATTAATGCCAAATGGCCCCCAGTATCACACGTGATATAGTTTCAAAAGCAAAGGAATTGATACACAGTGCACAAGTACTCAGATTATTGTCATTGATGAAGTTACCAGTCTGGTCCCTGAATTAGATCTGCAAGCACTCTTTGTTGCCTTACTATTAATATTCCAACTTTTTTAACCATAATCCTAAAAGTGTTAAACATTCAATTATTTAAAACAACTTACATTTTGTAGTGCTTCAAGCTTTTTCTGCAGTGCCTCATGCTCAGCCTGAATACGAAAAGGGACACCGTGCTTTTGATACACATTGTTCTGTGCCAAGTCTTCATCAATGTCACTGGCAGTGGTTGCAAAAGGATGATTTGCAGGAATCCATCTGACTGTATCTGGGTCAACATCAGGAGGTATCAAGTCCCCTTCTTTAAGGAAGATTGTTGGCCTTTTCCACTGATATGCTCGAGACCTCCTTTTCTGATGGATAGTTTGTTGCTCCTTGGTAAGAGTGACTGGAGCTAAGCGATAAACCTTTCCACACATCTCCATAGTTGATTTGCTCTTACCAACCTTCACTAATGGATTATTAAAGGGGTCCTCGTACTTGAGAGCCCTTGAGCTGTAAGTTGGCAATTTCAAAAGATAAACACATCACTTATGTGCTGACATGGTAACTAAAAGCTTGGCATCTAAGAAACTTCACTGTGATTAGCTACCCATGTAGATGAAGGTTAAGGTATAATGTAATAATTCACACGATAAACTAAACAAAACATGAGAAATACAGTTATAAAGCACCACTTTGCTAAAACATTCACAGGCATATACACCGACAAAGAAAGTAAAGGGATGAAGGATTGGAATCATACATGCCTCTTCTGTCAGATCTTAGCTGCCCACGTCTGACAAGATCCTCTACAGAGCCAGGCCGGTTGTATCTGGACTTCCTAACAATAAATGCCCTCACAACAATAACCAGAAATGCAGTTGCAAGGGTCAATCCAATTGCAAAACTACTCCTAGTATGAATTTTCATCTGATACAAAAAGGATACAATGCCATCAATCCAAGCATAAAGATCAATGATTTCACCTAAAAAATGCAGAATACAACTTAAGAGTATGTTGATGATTTGATGCACGACGAGTTTTGATTCACAACTACTCTGGAATTAAATCACTAGCTATCAAATATAAGCACGTGTGTAGTGGGTAAACATCAACCAAATATTTTTAAGTGTTGTGATTTGAACATTTGTAGAAGCACAACAGTTACAAAGATACCTGTAATATTTTCCAAATAAATCAGCACTAAACTTTAGAAAAAAAATCAATTACAGGCAAATGAATACTGCAAAACCCAGTTCATATAAGACTAAAAAAAATTTAAAAAAAAAATTACCACAAAAGCAACAGGAGGCAAAGAGATGAATGTTTCTTGGAATTTAGCAACTGAGTCTTTTGTTTTTGTATTTGCAGCAACAGAAACTTTTTCAGACTCGACATTCTGGTCCTCATTAGAACTCGCAGAGTCTCTAACCGCCTTAAGTCGAAGCTTTCGATTTGTTGACCATCGGTTCACGCTCAGTCGGCCGTGACTCAATGCAAATTCAGTTCTAAGCTTTGCAACAGTCGAAGATACCCGATGCTTTGAAATTTGGAACCCAAAGAAATATAGAGTTAATTAAAACCATGTATGTGTGTGTATATAATTTCCCCAAAAAAGGAAAAAAAGAAAAAGGAGTTCGGGATAATTACCGGGAAATAAAGATAGTGAAATTGGAGAGTCCAAATTGACGCCATTAGGAGGATGAGGAAGAAAATTCTCACAAGTGCTCGATCACATTTGAGAAGTTAATTGCTCGCTCGCAGCAAGGCTCAGTTGTAGGGTTCCCCAAGACGAGCTTCTGTCCGCTTTATTAAATAAAAGGTTATTTTTATACACTCGAGGAGCATCGTGGCCCAATGGTAGCGCCTCCTACTGCAGGTCACAAGGTTACGTGGTTCGATTCATGCCGGGTTCAATGCCTGATTCCCCTATTACACTGATGATTTATATTATTTTCTTAAATTATTTTCTTAGGAAAACATCAAATGAATTGTGATAAAATAATAATCACAGTGTATCATAACAATAAATAACAACTCTACCGCACAAAATATTGACATGGGGGGCATGAGGCCAAAAACAGAATAGCATACCACAACATACATACCTTGACGCCAGGTTGATTTGGGAAATCAATAATTGAAGCCATTAATAGAGCTGCAATTGATATTCAAATGTAAGGTGGTCAAGTTAGTCCGACTAAATAGAGAAGGGAACAAACACTGGCGCAAGATCTCGCCAGAACTAGACCATATATATATTAAAGGAATTAATCGTACTTGAGCTTTTGCCTTTGTAGAGACTTCAGACTTATTAATTGTATTGTATTATAGTCTCAATGTTGTAAGAAGCGACGACCTTAAGGAATGAAGGCCAATTTAATTATCATATTGAACGGCTCCAAAGAAAATGGAATACTAAAAGATTAACAAATTAAAAATTATAATAATACAATATGCATAAGTTGGACAAACACCATCTTTGTTATTGTTGCTAATTGTTAGGTCAAGACAAGAATGAGGGTGTGATAGAATGGGAAGTTTTGCTTTATGTGATCATAAAGTAAACTTTATTTTTAATGGTATCTTAAAAATTCGTTTTATTTTTGTTAGTGGGTCACCAACTCTTGTTTCTATCACCACCAGCTTAAAATAAGAAGAACAAGTGTACAATTTTGTTCGTGACTTGAACCAGCCCATTTTTTTACTCTGTAGCACTAACCACCATTTTTGCGTTTGCATTTTGTCAATCTCAATTGTTTGTTGAAATTAGTAAAATATTTTCCATCCTATTCAACGAGTTTAAAACTTTCCTTTAAATGAGTAAACTTTTGTTTCGTTCTGTGGTGGGTTGCTAAACACTTGTCCTCTTTGCCAATCATCTTTTCCTTATTCTTTGTAATCAAGTCAAAATTATATAATATCTTAATTATTTAAAATTATATATAATTAATTTTTATTTTATAATTATAACTATAATTTTAAAACCGCTTCAATATTATATAAAGCTTAAGAGTTGATAATAAATTACTGACACCTGATCGGTAACGCATATATTTCATTCAAGAAGCATTTAGAATTATCTCCAGAATGATTGAAACGACTTACATCGACACTTAGACAATTGACTAACTATAAAAAAATAAAAATGTAAAAAAAAAACAAACAAACAAACAAACAAACAAATAGGCCCTCACTAATAGATTCCGTAAATCACATTACATGGATTGCCTTGCATGTTTTCTTACTTTCCCTGGATTCCAAGCCCCCACCCGATCCTATAAAGTTATTGCAAGCATTATTTTCCCAGCCTCTAAACAAAAACCCGCAAATCTCTATAAATTACGAGTAAGCTTATCAATCACAACATTTTAGTTCTAATTTAACATGTCACTCATATAATTTAATGTGTCATTTATACTCTAAGCATTATTGAAATATTTATTGAATTTCATATTTTATAAAAGTAATTATTTTTTATCTAATAAATGAATGTCATATCAATTAAGGTTTAAATTAAAATTTAAATGTTGTAATTTCTATCATTACTCATAAATTAAAGGCATTTTTTGATGCAAAATTTTGCTTGATATACAATAATTTATTTGTGCTTTAGACTTTATTCTAAATCAAGCTTTGCAATTTATTTTCTCTTGCGTGCATCAAATTACTTGTTTTCTTATAATTACTTATTTTACAAAAAGAAACAATTATCAAAGGATATTGGTGTGTTAGTAATAATCTTCCAACACTCAAGTCAGTTCTTTTTATTAAATTTTTAAAGTGAGAAAATCTAGAGTAAGATTGACAATATTTTTTTACTTATTTTATATTTTACCCTCAAATGTGGAAGGCCTTTGGCCTCTGTATAGATAAGTTAAAACATAAGGTAGATGAGTTATCATGACATATAGCATTGGCATTGTGACATGTGTCCATAAAGCCCATGTATGAAGACACCTATGAATATGTGTCAAGGCTTGTGCATTACAAGTCTTATTTAGACACTTGTCTTAATTTTAGGTCCATGATATTCAATAGACTTGAATTAATATTTAGTACTTATGTCGGTTACTCACAAAAAGGATTGATTTTGTAACATTTCGCCCATAAACTCAGAATATATTTTTAGGTAATTGGCCATAGTCCATTCTTTACAATAATGGACCTAAGGCATTTTTAACAAGATTTGACCATAGGCACATTTACAAAATTTCGCTCATAGACATTTTTCTTAGAATGTTTGTCCCAAGGTACTTTATTTAAAGTGTGTCTATATGTATATTTCATAGAATATATGGTAATCTATAGATTCATTTTGTAGAATGTGTGTTTGCCCATAAACACATCCCGTATAATGTTTATTGGCTCGTATACTTATTCCACATAACATATATTTACCTGTAAGCGTATTTCATAAAGTATTTAATATGTACCTTAGTCATTATTGTAGAGAATAAACCTAGGTTATTTTGTAAAATTACGCTCTTAAAACGTTTTGTCGATTATTGCCTAAAGCCTATTTCAATTTACTTAGAACTTTATAAGTATCTTTGTCATTTTTATAAAGAATGGACCTAAGTATTGTAGAATCATGTCCTTGAGCATTTGTATCAATTCAACTACTTAGAAAAATATTTCTAAATACCTAGATCATTCTTGTAAAGAATAGACTTAAAAATTTTTGTAGAATTACATCATTAGACTTTTTATCAATATTCATCATTTGCGTGTTTTTCTTGGAAATACTTTTGAAGTACCTATATAATTCTTGTAGATAATTTACCTAAGTTATATTTGTAGAAACACATTCTTAAGGATATAGTAGGGATATAGTTCTTTTCTAACGATAATACTTATCCCTTGGTGAGTACCATGTTTGCGGCTGGAAGTTGTTGGATCAAAGACCTTTTGGCATATGACACAGGATGAGACCTTAACAAATGAGTTATCGAGTGGAATTGTCAATAGATGGTTGTATTCCTCCGTAAACAATTTCACTTCAAAATTATTCGATTTTGTCCTTATAACTACAAGTCTTGCATAACAACCCTCTCGAGTTAATCCTCGACTCGCCGTTTTTCTCATTGACTCCTCAAGTTTTGGTTTTTTGAACATGACTCACTGAGGAATGGAACCATTGTTGGCACTGTTGACATGAATTTATTGTTTCTTTGTTGGCATCTGTAGAATGCCCCCTTACTTTAATGGGTACGTCATTCATTTTCAATAAATCTGAACAAACAAATAAAATTACCGTGAGATAATAAAATAGTTAATTTAAAAATGAATGATTGAAAATATGTTATAAAAAAATATATAATTATACAATTTTTGAGCTAAACAGAATATGTGTATCACTAACTAACAATTCAATCTCCATACAACTTTTATTATTTTTTATAATAATATTCTTTTTCGTTCTATCTAATAATATAATTTTAAATAATATAATTATATTGTTTATTTAAAATTATAGTTCCATAAGTTTGATCCCTCCTACGAATTTTTGTGTTTTTTTTTTATTTGCATTTTGGAGATGAATTTATTGCTTCTTTTAGTTTTCGAGGAAGGAAATCAGAATTCAAGGAAGAAGAAATTATAAGAATAATAACGTGGCTTATTATGTTTTCATAAAAGACTCGGTAGACTTTAGTAGCTTTCAATGTGTTCTAAGATATGAACGGGTATTAACGGACAATATGAGAAATTGGAGAGAAATTGAGGAGTTGACATAATAAATATTAATTTAATTTTTAAAGCTGCTGAATGCTAATTCAACCAGTGGCTGAGATTAAGAATACGCACAAAACAAAAAATCAATGAGTCTTGATAAGAAAACTACCGTAAGAAAATTATTAAGTCATGTTTAACAATATTCAAAATCCTGAACCACACATATATAGAGTGCACGTACTGAAATTTTTTTTTACGTGGACTCATTACTAAGTTATATAATTTTATAACCAATTAAACACTGATTTTATTAACTATTTGACTTAACGTCGTATTCGCATCAAAGAAAAAAAGGGAACATCTGCATACATATATATATATATATCATATCTACATATATATATATATATATATATATATATAATCATTCTCAAATATAAATATTTTTATTTTTTATATAAATATATTATTAAATTATATAATTTAATAAAATTAATTTTCAATTCATCGTAAAATCAATTGATTTAATAACATTATTGATTGATTCTATTAACTCACACAGCTTAATAATATATATATATATATATATATATATATATATATATAATAATAATTTTTAATAAAAATCTTTAATTTTAATATAATAAAAAATAAATAAAAAAATACATTAAAATCTATATTTTTTTTATCTTTTTAACTTATCTCCGATAATATTAAAGTCCATTCTTGATTGAAATATATACATTAAGTTTCTAATAAAAAATACGTTAAAAGATTAAAAAAATAAATAAATTTCAATACACTTTAAACACAAAATATATGCTAAAATATGTAATTTTTATTTGTTAGCTTATCAATAATTTTAGCATAGAAATTACATTTAATCCTAATTTATCAAACCTATACAAATAGGTAGTTTTGATTTTATACATATAATTACATAAGAAGACTGAAATACAGAATTTACAAATAGCAAATAAAAAACATAGAAATTAAATTTAATCTAATTTATCAAAACCTAAACAAATACGAAAGTATAAAAATCAAAATGAATTACATAATTAAACTGTAATTTAAAGAAGTGAGGTTAATTAATCATAACTCATAAATCCTAGAATTGGTTTTAGGGCAAAAACCTATTAGGATCATCTTCTCTCTCCTCCGATCTGGCTTCACTCGTTTCAGCACCTCCACCTCCGACGCTGGCGCCGGAGCTCGAAGAAGTACTAGCGGGAAAGCCTCCACACTTTTGGCACCTGGTAACGACCAGAATCTGGCGGCAGGAAGGGCACGATGAGTGGGACCCGAGCCACGTGTCGATGCACGCAACATGGAATCCGTGCCCGCACTGTGGCAGCACGCGGATTTCGTCTCCGTTAACAAACTCCGTCAAGCAAATCGCGCAGTCCGAGAATTTAGCCACGGATTCGGACGTAAACGTTTGTTTCGGAAGCGTACGGAGGATTTTCTTTTTGAGGCCTTTGTTGGCGGGAGAATTGCGAGAGCTGGAGTTGGTGGCGGCTCCTCCGCCGGAAAGGCGTCGGAGCCAGGCGCAACGTGCAACGGCTATGAGGCCGAGCACGCAGATTAAAGCACAGAGGAGAGCAGCGAGGATTACAACGTAGTCGGAGTCAACGGTGGCGGCGGGAGGAGGTGATACGGTGGCGGTGGAGTTCACGCCGCTTAGTAATCTCAAAAGGCGAGTCATGTGATTGTGAGTGAAACAATAGAGATATTTTTTTAATTTTTTGAAATTTGTTTTGAAATGTGTTGACTGTGCGACCAGTGAGTCAGTGAGTGCTCTTTGTAGTGATTTTTGGGCAGTTTTATAATAAGGAATCTGTCGGAGATTGAATTTTACAAAAATGGTTCCTTTTTTGCACCATGAGTTTACGTTAATGTCCCTACTTGTTTGTCGTTAATCCGCATATGCCATTTTCGAATTTTAGTTGCCTTGCCTACTACTTGCGCGGTGGCGGCAAAGACTTTTCCCAAGTCACGCCGCTCGTGTGAGAGAGAAAGCTCACACCTGTCCTTGGATCGAGTAATCTTTATCATTATCTCCCAATTTGTTTATTCATTAAGACAAAATTATTTAATTCTACTTGAACAGTCACACTCATTGTTTTCTTTCAAGTTTCAATTTTATTATGGCTTGAGTTCTAAGTCTCAACAAAATCCTAAAAACTCCGATCGTGAATATATATATATATATATAGATCGGAAGTTGCACACACTTTATATCGCTACAATATTATATAATATCTAATGATCTAATATTTTTATTTTTGTTATGCTAATTGCTAGTTCGGCAGGAAAGTATGGGCTCATTAGTTAAATAATTAATAGACTTCTAAAGTTGGACTAACCAGTAAATATAAAGTGCCATGTGCTGGGTCATATCTTTCAAATAGTATTGCTCACTGCACACAAAAGAAAGCATAAAAAGGGTCCCAAATCGAAAAACTCTAATCCAACCAAGCACAATTTCGTGAAGATGGAACATGGAGTCGCTTCGGATTCATTTCGAGCGTACAGCATACGTAGTGGATCCACACATTGGATTGGATTGGATTGCTTATGATAATTGATAAAGCAGACATATGCCACTGAAAACCATTGGAGCTTTTTCTTAAAATTCTACAATACAATGATGGACAAAATAAGAATTCTATAATGGCTGAAGGCCACTATAGTTAGCAATCATGGCCGAAAGAGGAGATGTATGCACCACCCACGGCCAATAAGGATCTAAAAACAAAAGAGAGCGAACAATTTCAAGTCTTTCTTTTTAACAATTTGGCACCCAAAATGCGTCAAATGGTCGAGCGTCAACCCGCCAAATTCTGGATTTGGGCAAAGGTCTCCGCAATCCATGGTTAGCAAAATGGAAATATAACCCAACACATGGCTACATTTGATAAGTGACATATCAATGGGAAAAGCGCAGCCTAACTTCCCATGTGATATGGGCCATGTGAGTTGGTCAAGAAAATATTTTTGCTTTCTTGATAAACCTGACACCTAATTGCAGAGAGATTCTCATTTTAATGCTTATCATCATATATCTATAAAGAAACTGCCATTTCAACACGGCTATTGTATTTTGGTATTTGGCCTTTTTTCCCCCCAAACACTGGGATCAAATCATTTCAGTGTGGTCGCCAACCCAAGACTCAATTTTCAACTCATAGCATTTCTCAATTGAACGAACCTCCTACAACCGTCAACCATGAAAAGATATAGATCCCCAGATGCTCTAACTCTCTGCAAAATACATGTTTGGAACTTTAGTAATCCATTGCCCATAGCATATCAAACCTGACTCTAGTAGAATGATAAAAAAATAAAACTAATAAAAACAGGAACGATAATGGAAATCTAAGACCAAAGAAGCGAAAACCAAGATGATTAGACATGGTCGAGTGCAACCTCTCTCAAACAAACAGTTTGCACAGGCAAATATCTATAACCCCAGCTCTGCACCTATCTTTCTTTTGATTGGTTAAATTAGGACTCTTCTATCGGAGAACGTTTCATGACATGAGCCACACATTTTATGAAGTTACCATATGAGGAACCCTGATGGATGACAATAATTCAGTATTGTTTTTATTACCTATTCTCCAACATAGGGAGACAACTTCCACTGTACGCACCTCAACCATAAGGCATCTAGCATAAAATCTGGGGAAGACAGATAGGACCCTCCCCCTCATCAGCAACCATGGCCATAGAGACATTTGCAAATGACAAAAAAAAAGCGAAGGAAAAACAGACAGAACGAATTGAGGATTCAAGATTCATACCAATACAGTTCCATTAACTAGCCTCAGCTTAGTAGCTGGATAACAGAATCTTAGTAAATAAAATAAATATCCAGTCACAAATATGATCTCCATAAAAATTTCGAGCCTCCATTCTCACAAGTCATATCTCACATTCCAATGACCATTCGCATCAGCATTGACCGTCCAATTATTCTCTCTAATCTGCATATAGGGAACCTGAGAGAAAAAAGAATTCAAAAAACAATCAGAGCTAAGTAAACTATAAGTCAAGGAAGGAAATACTGATATTGAATATTATCTCTCAACTTAAAAAAGTATACATCCAAAAACTGAAGAATTACATTTCAACTTTGAACAATCAAGGGAAAGAAAGTAAGAGATAAAATGACAGACACCGACAAAGGAAAAATAAGAAAATAGAACTATGAACAATGCATCAGAATCATATAGAATTGATACAGCTGAGCTGAAAATACTTCTCTTTGTCCAAAATCAACAGAACAAGGAGGGAACGGAACTGCTACAAAATGTAAAACTGAACATACATGCATCTAGAAAATACCTTGTCAACAGCTTCATATCCAAGTTTGAATCGAACATCTTGGTCTTTCTGAAAATTGAATATGCTCCAAGAAAATTCAGCAGCTCCTCTAGACTTTCTCTGTCAAGGTGGTATATGGGATAGCAGGACACAAAGACCACATGTCAGGATGCTGAGTTGCATTCTTTAGCATCTCTCTTGTTGTAAACAAAAGATCAAAATATAATTAAAGTACAACTGAAAGCAAAAGCAATATATATATATATATATATAAAATGGGGTAATGCAAATATTGTGAAGTGGTTAAACTTCTTATACTGAGGTTACCAAATAGGCAAATAGCATGAACATTGCTCTCTGTGTACCAATTACATCTGATATTGCATTATTGTAAAAACTCAGAGAAACCACCAACCTGTTTAAATTCTTTGTCAACTTCACATCGTCCCTTGATATTAAAGCTTAACAAGCCAGTACTTGTCACAGGAAAAGCTTTCTTTCCACGTATAGTATACCTTAGCTTCTCATGTTTATCATACTGTACTCCTACCCCAAAGCTTGCAGATAACTAAAAGAAATTGGCAGATGTAGACCATTAACTCCTAAAGGAGGAGTCAAATTTCCACAGGAGCTGCTCCAAAGTTAAAATTAACAAAAAGGGCAGAGTGAGGACATACATCTGGATAGAAGTGTCTTATCATTGCACTCACGTAACTTGGAGCTCCAACTTTTGTATCTAGTTCTCCATGAACCTAATTCAAACACAAATTTAATAAAACATAAAAATAAAAATCATTCACAGAAATTAATAATTGAAACTGTTCCGAATGAACAAATTCTAACTCTTATTCTCACATAAAATAAGTTGAAAAAGAATAAACTAACTCCACAGTAATATTTGATGTTTGTCCAAAGTTAATATTGTGATAGAATCCAACAACAGGGCAGTTATACTTTGACAAGAATAAGACTTCATTAAACAAAACCTAGTGAGGTTACAGCAGTGGTTTGCAAAACAAAAATGATACGAGCCAACAATCCAGCACATCTTAATGCGCCTTGTACCCCAGGATGCCACTCTTGTCCCGCGACATAAAAACGAACGCAAACACGTGTATTTGTATGCTAGCAAGTATCAACTTAAAACACATACCGTAATCATCAACTCAATCTGCAAACTGACACAATAGTACAATCATACTTACAAATTCAACAAAGAATCTAACAAGTAACAACTATTAATTAACATCAAGTGACTGCTATAACTCAATTATGAGCTACCAATACATGTGACACTGTTATCAATTCATACCAACTTTACTTAAAAACTGAAATCCCAGAACTAAAACAAGAAAAAGAAACCAAGAGTGATAGAGAGAATGAGTTTAGGTACCTGCAAGCGAGTGTTGGAATCAATGGGAATTTTCTCCTTCGCGTGGATTCTTAGAGCTTTCGAGTCTTTTCTATACCTTAAAGATGTCTCCATTCTTTCCCTGCTTTAATCAAAAGCAAAAAGCAGCAACTCCTGAAACCTTAGTCTTCAATCTTTGTGTCTGTACTTATAAACCCTAGCCTGCACTCTCTGAGTCCACGCCCTGCGCTTTGCGGAGAAAACACAGACTCTAATCTCCCACCGTAGACTGTTTCCTGTTTCGTGTTATCTTCTAGTTTCAACCAAGGCTAATTATCACATTGCTCCCTATAATTTATGAAAATATCTAACTTATCTAACAATTTAACATTTGTCTCGTAGTCCCCCCTGCCTACATCCCAGTGCCCTAGTGTCAACTGTGTCATTCTCAAAGTTCCGAGGATAAAAACCATCATGTTACCAATTCTTTTGCCCTAGTGTCGTTGACAAAGAAGAATTTAAAACAAATTGCAACTCTAAATTAATAAATAATTGAAATCACTTGTCATCAATAAAGTTAGATCAAACGTACAAATGTGAATCTAAGGAAAAAAAAAAAAGTAAAAATGGGATGTTTGCTTTTTCATAATTCTATGAACTTGCTCATGTTTCAAAATTTTTTCGGTTTAAATCATTTGATATTCAGTCATCACATTAAGTCATGATTAGTCCAAATATGAGTTGAACTAGTAGGACAATAAAACTCTCCTAACAAGTAATTAATCACAACTGTATTCTCAACCCTCGAACTGAAAACCTACCCGATTCACTTGTAAATCACTTATAAATTATTTGTTGGTTAGGTGGGCTAATGGGAAAATGTAAATTGAATATAGTTTTTTTTTTTATCGATAATATTCATGACCTAAATCATTTTAAAGAATTAAATTGAGATGAATCAATGGTTCTTTTTTTAAGATAAATTTTTGAATGGTCATATGTAAATTACAATAATAAAAAAAATTACAATTAAAAATCTCTATCCACAATGACAAATGAACTAATGATTTAATTTGTTGTTTTATTTATTTATTTTAATTTAGTTATTTGAGACCTGAATATGACCAAACTAGTATTCGATTATCTAAAAAACATTTCATTATTCAATCATCTCGTTTACAATTTTATCTCACTTATTGTTCTTATACGGTATCAGAGCAATCAACACTGAGTCGTTGATTAAAACATTTGGCAACTAAGTGGGCTTTGTACTATTCTATAGTACAATGCGAATGTTGTCTTGTGCGAAAGATCCAATTGTAGGCAGTTATATTTTTTTGATTGTGAATTAAGGACCAATCCCTATGTCTTATTCTGGATTAAAGTTGCATATTCATGTATCATTGCAGCCTTCCAGTTGGGATCTTGTAAAGCATGTGCAACAGATGTTGGTTCTAAGGTGTTAAATGTCGAGTGTTTTGTGGTAATGAGAGAAAATTTGTTTTTAGGCTTTAAGATGCTATTTTTTAACCCGAGTCATCATAAGGTGGGTTGACTTGGCTTAGTTTGTGATGTGGAAAAGGTTGAGATGGAGTCTATATCTAGTGAGTTAGGAAGTGAAGGAGACAAGACTTGGTAGCAAATGATCTGTAAAAAATAGTAAAGGATTAGCTGCTGAAAAATCAGTATTGGGCTCAACCTGCAAGGAAGCATTTTAAGGATACGTTTGAAATTGAAGTTGGGCAGCCGTAGCTTTTAAGTTGCAGCACTAAAGTGTTTGGTAAACACTAACTGCTGTATCTTTTAAGTTATATTAGTTATGTTAAGATGATTTTTTATTTGTATGATGTAAAAACTATTATGTTTTTAATAATTTTGTTAAAATTATTATTTAAAATTTATATTTATTACATATTATTAACTTTTATTTTATAATTACAGTTTTTTTCCCCACAGCAGCTATAACTTTTAAGGTACAGCACCTCAATCTCAAATATACCCTAAGTGACACCATTATCCGCATCGAAAGCGAGATAAATTTATTACAAGAATAGTGGAAACAGAAGCGTGAGATAAACGTAAATCATGATAGGGAAAAGAAAATTCACAAAAAAAAAAATGATGTGATGTATACAAACGACTAGAAACAGGGTCAAAACATTTAAAGGCATTTTGTGAAGTCCAATATCCTAAAAAGATAAAGGTTTGGACTTAAGTTCAAGTTTATGAGTGGAATATGAACGCAGCCGAAAGAAACATCGATACCCAAAAAAATTGAGTTTATTGTAATTAGGTACATCACCAAAAAGTATTTCATAATGACTTTTTAACTTAAGAATATGAATAGGTAAGTGCTTAATTAAATATACGGCAGTATGAAAAGCATAAGTCCAAAAGCGTAAAGGATGAGATGCTTGGTGGAATAAAGAAAGACTTGTTTGTACAATGTGACGATAACGCCGTTCACTAGTAACATTATGCTGGTATGATATGAAATGCCACACTTAGTAAAGAATGGTTGCAATTTTATAAATTCTCCTTCACCATTTGATAAAAAAGAAATAATGGAAAAGTTGAAAAAATTGACTTCATGAACTCGGCCTTCACTTGAGTCAAAGTCATACCATCTATTGTTATAATATTAGAACTACTTATTTGTGTTGCAATCCAATCTTTCGTTAAAGGGTAAAACACATTGGGCTTGCTTATCATTTTGTTCGAGATTGGGTTAACAAAGGACTATTGCGAGTATCTTATGCATCTTTAACTGATCAGTTTGCTGATAGCCTAACTAAACCCCTTTCTAAGCAACATTTTTTGAACTAAGGTCGAAAATGGGTGTCTCCGAATAGCAACACCTCTTATGGGGGCATATCAAATTATCTCAAGATTCTAAGATCTTTTTATTAACTATAAATAACCATCCATTCTATTTTTCACTTGTATTATTTTCCTTGATACCCCATCTATAGTTTCATTTATTTTCTATTTATTAGTTACAAACGATGTATATAAATATAAAACATTACTCTCAATGAAATCATTGAAACCACTTTATTGTTTAGTTGTCTTATTTATAATTTTATTTCATTTATTATTAGTATTTTTTGATAACTCCCTCGTTGTTATTATAACCAGAAACTAATCCCATTCAAGTCATCTGTTGATTAGTTATTTATCACTAAATCACTTTTACTTTTTCATTCATAATGATCAATTGATATGTAGATTAAGATTTTATTTGGAATTGAGGTTGAGTAGTTATATCTTAAAATGTGTGGTACTAAAATATTTAGTAAACATTAACTGTTGTAATTAAAAATTATGTTGATTTGATTTTATAATTGTATGATGAAAAATTTATTATATCTTTACTTACTAATTTTATCAAAATTATTATTTAAAATTATATTTACTGTAAACTATTAATTTTTATTTTATAATTATAATTATAACATTTTAATACCAAACACTGGCTCATTTATTACCTTTACAAAACCATTTTTTTCCCATTTTAATATACCTCCAACCAAAAGTCCCCACCTCACATCCTACCACTTCTCAACAGGGAAAAAAAAAAAAAATCTTATAAACGCAACTTTACTGAGAGCCTGGGCCCAAGCGTAAGCTAAGAGTTCAAGTACTTGGCCGAAGCCCAACTGTTAACTAACAGGTTCCTGACTCTCATTAGTGTAGGCCATTCCAGTCTCCAGAGACCTTTTTAAATTCTTTACAAAATTATTTTTTAACTGAAATTATTTATAATTTATATTTACATTTTAAAATTTAATTAAAATTATTTTTAAAAAAATTTTAAAAAATTATAGAAATAAATATTATATAATGAGAAAAAAATTAAAAAGTTTAGAATATATATATATATATAAATAAATAAAAAATTAAAATTATATTTTTAAAATAAAATTTAATTACAAGATGTTTGATTTAAGTAATGGGTTTGTATTTTATTATTTTATAAATTAAGCCGAGGTATTTTAGGAAAATAAAATAAAAAAGAGGGGTTGTCATCGGAATTTTTAAGGGGTGTTAAAAGCTTCAGTGTTCTGATTAACATTGTATTCGTGCCTGGTCTTCTGACTTTGGAGAAGTAATAGTCAGGATCTTGTGTAAAATCCTAGCTAGGGATTTAGGCTTTTACGCAATGAGGGTAGGGAGGAAAATGGCACTTAGATTTGATTTAATCATCTTTACCGTCGTTTTATTTGCATCGCCTGCACTCTCCGATCTGATCCTCTCAAAAGTTGATCGACGCGTAAGTTCAAATTTCATTTTTGTTGATCTGCCGCAGCATTTTCTTTTCTTTTATTTTTTTAATAATTCTTAATTAATTTGAAATTTTAGTTAATTTGTGTTTATGTTTATGGATACAAGTATAATTTACAGTTTATAAACGAGAAATTGAAAAATGATGAAGATTTTCATTTTCATTTTCATCTTGTGATCCCTTGTTTGCAGATTGATTTGACATCGCAAATTGTACGCATCACTTCAACACTAAAGGTACCTGGTAATATTAACTTAGTTAAAAGAAATGTCTTGATATACTTTTAAACTTTAGCATCAGTGAAGCTTTTGTATTCATATTAGGACCTTTGTAATGTGTGTTATAGGTGGAGAATGAGGGTTCTGAGCCAGTTTCAGAAGTTTTGCTGGCATTTCCTGATCTCCAAGTGAAAGACTTGGCATTTTTGAAGGCATCCCCTCATGAGGGGAAAGGGAAAGTGAAAAGTTTGTCTGCTAGCCTCTCCATTGAAAATTTCAAGCCCAATGGAATGCCAGCAGCCTTGACCTTTTATGCAGTAAAATTACCTAAGGCATTAGGCAAGGGTGACAGCTACACTTTTGATGTCTTGGCTGTGTTTACTCATGCATTGCGACCATTTCCTGAGAAAATCACACAGGCTGATATTCAGCTTGTTGTTTTCCAGGAAAGTGCGTACTATCTCACTCCTTATGTCGTTAAGTTTCAGTCACTCAGTGTTAAATTGCCTGAAGCTAGAATTGAATCTTACACCAAACTAGAGAATGCAAAGATCCATGGTTCAGAGATCAAATATGGCCCTTATGAGAATCTCCCCTCATTCTCATATTCGCCCATAGTTGTCCATTTTGAAAGTAATCAACCTTTTGCAGTTGCTCAGGAGTTAGTGCGAGAGATAGAAATTTCCCATTGGGGTAACGTGCAGGTTACAGAGCATTACAATATAGTCCATGGAGGTGCCCAAAGCAAGGGTGAATTTTCAAGGTTTGTCCATATTTCCCTTACATTTTATTTCTAAGTGGGTTGTTTTACAGCTCTGCTGCTTGAAAGTCTGAATTTTTGTATTGCCTTTTTCTCATACAGGCTTGATTACCAGGCCAGACCCACCATCCGAGGTGCATCAGCATTTAAATATCTTATTGCAAAGTTGCCACCAAGAGCTCATTCAGTTTATTACAGAGATGAAATTGGAAATATATCAACTTCTAATCTGTGGGGTGATTCCAAGAAGGTGAATCTCTTATATAATGAATAGGAAGATGTACTTCCAAAAGAATAAAAAAGAGGAAGATGTGTGGATTGTGGTTTCTGATTTTAACTAGAGTGCTCTCTTTGATTGCAGACAGAATTATTGATTGAACCAAGGTACCCGTTGTTTGGAGGTTGGAGAACTGCATTCACCATTGGATATGGTCTACCACTTAAAGACTTCTTGTTCGAGTCAGAAGGGAATCGTTTCCTTAACATTACTTTTGGAAGCCCTATGAATGAATTGGTCATTGATAACCTCATTGTTAAGGTTGGTAATTTGATAATATTTTGATATAATTTCTCTTACGTGTTTATTTTGTATGCTGTAATGACATTAGGTGGGAAATTGGATTTTGGATCGAATTAGCCTTACTCTTACATCTTAAGAAATTAATTACTCTAAAATACTGTGACTCTTATAGTTATGTCCCAACGATCTCTTTCCAGAGCTTCATTGAACTTGAATGGGGATTCATGTTTAAGTTTGCTTTCCACAAGTCTTGGCAGTGTTTGTGTTTTTTTTTTTTTTTCCCCTAAGAATTATTTGTTTGGTAACATAGAATGTAACAATGGAACTGGTTTCTGGATAACATTTCCCACCATCAGATGTGGATCCACCTCATGACTAGTGGGGGCTTAAGGTCTGGTTGAGAAAATAATTTTGAAAAAATTAAAGAGAAAATTACTTGATTTACTAATTAGCCCCCATTAAATCTATTAAAGTAGCCCCCGTTAAATTCATTAAAAAAAGCCTCATGAACTCAAACTCATAAAATTTTAAGCTTTAACTTTGAGAATTATAAAAACCCACACTTTATTTAAAAAAATAAAAGCCCACAGTAACCCATATGGGTGGTTTTACTATTATTTAATTTAGCTCTCATTAAATCTATTAAAATAACCTCTACAAACTCATTAACCTATAAAATTTTAGTTTTCATATCTTATCATATGTAATTTAGCCTCTGGCAAATCGTTTTTCTAGATCCCCAACTGCCGACCATCCCTTTAGAGCTTACTTGATTATGAGAAACAAAGGCCACACGAGGCTGGACTATCTTAAGTCTGAAACTTACTGGGTTAATTAATACACACATTATGGAGCCTCCAAATCAATTTGCAAACAGTCAAATGCCACAATAAGCTATCAGACAATTTGGAAAACATGAATTGCATTCTGGTGGTTTCTACCCCGCTGTTCTGACTGATTATTTTTGGCTTACAGGTTGTTTTGCCTGAGGGTTCTGGAGATTTATCTGTTTCTGCTCCATTTCCTGTAAATCAGTGGGAAGAGGTACTGCAAAACAAACATTTTTATATCAACCTTCTTCGTTCTTTGTTTAGATACATTCATTATTTTCATTATTTTCCCTTATTTTTATCCTAGTATTGTGTATGTTTATGTGTAGAGCTTGAAACATTGCTCTAGTTTTTTCCACTCATTGCGTTTGTGATTCGATGCAGACCAAATTGTCGCATTTGGATCTTGCCGGTAGACCTGTGGTTGTGCTGCAAAAGACTAATGTTGTGCCAGAGCATAATCAATTTTTCCAGGTATCCTGTTTTGAATATGATAGAAGTCCTTCAGTGATAACATTTGAATGAAGCCAACATTACATTCAATTGCATGTATGACATCGCTACCTTGCAAAGTCCTCATTCTTACTGATGTTGCAATCACTTTTTATTTTGCAGGTCTATTACAAGTTCTCCAAACTTTCAATGCTTAGAGAGCCATTAATGTTAATTTTTGGCTTTTTCTCTCTTTTTATTGCTGGCATCGTATACATGCATGTTGACATGTCAATTTCCAAATCATCTGCAGCTTATTTGACAAGATTGCAGTGGGATGAAGTAAGTATGATGTGATGGGTTAAGTTTTCAATCTAGCATGAAAATATATAACTTTAGATGAGGCCATCACCATAAGCTTTGCTTTTCATAATTTCAGGTTCAAGCAGCAATTCAAAAAGTCGAAAACATTATCAATCGATGCTTAACAACGCATGATAAGCTGGAAGCATCACTGCGTGATCTTTCTAGGACAGGGGATGTCCAAGCTTGCAAAGCAGCTCGTAAAGCAGCCGATGGTTTGTTGAAAGAGCTTTCAAAGGAGTTGAAGCTTGTGCTATCATTCTTGCAATCTTCATCAGCAGCTTCACAAATATTGCCCAAGGTCTGATCACCATTCACTTTATGCTCTCTCTCACATTCTCAATCTTCAAGTGATGCTGCCTTTATGTACGAAGTTTTTGCAGCATCTTATTTGACCGAGTTGGCTGTTTTCCGAAAAAAATACTGGATTTTCATTCAATTTGTGACATGGAAGTATTAAGCTCCTTTGCTTCTTGTACGTGACTGGGATGCTGCTATACAGTGATGCATCTGTTATCTGGGAAATCTAATAAACATTGGTTGTATATGTAGGTGGAGGAGCTGGTTGCCAAGGAGAAAGATCTGCAAGAAAAGGTTATGGCTAAACACTCCACTGTGGCAGACTGCTATGAGAAGAAGACAGGGATACGGGATAGTGAAAACCGGGTTGCTGCCCAGCAGCAGAAAATTACAGCTCTGAGGCAGGAGGTCGAAAATCTTCTGGAGCTTATTGATGAGATATAAAAGAATAGTTTTAGGTTTGTTGCTTTTGAGTCATCCACTGAAACTGGTGAAGTCATGATTCAGGACAGAATTTTGTTATTTAAGGATATTGATGCACTAACTTTGATTTTTGCTGTCACTCTGCTGTATAACTTTTACATTGCATAGGTAAAATGAGTACCCCGAATTCTGCAGAAAGGAACTTAATTGGCCGAGCTAAGAATTTTGCTTCATCTCACTCATTCTGCCGTATTTATTGGTTCATTATTAGTTTCCAATACAAATGCCTTCCCAGAAACTAGAAAGTTAACACCTGAAGCAAAACATTTTCTGTTACAAGGACGTCTAAAAAATACCGGAAAAAATAATGTGAGGCATAAGTGTATGTACTTTGAAGCTGGGGCTTTTGGTCAAACCACTCCCTGAGAACTGAGAATGAATAATGCATTGCAGCCATACAAATTCCTCTGATTGATGGAATCAAAAGAATCTCACGGTGCTCGTGATCCAGACTATGCTTTACTTTCCTTCAGGCGGCTTTACTTGTAAAAGCTCAATATTCAGCTCAAATGTCGCTCCCGGCTGTAACATAGACACATCATAGCTTCAAAATTTCAAAATTTCTAATCAAATGTTTCATATATATAGAGCAAAGAAAGAAAAGAATTGAGTAGGGTTTTACCGGTATCTCATTCATTCCTTTTTTATCATAACCTGCCTCTGGAGGAACAATCACGGTCCTCTGCAAAGAGATAAGAAAATGGTGATGAAATAACAAAACAATAGGCTTATGGATTCTAATGCTAAGCATTGATTGTGCATACAAAGCCATAAGAAAATGAAGATGATTTCACCTTGCCTCCCACTTTCATCCCTTCTGTTACCGAGTACATAGCTGGCGGGGGTTTTGGCGCAGCTTGTGCAGAAAAAAGACCATTTGGGTTGTCTACAAATTCACGCTTTCGTTCTTTACCAGGAGGAGCTCCAACTTTGAACTCATATGGCTGAATAAAGCATGAGAATATATAAAATAAGAGAGAGATTAGACAGCAAACACGCGAGACAACTTTCAGCTGTAACGGGTTATGTTTGTGATCGAGGTAAGCTGCCGTGGAATGAAATCACTACCTATCGAACATAAATTGATGAGTGGCAAGTAAAAGTGTGTTTATCAAACACTATAGGTATGAAAGTGTTGTACCTTCAAAGTTAAGCAGAACCTCAATAAATATAAATAAATCCTAAATATACCTGTGCAATGCTACGATTTCCAGCTAAAAGTTTAGATTCTCTACTTGACACAGCAGTGATACCCCGGAAAATGCAGTCAAAATGCACCTAAGAGGAAAAAGAAATTAGCACAGATTAAAAAACACACAAAAAAAAAAGAGTCAATTATATATAATACAACTCTCTACTCAGAACAAACAAATGTGATGGTACCATATATACCCACGCTTTCTCACATGTATTTATTTTCTTTTATTTCTACAAAATTTGTGCTTCCACTCCACAATTTAAATGCCGCGTCACGTTTGTACGTGGTAATACTACTGAAAAAATAAATATAATAATAATAATATATCTTTGAAATTCTACTTTAAACCAACCTGAATTGTTGATCCTTTTTGAGCTACTGGACCTTTTCCCTCAACAATATCATAGTATTTCAATCCATCAGCTGCAAAATCAAATGTCAATTATCAAATGCTTTGATGCAATGCGCCAAAATCAATGCAAATTAAAACCAAATATTTCTTGAAATGGGTTTGAAAAGAAAGTTTGAAGTTACGAGTAGTAAGATAATCTTCAAGTGGGACGGCTTTCTTGTTGCGTCTCTCTCTTGCTTCTGAGCATCTGGGTAGTGAAATGACGCTAAATGGGAGTGAAGATATCAGAATTGCCGCTGCTCTTCTTGAAATGGGTATTGAGACAACAGATTGCTTTGCTTGTCTTGTGGTGTGTTGTGGGCAAATTGGATGATCAACGGCCCATTTGTCTAAGCTCCTTACTGAAGCCATGGGCGTTGGAAATAGGTTGCTTAGCTTCTTTAGTTCTTAGACTGCATGAATGAGACCCGCAAATAATCCAGCATACATTATCCCCTCCCCGGGGGCCTAGGCCTTCGCTACCTACATGGTCTAGCTCCCTTTCAATGAAATTACCTTTATAACCCTGTCGACAATTCTTCTTTTTTAATTTATTTTTTTGGGGAAAAAAATTAAAAAAAAAAATGAAAGGAAAAAGAGGACGGCTTTGACAGACAATTGATACTACAGTTTTATATATCTATACATGAAATAATATCACACAAGTCCAGTTTTCGTTAAGACAAATAAGAAGTGCATGCACATTAAAAGAAAAGAATGAAGGAGGAGGAAAGAATACAGATTAGAGTGCACATGCATATAATTGTGACTCGTGAGCTAAGGTACTGTCAAAAAGTATTACACAAGAACCATGGCATCTTCTGAGCTACATGTATTTGAATTGTCTCGGAACTGTGCAGACAATGAATTGAAGAATTGGCCCAGAAATTGTGGGATTATTACTCAATCTTCAGTTTCAGGGGAGATAAGGAAGCGCCCGATTGCAAGCAAAGTATCAACGTTGTCATCAAAACTCAAGTAACACGAGCATGAGGGATGGTTAACTCAAAAGATCAGGTGGCTGTCCGTTAGGAGGGCCTTTATCGTTAGGTTGACGTTGACCTCCGCTAAGATCAACACTAGCCGTGATGTTCGCTGTCTGATTAGGAGGAGGTGTTTCTACTTCTGTTGCTGCTGCTGCTACTGCTGCGGCTGCTGTTGGTGCAACTCGTTGTGAAGTTAGCGATTGCAGTCGAATGCTGTTAATCGGCCTACCCAATGTTCTGATTGATTGAGATAGTGAATGAGACAGAGAACGATGATAAGAAGAGTTAGAACGAATGCTTTCATGTTTCCTGGCTTTCCTGTGCCACTGCTTTAAGGCCTTTGAAGTTTGGTCATCGAAGATGGCCTTCTTCATGGTCGACCCCATCTGTGAATTATTTTTTTTGATCCGTTAGGAAATTAAGAGCAATGAAAATTTGATAAGATTGCAGGAAGCACCAAGGAATGTTTAATTAATTTGTATGTACCTGAGTAACAAGAGCATAGAGTGGAAGTGTGATGTAGCTGCACATAAATTGAACTGCTATCCTGCCAATTTGAATCAAAATCAGTGTCTTTTTGGGTTACAACTTACAAGGAAAGAATCAACTGCTTCCAGGTTGAAAATTGATTCAATGAATGACGTTTTGAAGCAGTGAAATAACTATTTCTGAGAAGATTGACTGACATACCCTAGAAAGAATCTTACAATTGCATGTGTAAAATCATCATGGAAACAAGACGTCAATCCAAACTCGTACTGCAGCATGAGCAAGCTTTAGAAAAATGTTGCTGTAGCTAACAAGCATATCATATCAACGACAAATGAGGGGTGCAGTTTATATTACCCATATCCATAAGAAATACGTAATCTCAAATGCATTCTGCAGATGAGATACACATACAGCAGCCATTGTCAGAAATCTTCTCTGTTAATCTTGAATGTTTGCAACTTTCAACTACTAAATAATAATCTCTCACAAACGAAAATGAGGAGATACAATACACTACTAAAGGTAAAGGTTACCTGAAACAGGACAAAATGGATCAAACGGAGGACCAACTGAGGTCGATTAAACCAAAAATAGCTGTCAGAGACTTGCACCAAAGGTATCCCCTGAATAACAACGTGTCTTTCTTTGATTTCCATTGCCATCTGTGATATAATCCCTTGAAGCTTCGTTCCAACAGCTAAGATTACCTTCAAATTTATATATGTATGTAAAAGACCCTTCTTAATTAAACTTATAAAAAACACTCGTAAACAATATAAGCTTTAACTTTTTCTTGGCAAATTTCTTACCATTAGAGGAAAGAAGGACAAAAAATACATAACAATCCGCCAATCTGAAATGCACAAGTCATTTTGTTAAATGCAAAGTGTTTTAGTCTTCATATGCAAAAAGATAACCACCGACTTAAAATGATCATACACTAGAAAGGATTATGAAAAATGACTAACCATTAATATTAAGAAGCAAAAAGACCAGCATAGATGCCCATAATGGTGGACTGTTGTCAGCAAGAAAATATTAATTTCAAGAGCATGGAAAGAATTATAAACATGAAAATTACTATACTAACATAATTTCATTTAAATCATTAAAAGAAGACAACTTGAGGCAAGGGGTTTAATCAACTTGAGTTCTCAAGTAAACAAATACAGAAAAATTTACCTAATTCCTACAACCACCTTGAAATCATCTTCCAGGGATCTTTTGATGTATTTTTGGAAGTCAAACTTACTTCCAGGCGCTAAGTGAACCTACGAGAATAGAACAGTTAATTTGCCATAAACATGCATTATGCTGAAATTTTCAGCACTTGAGAAACTCACATTGATAAATCCGTGTCTCATGGTAAGGTAATCAGCCTTGCGAACAGACCTAAAGAATTGTCGAAAGAAGCATATCTGCAAAGAGATTGTAGATTCCATCTATTATCATCAACTTGAGTGGCATAATTACTAGGCATATCTACTCATATTGCCACTCGTACGCACTAATTCATCCTAACCAGGAATATACATGGATCCATGCCTCATAAATAATGATTTCAGAGCATGATTTTCTTTGTTCCAAAATGGCCAAAAAGAAAAAAAAAAATCATATTTTCTACACCATTCCAACATGGAAAAATGGAAAGAAACACAACAGTTCCCTAACATCTTACAATGTAGAAGATGGTTGTTGATTTCATCCAGTTATTGGTGTGGCCTCTAACAAATGATGTCTCATGAGTGAGCCTAAATCTTGAGGAATCTGAATGGTAAGCACAAACTCAAAAGTCAGCCAGCACAGAAAAAATTACAAGTAAATGCAATAAACTTAACCATATACTATCATCATTAATAATTTAACCACAAACATCTAACCATATACCATTCACCATATGTTGCTCAGATTCAGTTTCCCGTTCCCATTGTTTCCACTTTCGGATCTGTGTGCCAGAAGTTGTATTAAGCAACTTATCATGCTTCGTATAAACTTGAATGAATGTATTGTTTTTGAAAAAAAAGAAAAGAAATTGAATTTGTCCCTTAGTCGTAAATAAAATTCTTATGACTACGCACCTTCAGTCTTCCAAGCATCATTGTTATTGCACTGTAAAACACATGAAACACCGCCAAGAAGAAAATGAAAATGTGCAACTGATGTAGTCCATGCACGGATATAAGCGGCACTTTCCCCTGTAAAAAGCAGAACATATCAGTTGGGACTTGAGAGCTGGGAAGAAAAGGCCTACTAGCAGTCACTTAAAATCAGTCATATTAAGCCTCGATTACCAAAAACATAAAAATAAGGGCAGTCCAGCTTAGGTCCAATGGGTTAATAATGTTGATGCTTTAGATAGACAAATATTTTTAAAGAATGAAGGATGTTCATTGAAGAATTAAGGTCAGCTTTGTTTGTATTTGCAGATCATACAAGTAACATTCTAATTAACAGGATGAATTTACCTTAGGGCACCCGACTTCGTCCGTTTTACCAGCTAACAATCTTTGCTCATACCATAAAACTCTGCCCCTACTGTCAAACAAATTGTGCTTTACTTTCTTCAATCGTTCTTTTCGACACGGCAACATTGTATCAGCTACCTCAACCGGAATACAGATTTGGGCAATGTAACTTTGGCCGAATGTCAGGAGTAAAGATATGAAACCTAAAAGCATGAGCTCTGCGGAGGAGAGAAAGTTGGTCGAGGTGTTTGATACAGATATTGAATTACAAACCAACAAAAGCAAAATTGGCTTTTTTACCTCCTTTAATTTTCTCTAGTGCTTCTAACATAGCATACTTGTGTCTTTTATGAAATATCTGAAAAGAAAAATGATAAATAAATGCAATGCAGAACATCTCCCCACCCAAAAAAAAAGAAAGAATTGTAAAATTCATGAAGCATTCCATTTCCGAGACAGGCATCAATATAATGAAGTAAACAAAATGTTGTTGCGTACCTTTGCTACCAAATGAAAAATCCCTTCGAGGGCGAAGGAAAGTGTAACAATGATACCACAAACCATAGAGACTGCCCACGTCGGTGTTTGATCAAGCTCTCTTCCAGCTGATCCACCACCACCACCACCCGCCATCTTCTTTCGTTTTTTCCAATTCTTCCTCGCAAAATCACAAAAAAACTACACAACCAACCTCAATTGTTATTATTAGTATTAATATATTGTATAATTGTGTTCAAATTATTACGAGTATCAATTTTGAAAGAGAAGGCGGGTGAGATGATGGATTTTTACTTTTTGGGTTAACTTTTTTTGTTTATTTTTTTGACATTGTAACAGAAAAGTGTACGGAGAGGATCATCAGGCGGTTATTATGGTTGAAAGTTTTGCCTATCTTTTGGGAATGTAAAATTGTTAAATGCCTTCTTGCCATAGATGAAAATTATAAACCAGAGTGTTAATAGGAGAGATAATCATAATATGAGGTTCAGAATCACTTATGTGGCCAAAATAATAGCTAAAATAGGAAATTAAGTTTCTTCTTTTGTTTTAAAATTTTGATTTGCAGCTCTTACACTGTTAGGCAATCGGGGTAAATTATGCATGGTCGGTCTCTCAATTAGAGCCATGCATGTAAGAACTTGGATTTAGTTAGAAAAATAAAAAAAATAAAAGTTTCGCCGTTGCCGGGGTCACAGGCGGGAATAACGACTTAACTTTAAAATATATGACAATAACATGACATTCAATAGAGCCATAAAAGATTTCTTTGCCGTCAAGGATCCCAGTATTTGTAGCCAAAATGTTCGAGGCCCTCGGGTTAGTAGTAACAACAGATGAAACAAATATATGCAAAACTATTAAGTTAGCTGCACAATAAACCAAAAAGATCACCTGCAAAATTTATTCTAATTCTATTCATCTGGGAGGAAAAAGAGAGAGTGACAAATCATTGTTCCTAATTCAGTTTTTCAAGGCAACCTAGAAGAAAATTGCTTGTGCTGAGACTGAGAATCACTTGGAACAAACACCGGAAGCTGGCCATCCCTCTGTAATCTACTTCGTTGATAATTACTTGACGTGGAACCTCTATCAAGACTATAGGCCATTGAACTGCCAGTTCTTGTCCCTCTGCTCAGCTGATCATTCACAAGAGGACCGCCAAAGAATATAGATTGACCTGTGTACAAAAGCTCTGGCCCCGGTACCTGAGAAGAACCAGCAACTCCTGAAGAAGAGGAGACAAAGCGCCCAGCTTCTGGATCCCAAAAGACTGAATTTCTTGAATTTTCTGCAGCTGTACTTGCATTTTTTCTGATGGGAACCTGTGCTGCAGTTTCATGAACAGTGGTTTCATGTCCTAGGCTTTGTCTTACTGATAAAGAAGATTGATTAGCTGATGATTGATACATGGGGTTGAAGTGATCTAAGCTTGAAATGTGCTGCACCAATGGAGAAGGGGCAAGGTTAGAAGCATGGGGACTGCTAAAGTTACTAAGACTCTGATCGCATGTCTCACTATCTTCCCTGCTAGCACGACTCGGTGGATATGAGCCCTTTGATTTCCCTGCTTTAGTGTTTCTGGATGGAAAACCTCGGTTACTGCTGACTGGGCTACTTCTTCCGCTCACATTGCTGCTGCAGAAATCATCAGCATCATAAGGATGTTGTCGAGCACCAATTGGACGTAGAACAGATGATGATGCTCTAGCTTTTGCTGCAGCTCTCATTGCCTCAGTGGAATCCAATTTCGCAAGTTTCCATGCACTGATTCGTACTGGATGCTGGGCCAACCTTTTCCCTTTGTCATCTCCCAATGCATCTGGATCAACTGTGGATGGTAAGCGTCCTGGTTCCAGATGTGGTACAACTTCATCCTGCTTATAAAAATAAAATACAGAAAATAATCCAGTTATAAACTTTTTACATAGGAAATTTATACACTTTCTATGTCATTGTGAGGATAAGGAAATTTATACACTTTCTATGTCATTGTGAGGATAGAAAGTGAAGCTCAGCCAACAACAGCATACAGGGGAATTATCTTTTCAACACAAACGCATCGGAGTACTTAATGATGTTCCCTCATTATTTTCAGAACACACTTTTAACTAGTTCTTTAGAGGCTAATGTACAAGGAGTGGAGATAGCATTTCCAAAGAAAATGCTGAGCGTGTAAAACAGGATATGGAAACAGTTTCCCGACAAAGAAAATTACAGAGAAGTAATAAGTACATGTCAAGAGTTTCCCTAGTAATTAAACACATGCCAAGCATCGTCTTAATAGTTTATAGCCTTTACCAACTATAGAAGGTATTTATCACAATTTAAATCAACAACTCCAAGTCAGTCTATGTCCCTAAGAGAAAAAACACTCCTCAATCAAAGTTGACAAGGTAAAATAAAGGAAGTAGTACCTGGTGGTCCATGAAGATCCTTGGAGGAGTACACCAAGCACCTTTGTATTGCAGACTCATTCCAAGAGAGCTTCTTCCACTTAGTGCAGTCACAGCCGAACTGGTTGGTGAAGTTGGCACACTTTGTTGGTCTCCTTCATCAACAGATGGTCCAGGTGGTTCACTTTGAGTTCTCATAGCAACAACATACTCATATGTTGTGATACCCTGTGCCAGAAACAACAAAAACTGAATATTTGCAAATGTATATAGAAAGACAGAAGAAAAGGAAGAGGGAGGAAGTCATTTGAGGAAGTTACTTTTCGCATCAGAATCATGTGGAAAAAGAATAATTCTCCAAGAGGCACGGTGGCCAGAAAAGAAACAGCTGTGCATATGGCCTGAAATCATTAATGTAAAGCATTAGTGGCTCTTTTGTGGATCCAGTGCCATTTCCATTTTATTAACAGCCCAATGTGTGACTTTACAAATTGTTGAGAAAATTGGGGATGCGTTCTGACCCAAGGTAAATTTGCCTTAGATGACAGGTCATACAATTAGAATCATCACAAATCAAATCCTCCTTAATAAGAGAAGAATCCTTTGGTTGAACTGAACAGAGAGATGCAGAAACATACCACTACAGTGGCAAAAGGGGGAAGAGAAAATCCAACTCCAAGCCTCTCCGTTATATGATTTTCTGTACCCTTCTTATCCACAAAGCATCGAACAAGGACAGCAACTCCAACCCCAAATTCCACAATAAGCTGGGACCCAAAAAAAAAAAAAAGTTTGCATATGCAGACACTCAATGATAGCTTATACAGGTTGTGGGACTATAAACAAATGAAAAGTTGCATACCCAAATAACCATTGTTTTAAAACTTACCCAGATAAGGCTTGCTGCCATAAGGCTCACAAAGGTAATATAATTCTTTCTTCCCACGCAATTATTCAGCCACTGCAACATATATGCGGAATAAAATATATACAGAATAAAATATTTAAGACGACAACCTTACCCCCCCCCACCAAAAAAATATAACAGCAATAAATTAGTAAATACTTTGTGATGTAAGGATAGGACATGCAGATTATGTTTTATACCAGGATATCCTATTAATGAAGCAAGAAGAATGCATGCTAGAATTCAAATGTGGCACATGATTGCAATTTTCTAAGCAATATATTCCATTCTATATCAATCCTCCTCAGATAAACAAGAATAGAACATCTGAGACTTCTTCATACCGGAGACTAACAGGGATAGACATCTAATTCTTACCCGACAATGATGATCAAATCCATCAACGCATTTGTCGCAACTCCTGCAATGTTTGCTGAACTTGCGTACCTGCAAAGAAAAACTTTGCTTAGTACACAGTTTAGTTTTATCTATCATTCTCCGTTTTCACTTTTTGTTTGAGTGCCCGAGCTGGTCAGACCATCCCGTCAAGTTAAAGCACGGCAAAGTAAAAGAACCAGACATTGGCAGATTACTGTCTTTGAATCATTAAGTTGTCTTACAGTTTTATTATCTTTTCTTTATCTCTCTATCCATTTTCTAGGGTTTCTTAAAGTATTTTAGGGAGAAAGTGGGGTAGTTGAAACGCCTAATAAATCTTCTTATATGTGCTCACAACAGGTCGAGCATGGGAACAATTCTGCTGAAAATGAAGTTTCCATGCATAAGAAAACAATGTTGCATGTAAAAGAAAGAGCTTTGCCTCTAAGAATTATGTACCTCAGCATTGCATAATGTGCAGAACAGAGCATCCTCCTCTCCTGATTGTCGAACATCTTCATCTTTGCGACAATCATTGATTACAAGAAAACCACAAAAGAAACCTCCAATTTTTGAGCACCAACCTGAACCATGCCCACTAGAATTTCCTCCATCCTTTATAGAAGATGCATTGCCTGATCAAAAACAAAGAAGAAAGTATCTTGACAGGTGAAAGACCAGATTATTGTCCTCTTTTTTTTTCTTTTTTTTTTTTATAAGAAACCCAAATTGTATTAATGATGAAGATTTAAAACAAAGTGGACCAGATTATTGTCCCTTTAATAAAGAGGATGAACACCAGCTCAGTGAATCATGAGGCAAAACAGCAGGTTGGTGAATTAATTGGAGAAACTTCCAGGATAACCTTTATATTATATTTAGTAACCGAGTAGTGCTTAATACCATGAAAGTGGTGAATTCAACCAGATTTAGCACTTCAGCACCCTAATTTGATAATTGTCAGAATATTTACCGGGTAGATCAGTGTCATTTTGTAATTTATACCCCGATATCTTGTCAGGTTCAATTAGAATTCCAGGATCAGCAGGATCAATACCAGTGCACCGTACGTAAAGAATGAATACACAGAAAGCCTGAAATTCAAACTCAAACGTGAAGATAGCACACAAAGGGAAAACAAATGGGGGCTTGTTGGAGAAGAAAAAATAGGCTTTGATTGTGCTTACCAAGACAGAATAAACACCAATTGCCACATATTCATAGATTTCTGTCCCAAGAAAAGGAGCAAAGAACGCATAATATGCAACGGATAACAAGAAAAAAACTGTTATAGCCACAACCTGTCCACCATAAAAAGTTGGCCTCAACATCAGTAATCTTTGCATTTTTTTTTTTTAAATAAGAGATCTCACGCGTAACTTAGTATGCAAATTATACTAAAACTAGTTGTTTGTACCAGTCATCTCCCTATTTCACAAACATAAAGATTTACAGGCTCCAAAGTGGAAATAGAAAGGACTTTTCTCAAAACTCATACATTGCGTTTTCAATAATTGAAGAGGAAAACTCACACAAGCAGGGGAAAAAAAAAGCACAATATATAGTTATATACCCACCAGTCCACCACACTAAAACAATTCACACACAGAATCTAATTACAATTAAAACTCAAAACTTATCTACAAAAAGCACATTTTGAACAACATCTGAACAGACTGACAATATGTAACTGGGAGAAAAAAAAAAAGTACCTGGAAAGTGTGAGCAGGGAGTTGCCATCCATGTCGCCTAGCCATAGTTATAAATTTACAAGTCCACTCACTCGTTAAATAAACACCGTTAACCTCTCAAAAAACGCTTATGAAAAAAAAATAACTAAATACATAATGTAAATCTACCATCTCACATCAAAACATTTGTTTCAGAAAAAAGTCATTCTTTTTACTTGGCTTCTCTCTACTTTGGTCACCACAAAACCAAGTTTCGAAATTTCAGTCTCGACCCATATGTTAAAAATTGAATTTAATACGGCCCATTTAGTTTATTTTGAGTTTCAGAGATTGTGGAGCTCGATTTATGGATCAACGAGCCTTTGCAGAGAAGTAGAGGAAGAAGCAGAAGAAGAATTAAAAATGGACTGCTGTTGGACCATTTTTAATTTTAAAAAAACGCGTTTCTTCACTGCACGTTACTCACCTCCCGTTTCGTTGCCTCATTCACGTTGTTTATGCCGGCTTGCTAGCTTCTTAAATTTAATTTTCACTGTGGTCGTTGAACAAATCCTAATTCACAAAAGGGTCATCTTTTGAAATTGCAAATGACGTCCTATTTTTCTTTAATTTATATTATGACCACAAAGAATTACATTTATTGTCTTTAATTAGGCAGGTCAGTAATAATTACTTTAGAGATTATGAGTCTTAATATCTAATGATCGATTAACATGGAATAATAAATAATATCATTTTCTATTGTCTTTGAGTTTTTATGAAAATATAAGCTTTTGTTTCTGTTCTTTAATAATTCAAGTTGTAAGTTTTGGCATCAAAATTGTAAGAGATCAAAACCAAAATTTTGTTTTTACAAAATTCAAAATGCTTACTATGTCATCTAATTTGACAAAAGTTTATATTCCAAGAATTGTCGTGCTCTTCATTGAATTTGTTTATTCTTCTTTTATGTCATCATACACTAACACGTATTTTAATCAAACAATTGTGTTAATTATGATATTGATTATAAAAAGGAACAACATATTTAAACAAAAAAGAAAGAAGGCAGGAAAAGAGAAAGTACGTTGAACATTAAAAAAATTGATTACAATATTATAGTAATATGGAAGCATGTTGACTTAGCGTAGATGCTGAGCCTAATTGAGCTGCCTCAATGCTTCAAATTAATAAACAATTGCTACCTACTATTTTGTTCAAGATGGACTTTGATTTTTGTCCCAATTTGTATTCTTTAATTACAAATGCTTTAAAGATAAGGCTTCTTTAACCCATTTATAATATTGTGGAAACATTCAAGGTTTGATTTTATGTTTAAATTATTTTTCCTCTTGTCTTTGTTAACTAATGATGAGGAATCTTTATAATTTATTCCCAATTAAATTTCTTCATTAAGCCCTTCAATTATTGAAATTTTCATCAACCTCCCGCAAATTAACATCATGAATGACATTCCTCTGCCACAAAACATAATTACATATATATAGAGCAGCAGCATTATTATTAATAAGAAAAAGAAGAAGTCCATAAGCTAGCACGATTCCAATTGAGGAAACAATGACAATTGTAATGCAATGATCCAAAATTTGTTAACAAAGATGTCATCTTCTTACTCTTATCAAAAGCGACTCTCAAAATAGACAATTATTTAAGGTTCATAAAATAAAATTGCTCAAGTTCGTAATGCTCGGTGTGGCATGGCTGCAGTGTATATTAATTAGTTTTGGTTAACTTAAGAATGAAATCATATATCATTTATTGTTATTAACTACTGCACATTTAATTTGGTACGTAAAAATTAAAAATATCAAAGTTTTACAAATGAAAAGTCATTGCTATGCAGATCTTCATTTCTTTCTCGATCTGGATGATGATGAGTAGAAGGTTCATTCTGAGAGAGCTCATTATCAGATAGGTAAGATCTTACGCTTTCAATGTCCTGTTGATTAGATCTGTATTTATAATTGTGAAGCAAATGGATTGGTGATGCCCCTTGGCTTGGCGTATTTTCTCCGCTCAAGAATCCTGAAGAAGAAGGGGAAGGGGAGCCATGGCCATGGATACTCTTGATGCTACATTTATCTGCTCCTGCAGCTGCTTTGTTCCTCAATCTCTTTCTCTCCTTTGCTGCCTTTTGCCACTTTTTAAGAGCCTTTGCTGTTTGCTCTTCAAATATTGATTTCTTCATGTGAGACCCCATCTGCAATTACAGTACCATCACATCAATGAACGATGCATGCATTGATCATATTAATTTAATTATATATATATATCATTATCTTTTATTGAAATTATCGTGTATAGATTAACTTCTCTTATCATGCATATATGCATATAATTTTTTTTTTCAATTAATGCTATCCTTATATATATATATATATATATATATATATATATATATATATATATATATATATATCTACGATCTACTCACTTGTGTTACCAATGCATAGAGAGGAAAAGTGATATAGCTGCACAGGAACTGTAAGGCCACCCCGACCATAACCCTTGTCAAAATTAGTGGTAGGTTCTCGTGAAAGCAAGAATGAAGCCCGAATTCATACTGCATGTATATAAAATTAATACAAAGTTTCTTAATAAACAAAACAAAAAAAAAAATAATAAAGGAGATTAATTAATTAAGTATGTAATATAATACTCACCACTATCCACAAGAAAAATGCCATTTGGAACGCGTTCTGTAAAGGATACGTACGTATTAGCTAGGCGTTTGCGAGCTTATGACCCATCACATGCATATAATTAATTTAATTAAATGTCTGAATTTTTACCTGAAACAAGGTGTAGTGTATTAAGAAGAGAATCCATTGGGGGCGATTGAACCAAAAAAATTTGTTGTTTGGTTCAACAACTGGAGCCCCTCTTACAACCGTCGATCGATCTTGAATTTCTTGTGCCATTTCCATTATGACTAGTTCTAGCTTTGTACCCACTAAGAGAAGTATCTGCAAATTTATCCACTGATCACCGTTGATGGACTAACTTAATTAATTAAATGAAAGAGTACAGTTTAACAGATCGACGAGTGACTTACAATGAGTGGAGCTAATGTTAACCAGCTAAGTGAGTACCATTCTGCAGCGGTAGATTAATATTGTTAATGGTTAATTAACACAATAATATATTAGTTTCCCTGAGATACCACTAGTTGTAAGTGCCTGCACAAGAGTGCATGGGAAAAGAGATGGAGATTGACTTAACTGTATACATTTACAAGCAAAAAGATTACAGCAACAGTCCATAGCGGGATACTGCATGTGCAAGATCAAATAAAATAAAATAAAATACATTAATATATATATATATATATATATATATATATGGTGCTTTTGCTTTTAACTTTCAAGAAGTAATTACATTAGAAGCAATACATACAACCGTACATCCGAGAAATGGTGGAGTGTACAATGAATAATTTATTCATTATACTTTGTGTGACAATTTTTTAAATAAATACATGCATGACAAAATTTTATTAAATTATTAATCTACGATTAACCTGATTCCGACGACGACCTTGAAATCATCTTCGAGGGATCTTTTGATGTATTTATGGAAGTCAAATGAGGTGTTAGGAGCAAAATGTGCCTGTTGTTGTTAAATACCAATAATCAGTATCCCTCCCATTATTTCACTGCTTACATGGTTGGATGATTACTTACATTGATAAATCCATGGCGCATTGTCATGTAATCCACCTTTGATACTGAACCAAAGAATTGCCTGAAGAATGCCACCTGCATTCAATTTCATTTTGTTATTAAAAAAAAATTTCCGAGAAGAACAACTACTTTGGGCTTTATTTATTTATTTTAACTCAATACTTAATGGTGTGAGTTGGGACTTGGAAGTAGCTTACAATCCATCTAATTCCAGGAGTTCTGGACAAGCCAGAATGTCTCTTCACAAAAGATGTCTGATGAGTGAGCCTGAATCTTGCTGGGTCTGTTAAATAAAAAAAGCCCAAATTAGGCCTGCTGTTGTTAAATGAGCCAGTGGCCCATACTACCACCTAGTATATCTAGTTCTATCTAGGACCATTTGTGAATTGATACTCCAAGGAGTTGGTTTCTGATTCCCAAGCCTGCCATTTCTTCATCTGATTAGACCCCGGAAAAAACAAATAATATATATATATATCAGATTTATTTTAGAAAGCTTCTTTTTTTTTTGGTTGGAAATAAAAATAAAATGATGAAAACTTACTTTGGCCTTGGCCAATGCAATAGTGATAACGCTGTACAGAACGTGAAACACGGCCAGAACAAATATAAATATATGCAATTGGTGAAGCCCCGTCTGAGAAATCAACGACACTTTTCCCTGAAAACAAGATTCAAAGCAAAGCAATATATTTTGAAGAGTCACTCACACTCACATTCGCATACATACTAACAATTAAGTCTGGATTTTAAAATTAAATAATAATAAAAATAAAAGAATACTAACGTTCCTAGTTGTTGATTGGTTTATTAATAATGATTATTAAATTTACCTTTTTAGAGCAATAATCATCTCCACAGGCGGGCGCGGCCAAAACCCGACGCCACATCACATCTCCGGCGTACAAAAGTAACTTTCTCCGACGATCGTCATCATCGCCATCTTTATCATTCTCAGTCTTGCATGGAAGCATAGTGTTTCCGTATTCAGCAGGGATGCATATCTTATAAATAAATCTTGTACCCACAGTTAGAAGCAAGGATATAAAGCCCAAGAGCATCAGCTCTGTAAATTTAAACCAAAAAAAATCAGCAAAATTCTAAGTTGATTAATTAATCCATAAACATTTAAAAGTACTAAAAGAACGTGTATAAAGATGTTTAGTAAATTAGCCTTACCAGCTTTAATTTTCTCAAGGGCTTCGCTCATGGCCTTCTTCTGCCGTTTTTGAAACCACTGCCAATAAATATTGTAAGATAACAACGCAAAACGCGAGTTATATACGAGGTGCTCATATATATATATAGCATCAAATTAGTACCTGCGATTGATTTGATCTTAAATAGGTAATTCTAAGAAGGAAGAATCATGTATAATATTCATAAGATACAATGCGCAAGTTAGTTTATATGTGTGTATACATGTATATATAAATGAACATGCAATTAAATAATTATATACGTACGTACCTTGCTAAGAGAATGAATCCCACGATCTATGAGTATGGATAAGATAACAAACACAGCACAGACAAGAGCAACAGCCCATGTTGGGGTATCTCTTAATGATCTATCTCCTGCAGCAGCAGCAGCAGCCATGATTTAATTGTAGCAAAATCTCAGCAGGCTTGGTTAGTTATATACGTTTATGTGAAGATAGAGGAGGAACCAAAGCAAATTAATTTTGTGAGTTTGCATTTGAAATGGCATTTTAAATTAAATAAAGCTTCAGTTGTCTCGTTTTGCTTGTTATTTTGTGATGTCGCCTTGAAATAGTCATTGTTGTTACACAACAATGAAATATAAAATGAAGCCGGCCATTAATATTGGAGCCAAAAGACAGAATTATATATGGATAGTCAGTCGTCTTAGGCATTTCTGTCTATCTTCGTAGTAACATTGGTATTTTTATTTAATAAATGGGTGGGAGACTTTGTAAAATAGAGTTGGACTTGCCTATTGGAATTCATTGCAACAAATATTAAATTAATATTATCAAACAAAAATCGGTGAGCGAATAAGTTTCAAAATTGGCATATGATTTTGATAGCGGCATTGAATTTGAAATCCACAAAATCCCATTTCTTAATTCTTAGAGGATGCAGATTGTAATGTAATTGGAGAATGGAGATAGGATGATCTTTCACTCAACTAATTTTCTCATAAATGCGAACAAATACAAAGTATTAAGTGAAATGGATTTCTTACATCACAACAACATGGAAATGTTCATCTAATGAAATTTTATATAATAACAGTTTGTAACTTAAATTTTTTCTCATTATTATTTTCGTCATTGTAACAGTAAAAAGAACATTTTCAATTTGCAATATAATTAATTTATTGGTCATTTGATTTTCTTTTTTTTAAAAAAGAAAATTGATGCATAATAGATTAGGGTTAGACACTACCTATCTGACTCTTGGGTCTCTGAAGATGGCCCAACTCTTCCTGAGCCAGTCCAGAAAGAGCAGGCCGGCCCATATTCAAATAATTCACGCTATATCGATAAAAATATTATATATATAAAAAAAAAAAAAGGCATCGAAATCATCGAATGGAAAGGAGCTAAAGCCACCTGATGGCTGATGTAAATGAACCGATGATGTAGCTGCTTGACACAGAAAAGTGAACCATTAAAACAAAGGCAAATAACTACTCTACTCATTATATGTACAATTTATAAACACACACAGTCTCTCTCTCTCTCTCTCATTCGGTACTAACTAAAATGACATCTGTTTCTAATTCTTTGGTTTTACCGAAGCACCCTCGCGTCCAGCTATCATCTGGTAAACATTTCGCATTTCAATTTCAATTTGATCTCAATAGTTTTCAGTTGCACTATCTGATCGTTTTGTTGTTATCGGTGTACTGGATCCGTGTGATTAGGTGTGGGTGTGTTCTTTTCAATTGTGTATTCTCAATGATTGATTTGTAGTAGATTAGCAATGGTATTCAAGGGGAAAAGCAAAAGAAGGAGAGAGAAATGATTATTGCTAACTGGGCCTAGCATTCGGTGTTTACATTTTAGGGTATGTTGTCACCGCAGAGTAGTCATTGGCACTTTTCATCGGCGGTGTAAAGAAAAATGGCAAGTTTGTTTTATGCATTGATATCGGATAAAATTGATGTGCTTGACTAATACTTAAACGCGTATTGCTGTAATTCACGGATGGCTCTTCATGTCTTGCTTACATGTCCCCACACCTCCCTTTTTTTTTTTCGTTTTTTTAAATTGTAATTATTGATATCTTCTATTCTGCAAAATTGAATTTACGGGTTTTGTTTTTTTAACCTTGGATGTATGTTTGAAATGCTCACGAACGTGAGATCAACTCCGGATGTATGTATCTGTGCTAAACCTGGCTTTGGAACATTTCTTTTTATGAATGGTTACTGTTCATATGCTCATCATGCTTGCTTTCAGATGACTGTTAATTTTTCCATTATTATCATTTTCAAAACTTTTCTGCTAGGCTCCTTTTTGAAGCCATTGGACCAATGTCTCGGGAGTAACAGCCCTGCCAACTTGCCATTCAGTCCAAATCATCAATGGAAAGTCCAGCTTTCTTCCTCCACAAGAAGGCCTCTCAATGTTCAAGCTTCAAATAGGTATTCTCTCTCCCATTTCTTTGTGCTGCCATTGCTTTTTGAACTTTTTGTGCGTAACTGTAGTGTACCATCGAAAGGTTGTGAACTCATCTTTCACTGGTCATGTTTCATATTTACCAACCAACATCCGTGTTCTGTTCCCACTCACCTGCTTCTCTGTACTGTTCATAAAGCGAGAGTGGAAGGCCAAACAGTGCAGGCATCTTTGTTGGTGGTTTTGTTTTGGGAGGAATCATAGTTGGGACACTTGGATGTGTATATGCGCCTCAGGTTAGAAATACCTCATAGTTTGTAATTATATTTTGCAAATGGATGCTGATAAAACTGTGTTAATTCTCTTTATCAGGTTAGAAATACCTCATAGTTTATAATTATATTTTGCAAATGGATGCTGATAAAACTGTGTTAATTCTCTTTATCAGCATATTCTTCAATTCATGGTTGTAATTACATTTTGCAAATGGATGCTGATAAAATTTGTGTTAATGCTCTTTATCAGTGTATTCTTCGATTGATGGTTTGTTGCAATATTTCCAATAACCAGATTTTACTTTCATATATGGTCAAAACTATGTTCAGCAGCCCAAAGAGTATCTAGGATTGGCCAACTGACTTCTGTTCTTTCACTTATTTATTTATTTATTTTACTTGATTATAGTCATCTGAGGCTATCCGTTGAAATCCTTGTTCTGATGTTCTTATACAGATCAGCAAGGCGCTAGCTGGTGCTGCAGTTGACAGGAAGGATCTAATGAGAAAATTGCCCAAGTTCATATATGATGAAGAAAAAGCTTTGGAGGTGAGCCATTATTTTGACATTTTGTCAATATTTCTTGGCTTAATAAAGGTTTAGAGCAGGATTTACTTCATTTTTTTTTTCCAATTTTGGTTATATATTGGCTCATATGAAATTTTCTTATGATGGTTATTCCAATTTATTCAACCCTTGCCTTGCTTAATTTTTGTTGGTTAAATTTGCTGAAATGGATGAACTTGCAGAACCTTAGGAGTATTTTATGAAATTCTATCTATGTTGGCTTCCTTAATCCTAAAATTCCTTTGTGGGAGTCACCTCACCAGTAACTCACTCATCAATAGCCTGGATATTTTACTCCAAGTTATTTTTTAATTGCTCCTTCCTTGATAGTGGACTGACAATGACATTTGGTTTCTTTGATCTACAGAAAACCCGAAAAATACTAACCGAAAAGATAGCTCAGCTGAACTCTGCTATTGATGATGTTTCTGCTCAGCTCCGAACGGAAGATGATGATCCTCCAAATGGAGTGGCTGTGAACTCTGGAGAAGTTGAAGCTAACATATGAAAGTCTCTTGCTGGCCTTCACTTCACTGCTAGCAAGTTCTATGTGAAGAAATAGTTGAATCTGTTATAATGAAATCCATCTCTTCTTTGAAACAACACTCCTTTCAGTTTGTGGTTCCTTGCATCAGTTACGTGTAATTTTGTCTTATATAACTCATAAACCAGCATAGCTTTTGGACCCAGTTTGTATCTCATCTGTTTCCTGTGCTGCTACAAGTTCTGGAACATTGTTATTGCCTTCATCGAAATATTGTATTGTCTTATCTCGTGAATATTGCAGTACACTTTGATGGAAGCACGAGTTCACAACTCATTCTTGGGCCTTATAATCTTTCATCGAATAATTCAATTTTGTAAGTGAGGCATTACTCGGATAAAATCGCATATAGCAGCTAAGAGACTTGAGGAACGGGATATCTAATCATAAAATCTTAGTTTGTTGAACGCGGACTGGGACACTTCTTCCCTTATGAAAATTATTTGAATTAAGCTCGCCACCTCTCATTCCGAAGAAGTGAAATGACAGATTTTGATTGTCCTCAAAATGATCTCCACCATTCAATACGATCACATTCTAGCCAGAGAAGCATCACTGAAAAATCTATCTAACTCAAACAATTGCATGTGGGCCTATCATTTCAATATATTTGCCAGTGTATGTTACGTTTGGCTGATTTGGAATTCCAGTTGTGGCAATCATATTGACGGTGATTACAAAACATTGAAGGATATGATAGGAAAGAGATAGGGGGTGAAATATCTATGGCTCAGATTACAAAGTTGGCTAACTCAAAAACATAATCTTATCTCATGTGTAATGGTCTATGTCCATCACTCACCACACATTTGTTTAATTCCCTTGCAACCATAATTTAAATAAATAAAATTTTGACAAGAGAAGCTATGAAGCATGAATGATGAATATTATCAACTTTAACTAAATAACTGAATTTAACTATATATAATTAGCTAGGAGAACTTGGTCTCTCAGCTTTAGAAATTGCAGCAAATCAACAACTAAGCAACAAGCCATGGCCAGTCACGCAGCTCTTGCTCCCTCAAGAATCCCAGCCATCACTAGGATTCCATCCAAGGCCACTCACTCTTTTCCCACTCAATGCTCCGCCAAGGTCTCTCTCGTTGTGCTTATGCATTTGAGCTACGGTATTACTGAAATTTTAGAGTTGTTTCATACTCATTTCTTTTTGGTTCTGTAGAGGCTGGATGTGGCCGAATTCTCTGGCCTTCGAGCGAATGCAGGCGCGACATATGCTACTGGTGCTAGAGATGCATCCTTCTTTGATGCTGCGACTGCTCAACTTACTCCTAAGGTTCTTTACTCGTACTCTCTGAAAAGTTGATGCATGTGGTAGGCTTAGGCTATGCATCTTTGCATATAAAGTTAAGAATTATTATTATTATTAGCCAAATTTGATGGGTATGGTTCTTCTATATTACTAGAAATTTGATGGATTGTTGCTTAGTTTCTTTATGTTTGAATAGTGTATTGTTTAAACTAGAATAATAAATTCATATATTGTTGAGAGTACTCTACTCTCAGATAAATGGAACTGATATATATGTGGGAATTTAATTGTTAAATATAGGTTGCAGCAGGATCAGTGCCTGCAAAGAAAGAAACCATGGCCAAATTGAAGGTGGCAATTAATGGATTTGGACGTATTGGAAGGAACTTCCTCCGATGCTGGCATGGCAGGAAAGACTCACCCCTTGATGTTGTTGTTGTCAATGACAGTGGTGGTGTCAAGAATGTGAGTGAACTTATGATTTTTTCTGAATTTCTGTATTTGAAACTCGGTAGCTTAGCTGGAAACGTTGATTACATTCATTGATTAATGATCTGAAAATGACTAATTGACTGCAGGCTTCACACCTTCTAAAATATGATTCAATGCTTGGAACTTTTAAAGCAGATGTGAGAATAGTGGACAATGAGACCCTCTCTGTCGATGGTAAGCACATCAAGGTTGTCTCCAACAGGGACCCTCTCCAGCTCCCTTGGGCTGAGCTCGGAATTGACATCGTTATTGAGGTAGCTACTATATTGCAATATTTTTCAGCACCAGATGTCAATTATAAAAACACCTGTCACAGTTGTCAATTGACAGTTTTTTTTTTCTCTTTCCAATAAATACTAATTTTTGGGGTGTTTTTGCCTGAATACAAAAGTTATTCTAAGCTGACAGACACCAACAACAAGAAGTACCCATCTAACCGAGTTAATAATACTGCATTTAAGGTAACTGATCCGTTTACTGTCTGTTCTTCAGGGAACAGGAGTTTTTGTGGATGGCCCTGGTGCTGGAAAGCACATCCAAGCTGGTGCGAAGAAAGTTATTATCACTGCACCAGCAAAAGGTGCAGACATTCCAACCTATGTCATTGGAGTTAACGAAAAGGATTACGACCACGAGGTTTCAAACATTGTGAGGTCAGTATATTCGTGCATGATAATTAAAATGGCAACTCTTTTCCGTTTCATAAACTTGATAAAATGGCAACTCTTTTCCGTTTCATAAACTTGATTACCAATTTGGTGTCCGCAGCAATGCCTCTTGCACCACAAACTGTTTGGCTCCTTTCGTGAAGGTCATGGATGAAGCACTTGGTAAGAAGTCCAAACTCCTGAAGAATCACTCAATTAAAACTTCAGGCATAGAGGACTTACTGAAAGTGAATGGGTTTTTTTGACAACAACAAACTATTTTGCAGGCATCGTCAAGGGAACAATGACAACTACTCACTCCTACACTGGAGACCAGGTAATCAGACATAACAAAATATCGTTTTCACCATTAGAGCGTACGCCGAAAATCAAATTTGTTGCTTATAGATCATGTTATGAGGTCTGCCAATTGAATCTAGTAACATGCTACTGGAAATGGGGATGAAACCGAAGAAACTGTTTGTTGTTTCCAGAGGCTCTTGGATGCTTCACACAGGGACTTGAGGAGAGCCAGAGCTGCAGCGTTGAACATTGTCCCAACAAGCACAGGTGCAGCCAAGGCTGTTTCTCTGGTGCTGCCACAGCTCAAGGGCAAGCTCAATGGCATTGCACTCCGTGTGCCAACACCAAATGTTTCAGTTGTTGACCTTGTCGTGAACGTTAAGAAAAAGGGTATTACAGCAGAAGACGTTAATGCAGCCTTCAGAAAGGCTGCTGAGGGGCCACTAAAGGGCATATTGGCCGTCTGCGATGTTCCTCTCGTGTCAGTGGACTTCCGATGCTCGGATGTTTCCTCCACCATTGACTCTTCATTGACCATGGTCATGGGTGATGATATGGTCAAGGTTGTTGCCTGGTACGACAATGAATGGGGATACAGGTGAGAATTCCATCTCATTGAAGAGCCAAAATGTTACCCTTGTTTAGTGACATAGCGCAAGGAACCTCTCACCTTTTAGCATTTAAAGTTAGGCATACTGTAATGTTTCATCCAGTGAGATAAGCTGTTTGAACATGAATTAATTGTAACTGTGTATTAAGTTAACGACTATGTAACTGTCATTTTGCAGCCAAAGGGTTGTCGATTTGGCACATTTGGTAGCAAGCAAGTGGCCAGGCGTGGGGGCAGGCGGAAGCGGAGACCCGTTGGAGGATTTCTGCGAGACAAACCCTGCTGAGGAGGAGTGCAAAGTTTATGAAGCTTAAATTCTTTCTTAGTTGTTTGGCTAATTAATTGTATAGGTTTTTCACAGCCATGGTCACTAAATGCTTTTATTTTAATGACGACGGAGTGAGATGAACAGAGATTTTATCGAGTTATATGTCAAGTCAATGATCTTGCAGAATAAAATGGTCTTTGTTAGGGAGACGTAACGTTAAGATTGAGAAAACGGATTTACTATATAAAATAGATTGTTTTATTATTACCAGCCACGCTCATGTAATCATGTTACGCGGACAGCTTTGGACCCACTATTTTTTTTAATAATTAAATCATTAATGGATTTTGATCAACCTTCAATTTATTTGATTTTATTTTAGGCTGGCTGTTTAGATTACGCCAGGTCATCATCATCCAGGATAAAAAATTTTGTAATCTCATAGAAGTATGTCTCAAAGTTAAGATATCCTAAACTTATTTTGATCAGACCAAAAATGAGATTATATTAAATTTTATAAAAATTATTATTATTTAACTACTTCAATAATTATAAAATATCTAATAACTATAAAAAATATTTTTAATTTTTAATTGTTTATCCTTCAACTCGGAGAAAAAGAATTTGTAGGAAAACTCACCAGTGATCCCGCTAATTTATCGTATTAAATTATCCCAAATACATGTTTTCTCCTCGACCAAATGCATTTGTATGTGGATGCTGTGGTGATTCTCCACTTGCGTCGCTGAACTTAAGGACCATTTTAAATAAGTGTCATGGCTATTTTAAAGTTAGCTATAAGATAAAAGTATGATTTATAATTTTATATATATATATATTAATAAATAATAAAAAAATATATTATAATTTTAATTATATAGTTATAAATATAAAAAAATATTTTATGATAAAGCAATATTAACATAACCGGATTTTTAAATTAATATCATGTTAATTAATGAAATTTATTTATTTTTTAGATGATAAACACAAAAATTATACAATGAGACGTAAATTAAAAAATTAAATTTGATTTTTTATTTCTATGATTTTGGGACTCATAATAACGCATACGTGAGAGCAAATAATTTTTTTTTGGTAATTCTGTTCGAACGAATTGCTGCCTTAATTCTTTATTATTATTTATAATTTTTTTTTTCAATGCAATTTACAGCCCAAAAAAGAAAAAGAAAAAGAGGAAAAAAAAGAAATGTGCACCCAGCCAAACCCGGCGTTACGACTGAAGAAGGAAATGGTGAAGGACGCAGTTGCGTAACACTAGACTCCTGCGTTTAGAAATTAGAATCGAAAATCTCCCGAATTCAACTCTCGTAATCACAGAATTTATTGGCCGATCTGCGAGATGAGACGCTCCCTTATGTTTCTTCTCTTATCAACGATGATAATACGGAGCTTCTCGTCTTCCGAGCTCTCCACGACCCCGCCTAACCGCCATGTCTCCGAAATCTACAACTCTCTTTTACCGCCACCGCTGCCTCCGTAAGTTGCCCAATTTTTCATTTTAATTAACGTTTTAACTAATGATAAAAAAAAAATCAAATTTAATGTTTTATTTTTTCGCATTTGAACTGATTGATAAATAAAATTTTATTTTATTTTATTTTTGAATGTTTCGGATTCAGCGAACCGGATGTAGCTCTAGTTGCTGCTTTAGATGGAACAATTCATCTGGTTGACACTAAACTAGGGAAAATTCGATGGTCGTTTGGGACGGGCCGGCCAATTTACTCATCGTATCAGGCTTCTTTAAATAGTAATGCCTCTGAATTTTATATCGACGTTGGTGAAGACTGGGAGCTCTATTTTCATAGTAAGCGCTTTGGTAAAATGGTATGCTAATTTTATTTGTTTTTTCTTTTTTTTTTTTCTTTTTTTCTTATGACAACGAACAATAACACTATACTTGTATAGTTAGATTACGCAATTTTGTGGTGCAACTGACATGGCACTTATCAGTAGGATACAAAAGTTTTTATTACACTGACAACAATAGTTATTGATAGATGCCACATCAGTTGAGATACTTGGGGAGTATAGTGTTATTGTTGCTAATGAAAAATTAGCTTTGTGGCCTGATTCACTGAGAAATGTTTTCCTTTCATACTTCGTAACCTTTTTATCTTTGGAATTTTAGAAGAAACTTTCTTCAAGTGCTGAAGAGTATATTAGAAGGATGCCGTATATATCGAAGGATGCTGTAGTGACATTAGGAGCTATGAAAACTTCTGTGTTCCTTGTTGATGTGAAGTCCGGTAGAGTAGTTGACAATTATGTGCTGGATTTTTCCTCTTCTACCCTAGGGTTTCAAAGTGATGAAAACAAACATGTCGTACCAGTGGACGGTTACGAAGAATTGGTGGAGTCTGGTGTAGGGAACCTGAAGAGCGTTCGACAACTAGTTTACATAATGAGGACAGATTATGTGCTACACTCTACTTCTCAAGATTCCGGGGAAGTTCTATGGAATGTGGCATATGCAGATTTTAAGGCTGAATTTCGGTGTCAAGAGGTGGGAAAATCTTTTAGCGGCTATCATTTTAGTTCAGGAAGTGAGCTAGGAATGGACTTGATTGGCGATGTTGAGTCACCTTTGCCATGTTATACTCAGATGACGGCTTCTGTCTACCGGCTTCGTGATAATAGCTTGTCGGAGTTTCTTTCTGTAATTGGAAAGGTGGCTGGATGGATTTCTTTGCCTGGCTCCAGTCAGAATTCTCTGTTAGGGCCAGCTGACAGAAAATTGCCTCTGTTCCTTCCTGATAAGGTGGATAGACCTCCGCTTGCTTTGCCCTCAACCAAGACTGAAATCCCTCGGACCCTGGGGATGCCTGGTGGAAGTGTTAGTGAAATAAATAAGAAATTCACATTTGTTGAAGGATTTAGATCATATATACAATCTTTTATTGTTTTATTTATTGCCCTTTGTCCCATCATTGGCTTTCTCTTTTACCGTTCAAAACGAGACAAGTCGAAAAAGCGGACTGAGGAACATATTACAAAAACAGGGATCCCCAAGAAGAAGAAGAAGTCACGGAGACCGGGGTACAATAAAAATTCTACCAATAGTGAGAAAATGCAGAGCATAATCCCAAATGAGAGTAATGTTGGTGAAACCAATGGACTTTCACACATTACAGGAAATGGTGAGAAGTTTCTGCTAACATTTACTGATCTTATTGATGGCCGTGTTGGTGGGCGTAGAATTGGTAAGTTAGTTGTTTTTAATAAAGAAATTGCTAAAGGGAGTAATGGTACTGTTGTACTGGAGGGGAATTATGAAGGTCGTGCAGTAGCCGTTAAACGCCTTGTAAAGACTCATCATGATGTGGCCTTGAAAGAGATTCAGAACCTAATTGCTTCTGATCAGCATCCAAATATTGTACGATGGTATGGGGTGGAATCTGATCAAGATTTTGTTTATCTCTCTTTGGAGCGTTGTACTTGTAACTTAAATGACTTTATCTATGTATTATCTGGATCTTTTGAAAATCAATTAAATGCGAAAGAGCAAGATTCCAATTTGTTAAATGAGGTTAGAATTCGATTGGTTCCGGTGATGGAAAACACTAAAGATATTGAACTGTGGAAGGCAAATGGGCATCCTTCTACACAGTTGTTGAAATTGATGAGGTAAGTTTAAGACTCTTCTCTAGGTCTCTCCTTTTGAGTTGGTATTAAGTTTCTTCTCTGGGTTTTTTCTTTTGAGTTGGTAGACTAGTTTATGAGCTGTATACATTGATCTCATTACGTTTGAATTTGTTACACAAAAGAATTTATCATTATCTGACATGGTTCTAATCTCTGCAGAGATATAGTCTCTGGGCTGTCTCATTTACATGAGATTGGATTAATACATCGGGACTTGAAGCCTCAAAATGTCTTAATAATCAAGGATAAAAATTTTTGTGCAAAGCTCTCAGATATGGGTATCAGCAAGCGCCTGCAAGGTGACATGTCTTCCTTAACCCAGAATGCTACTGGTACGCATCTTCAGTTGGTATATTTGGTAAGCATTTTCATGAAGCTTGTTATTTGGGAGTATGTTTTTCAGTTTGGTGTTTTGTTTTTTACTGTAGGTTATGGGAGTTCAGGTTGGCAAGCACCTGAACAGCTTTTACAGGGACGTCAAACACGTGCAATGGATTTGTTTGGTTTAGGCTGCATTCTCTTTTTTTGTATCACTGGTGGTAAGCATCCTTATGGAGAGAGTTTTGAGCGTGATGCTAATATTGTGAAAGACCAGAAAGACCTCTTCTTGGTGGGGCACATACCAGAAGCAGTGGATCTTTTCACACGTCTTTTGGATCCTAACCCAGATTTGAGGTAAAGTGACATTGTTATTATGAAGCTTTATATAGTACTATAACCCTTCTTTCTCTTGATCATTGACAACAGACTGGGGCATGTAGCCCCACTGACCAGTTATTCTTATTCAATTTATAATTTGAGCTTATTGCTATTAGTATAATGTGTGTGTTAGCTGTGTTTATCTGTGGTTAAAAATTTGGCTACATATTTTCTAGGCCAAAGGCGCAGAATGTCTTGTATCATCCATTTTTCTGGACTTCTGATACAAGACTGTCATTTCTTCGAGATGTTAGTGACCGAGTTGAATTGGAAGACAGAGAGAGTGATTCAAAACTCTTGAAAGCATTAGAAGGTATTGCACCAGTCGCTTTGAATGGGAAATGGGATGAAAAGATGGAAACTAAATTTATTGAGAACATAGGGCGCTACAGGCGTTACAAGTATGATAATGTTCGTGACCTATTGCGAGTTATTAGAAACAAGTCAAATCATTACAGGGAACTTCCTCAAGACATCCAAGAATTGTTAGGGTCGCATCCCGAAGGATTCTACAACTACTTTTCCTGTCGATTCCCGAAACTTCTGATTGAGGTTTATAATGTGATTTTTAGGTACTGCAGAGGGGAGGAATTCTTTCACAAATATGTAACAAGTTATCAAATGTGAGTACATCCATCTTCGATCTGTTGTTCTGTACATATGTGCACCTTATGTCTCACAATTTCTAATATTTCAAATGTACCTAGACCCAGAGATTTTAAAATTTCAGTTACGGTAAATTTTGGATTATGTGAATTGATTATTTTTAAATTCTTTTTCTTATTTTTTTAGAACTTCATGTACTCATTTTTTGAGATAAGGGGAAAATGGGATAGGATAATAATTTTTTTTTTTATTTTCTCAACAAAAAAATTGAGGATAAATTGAGGTTTTAAAAAATAAGAAGAATTATTAGAATATAATTAATTTATAAGGAATAATTTAAAATTAACATTTTTTATTACTTTGGCAACATTGGTAGACAAATTAACTTTAAGCATGATGTCCGTGTTGTCGGCCTCGTACTATTGCTGAATATTTAAATGGATTTATCTAAATTTTTCAAATACTTAGTTGTATGTGACTTCTCTACAAATTTTCCATTACAAAAATAAAATAAAATATTAATCAATCATGCTATATAACATTAATATATATAAAGTTATAGTTGTAGTGTTCAAATATATATATCTCTAAACAAAGTATAGAATTCATTATCTCGAAGAAAAACTTGTGTGGGATGAGTGTGTCTGGACGAGAAGGTCTTTCCTTGGAGACTTTATTGCTTCTTATCTATTTAATGCTTATTACATGAAGATACATATTCATAAAGTATCACGTCATATCTATTTAACGCTTGTTACATATTATAATATACATATCATTGTAATTGGTTAAGACATACGGCAAGGAAAATCAGGTGGGTTCTAACATTGGAATAAATTGACTTTTTAAAAATAAAATTGAGTGGGACCTTCCACGTAGGAATTACTGATGTGACATGACAGAGACTTTTATTGAATGGTCTCACTGTTAGTATTTAGTTCAATGCCGAGGAGACTTGACTGGTGAGGTGGTGAGACGGAGTCCCATGCCGGTTTCTCTCAATATGTAGAGACGGAGGTTTCCAAATTTCTTATATCACTTGCAACATTGGTTTTAGTGTCTGTTTTTCCAACCACTTTGATTGCCATTGTTGATTGATAGATAGCTCAAAGTGGACGATTCTTTAAAGGCTATTTATTCGTGGCTCCGTGTGAACAAGAATGCGACTTTATGTGTGCGAAATTGTCAAGCTCTTGGATTTGCAAAGACTGTGGCCAGCCAGTGATGAAGTAGTGAAAATTCCATTAATTCTATAATTGCTTTGCTTTCTTGTTGAAACGCGTTACTGGACCCAACGACAAAGGGCCGAAAAAAGAAAAGTGGGTCAGTACTCATTACTTGCATTTTAGACATTTTACGGGGCCCACTAGCAACCTTTTGCTCTGTATTCTTTGAATTTTTTTCATCACGCCCACTCTTCCAATTTAATTATTCATTGATTTTGTTCATTCAGCGAGCTGAGACAAACACAAACATAAACCCAATGGTTCCTCCTCCTCCTTTGCAACTATGTTTTACCCCCCATCTCCCAGTACTGCTTCTCTTCCTCTTCCTCCTTGTAATATTAAGCCCACCTGAAAACGTCGCCGGAGTCGGTATAAACTACGGCACTCTCGGCAACAACCTGCCGTCTCCGAAAAAAGTAGCCCAACTCCTCCGATCAACACTCATCGACAAGGTTAAAATCTACGACACCAACCCTGAAATTCTGGAGGCCTTTGCCAACACGGACATTGACCTAATCGTCGCCGTTGAAAACTACCACGTGTCCAACATCAGCACCGATACGGCCTCTGCGGACGAGTGGCTTTCCGCTCGTGTGTTGCCGTTCATTCCTGCCACTTCCATTGTTGCCATTGTCGTGGGGAATGAGTACTTGACAGCAGATGGTAATCAAATGACGAACAAGAACCCTAAAGCTTTAGTCCAAGCCATGCAAAACATGCATGCCGCGTTACTTACACGCGGGCTTGAACGTAAAATCAAAGTCACAACACCACATAGTATGGCTGTTCTTGCTTCTTCATTTCCTCCCTCGGCTTCCACTTTTGCACCTGACATTACCCCAACAATGACTTCAATATTAGGGTTTCTGGCTGATACTGGGGCGCCATTTATGGTCAATGCTTATCCATATTTTGCTTACAGAGATAACCCTAGCTCTGTTGATTTGGAGTATGCTTTATTGGGGGGCAGTGGCATTGGCATTAATGCTTCTTCTTCTTCTGGTTCTGGCGGGGGTTTATACGCAGTTCATGATCCTAAAGGGTATGTGTACACTAACATGCTGGATGCTCAAATTGATGCTGTTAGGGCAGCCATTATTGGTCTAGGGTTTGGTAATAGGTCAATAAAGATCACAGTTTCTGAATCCGGGTGGCCGTCGAAGGGTGATTCAGCGGCAACCCCAGAGAATGCAAAGACTTACAACACCAGGTTGATTGAAAGAGCACAGTCTAACAAAGGGACACCCATGAGGCCAAGGGAGAATATAGAGGTGTTTGTGTTTGCTTTGTTTAATGAGAACAAGAAAGAAGGGGGTGTGAGTGAGAGGAATTTTGGGATTTTTAATGGTGATGGCTCTAAAGTCTATCAAGTAGATTTGAGCTGCCAATTTTGTAGTGATGATGGGATGGCGTTTGAGAAGATCTCAAGTGGAGTTTCGAGAGGCCCTTCTGTTTGGTGTGTGGCTAAGCCACATGCCGATGAAAAGGTTCTTCAATCTGTGCTGGATTTTTGTTGTGGACCTGGTGGTGCTGATTGCAGGGAAATTGATAAAAGTGGTGATTGTTTTGAGCCTGAGAAGCTTCATGCTCATGCTTCATATGCCATGAATGCTTATTATCAGATGCATGGGAGGAATTATTGGAACTGTGATTTCAAAGGCACTGGGCTTGTTACCTTCAGTGATCCAAGTAAGTGATCAGTTCCAAAATAATTAATAAAATGCGTTAATTCTTCCCATTTCATTTTTATAATATATCATCCATGGATTGTGCTTCAATGAATTTGTACCATATGCATTTACCTTGCTACTTGCATGTTGATGATATATATATGTTCCTTTTCATTGATCTGTGATCAGGTTACGGGACATGCCGGTATTCTCAGCAGTGATTCACTGATAAATGAGCACGAGTGAGGCTTTGATTGAGGTTTACTACGGCTTCTTAATTAACTTGCGTTGTTTTTAATTTGTCGAGTGTATTAGATGTGAATGTTATTAATTGGTATTGGTTAATTATTGGCCACCGAAAAGCTTTACATATAGAAATTGTTGGTTTTATGATTGTTGAACTTTTGAATATTTGATCGATCACGTGGGTTTGGCTGAAAAGGGTTCTTAAAAGATTCTTTACATCATTTTTATGTTATAATAAAATCATAAAGATGTGCACATGATAAAAGTCTTTCAATATCTCCGCAATCAAAGGCTTTTTTGTTTGAAAAAAGCTCTTGCTCTATCTAATCTTAAATTGATATGCTTCATATATATATATATATATAGCATATAATATATGTGGATCTTACTAAATTATTCTTTATGTAATTTATACTCTTTATAAAAATACACGTAGACTTGATACATGTTATAATTTTTTTGTATTATTTTTAGAAGGTTATAAATTGCAGAAACTTAGCAATTGCCTCTCTCTCTCTCTCTCTCTCTCTCTCTCTCTCTCTGTATATATATATATATATATATATATATTTATTTATTTATTTATTTATTTATAGGGTCTGACTACAATGACGTTTACTCAACTATAGAGTATTGATTTATAATTATACGGTAATAAAATAATTTATTTTTTATTATTTATTAATTTGATTATGTGGATATTAATAGGATATCAACATGAAAAAAAAAAAAGACGACAATCACATTTAATTTATTTTTTAATGCGAACATATTATTAAGTAATGAAATTATTTGAATCTATAAATTTATTCATTAAATATAAGTAAATAACAATCGTTTGATAAAAATATAATAATAACTGTGTAAATATAAGGTAAAAATAATAAAATTTATGGGGAGCTGAGAATACTTAATAAGTGTATTATATTTCGTATCCTATATAATAAGATAACAAGAGTTTTTTTCTTAATAAACTCACTTCTAAAATTCAAATATTAAAATTTTACTCTATAGACCCTATAAAATCTCAAAAATAACCTCAATTGAAATATTGTTCTTTATTAAAAAAAAAAAAGTAAATATTTCTCAAACTTCACACATATCCCAATTTGTTTCGAAGAGAATTAAAAGAGTAATATTAAAGTCTAATTTGAGATATGCCTCTTGTTGCTTTTCTTCAAAATGCTATAGTTTTGTAGAAAGTTTTTAAATATAAAATAACATGGATAATAATATTTCACCAGATTTTTGGTATATTTAGGATTGAGGTTTGGTAGTTGTAGTTTTTAAGTTATAATATTAAAATATTTAGTAAACACTAACTGTTGTAATTTAAAAGTTATGTTAATATAATTTTTCAATTGTATGATGAAAAATCTATTATATCTTTAATAATTTTATCAAAATTATTATTTAAAAATTATATTCACTATATATTATTAGTTTTTATTTTATAATTCTAACGTGTTTTCCACAATAATTATACCTTTAAAACTGAACACTTCAATCTCAACCATATTCTTTGCCTTATTAGATTTTATATTTAATAATACTGACATACAATATCTCAACTAATGCGATATATTTATTTTTTATCCTATTTCTTGATTACCAAGATCTGGGGTGAATGTATAGAAGAACTAATTACTTTTCTTTGTTTTGGGATTTGAACAAATTCGTCTGCAAGTTTTGGCGTGTGTGTGTGTGTGTGTGTGTTTGTGTATTTTTTTCATTTGCAGTGTTGAAGTTTTTTTGGGACATTTAAATGTTGACGATTGGACAATTGTAGGATTGTAAAAGAGAAGAGATTAAGTGATGATTGCAGGAAACAAACATTTTATATGTTTCATCCATAAAACGGGTGTAAAATATAATTTTTGTTTTGTGTATAAATTCTCTTGTCCTTTGATGAAATTTTATTTAAGGATAAATTAATAATTAAAAATTTTGTTGAATGAAGAGTTTAGCAAGTAAATTTATAAGTTTAAATAGCCTCACTTACTATTAAACCATGAGGCATAAAGTTAATTGAACAATGATCTTATTAAATCATATAATTTAATAGTGTAAATTAATAGTGAATTAAAACTTACTCTATTAATCTATATAGTTTAATACCATGTCACGAAAAAAGAAAAAAAGACGCCTGAGAAAAACTCTCTCTTTCTATACATACATATATAGAGTGCCTGCAATTTTATTTTATTTTATACAAACACGCTATTAAACTATATATTTTATAGTTAATTAAACATTAACTCTATTAAATCATATGAAAAAAAAAAAAAAAAACTTATATGAAAAAAAGACTGTATGTGAACTTTCAGAAACATATATATGAATATATATATATATATATATATATATATATATACACTCTGCAAGAATCATGATAGAAAGTTTTGAAATGCATAAGGTTCTAATTTCTCATATTAAAACTAAGAAATGGAGAGCAAAAATATACCTAACGCTGATACTTACATAATAACATTTAATATATTGTTATTCTTTGATTGTTTCACTTTACATTTTGATCTGAATAGGTTGACATTGCGTGATATAAAACAAAATCTCAACGTATGCGTTCAGCAAATATAATGCCTATAAGAAGAAATTATTGAACCGGTGCATGCTTGGAATCACTGGGTTTAGATTGAGAATGCCATGATAGGGTCTCAGAGATGCCTAATGGCAAAATTGAATTAAATACTTCAGTTAATGCTGCTCCCTTTTGCCAAATCTGTTTCTCTTCTCTTGGAACTCCTTCCCAACTCCTCATCCCTGTCGTTGTGAAATGATGGTCCTTCCATTTTCATTCTCTTGCTCTTGTTCTTTGTTAGGTCTTCCTTCTCGTCCATTAATGAAAAAAACCTCTTGAGATGCCTAGAATGTGCAATACGCTGCTCTGATGAAATAGAATCAGATGGGGCAGATTTGCATAACTGGTGCATAATCTGCAAAAAGTATATCAAGAGGGCAATGAAGCAAGCTACACCACATATCAGGAAGAGACCCCAGAAGCTACTAAGGTGAAGTCGGTCTGATTCAATCTCAGCATTTTGTAAACTGCAACTACTTTTCATCAGCCACTTGTCATGGATCCGCTGAAGATCACCATTCTCAGCTAGTTCTAGAATTGCGGTCGACAAATCAACAGCAAGTGGAGAGTCCCGTGGAAATGCCTGGTAAGAAAGTGAATACAGGAAAGGAATGCTTAAAATGAAATGCAACAAGTTCCTTTCAAGTAAGTTCATGAATCACTAACTCTCATGTTTTCAAAGATGTGAAATCGAGAGATTGGATACTCACAAAACCCCAGCCACTTTTGGTAAATTCTGGACCTACAATCCTGAATGAGCAATGGCTGGAGAGGAAATTTTCAACATAAGGACGTTCGTCAACCACAGCAGCAACACCTCCCTTACCAGGACCATCTTTAAGTGCTTTAGCGTATTCTTCAGGTGTGCGAAGCGCAACAAGCCTAGATTTAGATATGTTGAGTTCCTGACTTAAATAATACTCAGCAAATGAACCCTCCTGGTAACCAATGGGGTCATCACTCTTTCTCAAACTCTCAATTCCATTAATGGGAGAATATAGCTGCTGCACTGTGAGGATTGAAGTCAAACTCGCAGTATAGCTTGAGTTGATAATCATAACTACAAACAGCCATATGATTAGGACCAGACGGCCGAGGTTGCTGACAGTGTTCTCCTCTGCAAGAATAACAAAAATGGCAACTATAACAATCTACTCTGCTCCTTCATGCCTTACCATGAAAAATAGAAGTTTCAACAAGAGCCTAACATTCACTTACTATGTGCAAAAAACAGAGTTGACAAACTAAACCTGCAGGATTAACAAACAAAATCTGGTCAGATAACCATCTATGCTACTGAGACGTTAGCACAAAACAAGAATCATCTTGGCAATCTGCTATGAGTTTGTAATGTTGCTCTGAAAAAAAAAATATTATAAAAAAATGGTGCTTTGAGATAGATTCAGCTGTAAAATTGTACAAACACATCAGGCAGAGAAATAACCTTAGCTTTTGAAACCATTTCAAGATAAATTAATGGTTTCTTTTTTGTCTCTCACACTGTGCTCTCATATTATATATATATATTTCTGAACAACGTCAAATAAGATTTTCATGACAAATTTTGGAAATTAGAAACATGAATTGAAAAGGCACAACATATCACAAGGATCATGACCTTAACCTGTCAGACCACAAATTCACTCTGTCACCCACAATTTTAGCTATTCCGCAGTCAAGAGCTGCATAACTCTATATAAACTACTACTAAATAATAAATGTAAACGCATGGATAGTTAGTACATTTTAGAATCATATATAACAAGATAATCAATAACTCACCAAAGAATGGTTATAACTTGTCTTTTAGGTGGTCCCCTGAATTCGTCATTTATCCTGTGCTCCAGAATCCACACAACAATTCCAACAACAATGAAGAAACAAGCAGTGACAGTCCACATAAGTGGGCTAAATGGCCGCAGAAAAGCCCAAGCTCCAGTGTTCAATTTCCTAAATGGGACCACAACAACCAGTCCAGAGGCAGCATATGGTTGTGTAAAATCCACAATCTTTGTTCGATTTGTGACAATAGCAATGTCGCCAACTACACCATCAAAGACCTGTGATGGGAAAATAATATATTCAGCGATCAGAACTTAACCAACCTTAAAAGATTTTAATCTATAATGTAGTACTCACACCCGTTGTGATTGAATACACTAATTGTGTGTAGCTTGGGTTTTTATGACCATCTCCGAAGGCAACAAATTGGTAGGGGACAGCGTATGGTAACAAATTCACTGCAGCAGTAAATACATCTATGCAAAAACCCTGAAATATATCAGAACCTCTCACTTTCGATATAAATTCCCTGTAACTGGCCCGATTGGGTACACCAATTTTCAATAGCTTCCCATTGTTTGGGAAAACCCATCCCCGGGGCTTTGACAGAGTCTCTCCAGGCCAGATAACACTGTATAGTTGCTGGTTTGCACTTGACCGATTGAGCGGCTTTGTATGGAGTGTCTCAGGAGGGTCCTTAGACAAACCAGAATAGTTGGACCAGTAACCAATCGTTCGAAACCCAGTTCCAATAACATTAATAATATCATATGCAGGATGAATAAGTGACCTGTCTGAATTAAACTTGAGAGGACCTGTCAAACCAACAAGATTACTCCGCAGTATGTTGCTCAGCAATAGCGTTCCACCATCAAAAATGCTCATTGCATCAAGGTGGACATTACCGCCTTCCATTGATTTCAATCTAGAATCATTAGAAAATGATATCATCCCACCCTGGTCAAAAAATGACTCAATAGCATGAGCTAGCAGCCAAACAGAATCATAAGCATATAGCCCATAAGAATTCATCCCCAAAGAACCACCAGTTAAATTCTTCCATCTAGAAAGAAAATCTCTCTTCCTATCTGATTCAGGTATGTGCTGACGCAAAACAAGAACTCCTTGCATTGAGTCTAAGGTTTCAGAAGGAAGTGCAGCAGAATCTAACATATAAGCCAGCCAATCTGTAGTTATCCACACGTACCCATTACCCATCATCCCGAGATACTTTGCCACTGAGAGAACCTGGAAACCCAAACTCGGACTTACATGAAGAACAATAACCCGAGATTCCATCAAGGCAACCTTAACAAGAAGATTCATAATGTAACCCTGATTCACTCCAGATTCTGGGGGAATCCCGCTCTTGTACGAAATCCTACAGCGCCTCTCTGCTAGTTTATCATTTAATGCAGATACACCATTCCGTCCATATTCATTATCAACAAAGATGGCAATTACAGCCTTCCATCCATAATAACTAACCATCTCAGCTGCTGCAGTCATCTGGTATGAATCACTTTGTGTGGTCCTAACGAAAAAGGGGAACTGAAGAGAAGAGAGAGTGGGGTCTGTAACCCCAAATGACAGTAGAGGAACATGGAGTTCATTTGAAACATAGGATATAATATGGGCAACTGTTGAACACTGTGGGCCTATAATGGCAACAATATCAGTCTCCATGAATCGCAAGGCTGTGATAACACAATAATAAATAAAATTAACTACCACTACAAAATCTTCTTTCAGAGCAGAATTCTTGCACATAACAAGTGAAACAAACCAATTAAAAGTAATTTCAAAACTGAAGAAGTAGAATATAAAGTACCTTCGACCATGCCCATAAATCCACTGCAATTGGAATTTTGCATTGTTATGGTAAGTTTGGTTCCATGGAGAATACTGGAATTTGAATTCACATCTTTCACAGCTTCTTCAATTGCAATCTTGGCAACTCTACCAATGGTAGAGTCTAATGTAAAGAGAGCACCGACATTAACAACAGCTGGTCTTGCAGAAACACTCTTGCAACACCCAATTGAAAACAATCCAAAACACAGAAAGACTATTGGAAGAAACCAAATGGTCTTCATCGCAAATTGAATCTAGAAGGCATGACTATCTTAGCTTGTCCAGAATGAATCCACTCACCACGTTCACTAGAGAATCAAAGCACTGTTGATTCATTGACTCTACATATAAGAAAAAGAAAAAGAAATTCATGAGAAAAAATAGATGATATACAAGTAAGCAAACCTAATGTACAGATGCAAGAGTTGAAAAATATCAACCGTAAAATTACGCAATTGAGCAGACTCAAACTAAACAAATGATTGGTGAAGAACACTGGGAAGGACAGAAACAGAAAATTAATCAAAATTGATCAATCACTACATCCGGGAGTTTGAAACAAGGACATCAACCCAATCAAACCTATTACAATATTCTGCTTTCACCAGGAACCATGAAAGTAATTGACCCAGTTGCTTCAAAGCTTTTGTGCGAACTCTTTTCTCTTCTCTTTACTTATCAAACAAATAAGGTCATAAGAATACATAAAAATGTAACTTGTTAACACCAAATGACAGGCAGTAGGAATAAGAATCAGATTCTCTTTACAGACTATAGCTCAATTTCTTTTTCTTTTCTTTTCTTTTTTTCAAAGTAATAAATACAAATTTAAAAAAGGAAAGATCATCAGCCTCCAAACAATTAATAAGCAGCTATAATGAATTAGAAAGCTCCATCTCTCAAAAAATATAATGCAGCAGCAACCAAAAGAAGGATATAAAGCTCATGAATAGGGGAGCTCTAAAGAACCCATATGGTTTGAAAAGGGTGTTAAAAAAAAAAAAAACAGCAACTCACAGTCACCAGCACGAAAACTGAAAAGCCAAAATCCAACATGAGGATTCGGTGAAGGACTATTTGCCACTAAATGAAATCTGCGCAGAGATAAGTCCCAGAAGATAACAAAATTAATGATTCACATGGGCAGCTATTGAACAATAAATGGAGGGAATCCAATAAAATTCTACTACTCGTGTGAAACGACAAGTTAAGATGACCGTACAAACCTGTTCGTGATAGTTATGTTAAAGGCAGTCTATAAGTTACAGTCACCGTTAAGTACGAACTGAAAACTGGAACTCAATCTATTCTGTTAAGATTAAATATCTAAATAAATTATATTTTTTTCGAAGCATTCCTAGAACATCGTTTTGAGTGGGATGTTATTGTTGGATTCCATGATTTAATTACACGCAACAGCAATATCAGCACAAGTAACATTAGGATTTCACTGTTTTACTGCCACTAATTATTCCTGGGCTGACTAATTAAACAATAATTAATTCTGCCACTTAACTTCCACCATCATACAATCAAAACGCAATATCTGATGAGGCGGCTTTAAATGAGTCTTGCTTTATCAAGATTCAATAACAATAATATCTTTAAACGTTGCTTAACAGGTGATTGGTTGTGTCTATTTGGTTTCACAGGCTTATAAATTAGTATTTAAAACTATGTAAAAAATGATTCGTGGCATGTAACGCATGCATAATGGTTTTAAAAAATCGATTTTATCCATCATGCAATTCTACATACAATATTTTATTTCACTTATTTTACATAAATCTAAAATTTATGTAGAAACGTGAGAATTAGTTGTCAATTAAAATTTGATATCAAGAAATTCATTTAAAAGTAGTATAAGATGTTATGAGATTTGAACCCACTTACATGAATAAAAAAAATAATAATAATAGAATGTCTAGGTCATGTTATATTTAAAATTAAAATTATATATATATATATATATATAAAGATAAAGACGAATATTGCAGTAAAAGAAAATGGGGGAGGAGGAGGAGTGAAGAACCAAGATATGACATTAAATTAAGCATGGAACATGATGCGAAAATTTTGATGATGCAATCGTATCGTGTGCTCGTGTTGATCGGTTGGGAGAAGAAAAGAATTTCTCCTTAAAAGTGCATGACTCATGAGCATGGAACAGAATAAATGACAACAACAACCAAGAAGATTCTCGACCCGCAACAATCAGAGGAGGGATTTATTCTTAGAATACGGCGCCCTTAAAGTTTTTTATTTGACTGTATTGAAAGACCCAACGAATTATAATTTTCCTATCGAACCGGGTCATTTCGGGAAACCAGTTACCATTGTAATTAGTATTTATTAATTACTGATGCCTAGTTCTAGTTGCCGCCTCACGGATCGGATTTTGCAATTAATATTATTTGTTACTCTTTTTTGAAACTAATATTATTTGTGACTTCACTTCAACCGATTTCTTCAACATGATTTGCACCGGCCCCGTTAAATTTTCGATTTTTATGTTTGTTTTGCGTTAATTTAATAGGCGAATCGGCACCCAAACTAACCGTTCTCAAAAATTAAAAAATAAAAATCAAATCATAAGTGATCTCGCTAAATAAATGTAATGAAAAGACTTACCCACATAAGTGGTCATCATATTCACAGCCGACACCTGCTCCTACTCCTTTCTTCGCTTGAGTTCCAATAAAGAACAAACTACAACTAATCTAAATATAGTTATTCATATTATCAAAATCATCAAATTCAGATTTTATAATAGAAGCATTACAGTCCATGTTATCAAAATCATCAAATTTTTTTAAATAATAAATAAACAATAATAATCAAAATTCAAAATAAGAACAAATAAGAAAACAATAATAAGATTCATAACAAATAAATAAAAAAATAATAAACATACCTTAAACATATCTATAATCTTTTAGTTTAATGTATTGCCATTACTCTCCTTTATACTAACATAACTCATTTAAGTGGGAGTGGATATGTTGAGGAAAATAGAGTGATCAAGTTGTACTCAACAAAGATAAAAAAATAACTTATCTTGAACACTTTTTAATTTTAGCCATAAGTCTTATTTTAAGCAAACTCAATAAATGTCATATCGAGGATCCAAAGTGACTTTAATAGTTAAAATAGTACAAAAATAAAACTAATACTTCTCTAACTTTTCAACCATTTTCTTTATTGTAATTTTCATGTATTACACATCATCACTAAGTAATAATTGATCTAAAGAAATCTTAGCAGCAAACATCTTTAAAAAATACAAGTTTTAAGATATGTATTTCAACTCATAAAAAATATATGTATCTCATAAAACATAATTTTCTAATTTTATATATTTTGATCCACTGTTCTTCATTAGAACAACTCTTATAATTAGAATCACTTAATTATGAATGACAGAAAACATTTTGTAATACACAACACCATCAACCATAAGAAAATTTAAATTCTATCTTGTTCCAACATCTTGTCTTAATCATTTATTATTATTTAGAGATATACTTGCTTAACATACTCTTAAGAATCTTATTTTCCTCATTTGTAACCTATCTGACATATTTCATACTCTCATGAGCTTTTTTAAAATTTATCTCTCAATCTCTTTCAATCCTTATTGAATAATTAAATAATATGAGCACAACATCAATTATGAAAGAAATCTTCATCCCATATCAAAACATTCCCCAATCTTAATTAACTTTTTAACATTGTAAATATAACAATAATTTCTCAGCCAAAGGCAACCCAATGTATGAGTTGGCATTTATAAAAAATTCAACATTTTTTTTAAAATTTCAATTCTAATCAACGACATATGTAGTGACACCACATAAATAACTATTTGTAGTTATAAAAATCCACAAATTAGTAATAACACATATTCTGCTATAAGTTTCTTCTAACATGCTTCTAGTTTTTTACTTTTTTTCTATTGTCCATTTTAACACATCTGCTTTTCACAATGTTATTACAAATCTTAGGCAACACATCATACAAATAATCCTGAAGTCTTCTAATGCCTTCGTACAAACTAAAACAGCAATAAGTATGTTGATCTCATGCAACTGCAATAACAATAAGGATGACAACAATCACTGTGGCCCCAAAGCCTGGGGAGCCCAATTAATTTGGAGGATAAGCTCAATAGTCCAAAATAATTTTTGGGGATTTTATGTGGTGATTGAGTTTAAAAAGTTCAATGTTTTAGACAATTTATCTCTATTATCAACTAGTATTATTAGTTTAGTTTCGAAAATTATCAATATTTATTTTAAATTAAAAAAAATACAAAATTAAATATTTGAAGATCCGGGCCCCATTTTATTCCCCTTCCATTTGGGGATTAAGGGGGTATTTCCCCCATTCAAGCCTAATTACCACAATTCGAGTATGGGGATGAGTTCGAAGATCACTACAAATTTGGGGCTGGGTCCGATATTGTGATCCTTCTCCTCAACTCTCCCATTGCCATGATGCCATCCCTAAATAACAAAACCACCTACTAAATTACGCATATTATAAGAGCAATTATCCCATGCCCAATGATCTATCTGCATTATGCACCCTTATCCAATTCAAACTGTACATCATTAATCTGACAAATCACAACAATCGTAATCAAATTCCAAAAGTTTGCCCCTGTTAAAAGCCGGGGCCGGGGAGCGAGTGAACTCACAGCCGCCGATGGCACATTATCTTAGCCGATAATAACAAACCTTTAACCAATCAAAACTCGACACGTTGAGCCCGCGAATCCGAGGCTTTCAACTCGCCAAAGTCTAACGGCAGTTACCGAACCTTAACTCTCAAAAAGTCAAACCAATTCTAATCATCCTACTACATACATCACCAATTCCAAAAATCCAACGGCTGGGACGCACTCCCACCACCAACCCACCCCATATGAACTAATTATAAAACCATCCGATCAAAGCAGAACAGAAAGCAACCATAACTCACCACGTGTCGGTTCCTCAATTTACCGAGACAGCTAGGCGTTCCACAGAATTACCTGGAATCGCCGGTAGCCAACCAAACATCAACAAGTTTAATTTTATTTAGTCCTCTTTTTATCTTTCTCTTTTTAGACAGCTTTTGATCCTCTCTATCAGATTGAGAGAGGTAACCTTTTTGTATTTCTTTTGATGATCAAATTTGGAAATTTATTTATTACACAAAAGGCAAAGAATCATCATCTTCATCTGTGAGAGTTTCTCAAACTTTCGTTTCTTGTAATTATTGAAGTTCCTTCTTTTTTTTTTTTTTTTAACATCTGTTCACTATTATGATTTTATCTTGAGGTATTTTATGCAGCTTCTGATGCTGAATTTTGATTGTTCTGGTTGAATTATCTCTAGTTTAATCTGGGTTTTGGAGAATTTGATAGTTCTACTGTAAAGTTTTGATTTTTTTATCAGGCGCCCTAGAAGTTTAGGTTGATTATTTAAGAAGCTTAGTTTCTGATTGAAAAGGGAATAAAGGGTTGCTACGTATTTTCATTGATTAATCTTCACAGAGCATAAGATTTTATATTAATTTGATGATATCTTCAGGCTTTGTTGTTTGTTTACTTGGCGTGTGAAGGAATTTTTTCATCAGAGAGTGAAGTTGGTTAAATCAGGAACTTATAATAGTATCAAGGCTAATAAAAATAAGCTATTACGAGAAGGGTTGTTTTGAGTTTAAGGCTCTGTGTGAGGACATAGAGTGGAGAAGAGAATATGGCAGCGGGTATGGATTTTTCGCCTCCATTTACAGTAATTGATGGTTACAGTCAGGATAATAATGAATCAGCTGGGGAAAATGAGAACACGAATAATGTGGATAATAAAAAACAGATGACAAGTGGAAAGCCTCCTCGGCATCTTTCAGTTATGCGGCAATGTGGGAGCACCACTAGGCTGCTCGCTGCGACTGATTTGGTAACTTCATCCTTTGTCATCATTCTTATTAATTGTTTCTTACAATTTATTGAATCATTATGATTTTGGCTGGTGGCGTCTATTAAATAGTTAGAAATTTTTCACAATTATTTTAACTTCCCTTAAATTTCATGAATCGTCAGATTACAAGCAATTAAAACAAAATCTAGAAGTTTTAGGGCTTGCTACAACCTCACTTTTCTTATACTGTTTTACATATGACCAATTTAATCCAAAACAACTAGAAATTCTGATTCTTGTTGTTCTAGAGAGTAAAGGACAAGTAAATGTTCTGCCTTTGCCAATTTTTTGTCGTAGGATGATCTATATTGTTTCTTTGCTGACAGCATTCGAGAAATGCTCTATACCTAATAACACTTCTGTTTTACCCTTCTTTAGGCAATGGATGTTGGGGTTGTCAACAAGACATCTTCTGATGAAAAATCAGAGTTTTTACCTGTGTTACGATCAGGAAGCTGCGCGGAGATAGGACCTAAACAATTTATGGAGGATGAACACACATGTATAGATAATCTTACTGAGCATCTAGGTACCACCACAGACTTCCCTGTGCCAGGAGCTTTCTACGGGGTGAGTAAGTCAAAATCTCTTTTTAATTTGATTTCTTTTGTCTTCAACACTTTTAAAATAAAATATGTATTTTTATGTCGACTGTAGGAGGTCATTTAGAATTTATTGCTATCCTCCTACTGGTTCAGGAACTGATATTTTTCAGTATGTGGATAGGTGTTTGATGGCCATGGAGGTACTGATGCGGCATCATATGTTAGAACTAACATCCTTAGATTCATAGTTGAGGACTCCCATTTTCCCATTTGTGTGGAGAAGGCGATTAAGAGTGCTTTTGTGCGGGCTGATTATGCTTTTGCAGATAATAGTTCTCTTGATATTTCATCTGGCACCACTGCTCTAACTGCACTTATTTTTGGAAGGTAACCTAGAAGCTGCATTTTTTTTTTTTTCAAATTTCTCTTGTAAATCATCCCTTATCACCACCAGTCATGCTGGAAATTGTCAATTTTGGATTATACATAATGATATTGATTTGTACACTAGTTTATATTAAGCTGTAAGTAAATAATATAACAAGAGAAGAAAGAAACAAGAGGTCAGGAGTCTCTTCTCTGACATTATGTTTGATTTTGCTGGTGTTGATTAGGGTACTAACTCAAATTTGACATAGATAAAGAAGAATAGGAGATGACAGTGGAAGGTGACATAGCTCAAGATAGATTGCTAGAGTGAATTAGTCTACACATTTTTGGTTTGGTAAAGTAAGTTTTTTATTCAAGAGATACGGACTTTCTCTTGATTGCAAACGGTAATTCTATAATTGTATCCCACACCAAGAGAACCACTAGTTTGAATTGCTGCTGACACAATTATCTCTTCACAGGAACCTGATAATTGCAAATGCTGGGGACTGCAGAGCTGTGCTGGGGAGGCGAGGTAGAGCAATTGAGATGTCGAAAGATCACAAACCCAATTGCACATCTGAAAGACTGAGAATTGAGAAGCTTGGGGGAGTTGTTTATGATGGCTACCTTAATGGCCAGTTATCTGTGGCACGAGCTCTCGGAGACTGGCACATGAAGAGTCTGAAGGGCTCCGCCTGTCCTCTGAGTGCAGAACCAGAGTTGCAGGAAACACTTTTGACTGAGGACGATGAGTTCTTGATAATGGGCTGCGATGGCTTGTGGGATGTCATGAGTAGCCAGGGTGCAGTGACCGTTGCAAGGAAAGAATTGATGCTCCACAATGATCCTGAAAGGTGTTCAAGAGAGCTCGTGAGAGAAGCACTCAAGCGCAATACTTGTGACAATTTAACTGTGATTGTGATTTGTTTCTCGCCTGACCCTCCCCCTCGGATAGAAATACCAGCATCCCGTGTTCGTAGAAGCATATCCGCAGAAGGGCTGAATTTACTCAAGGGAGTGCTGGACAGCAACTGATGAAATAGGGAGATGATTCGTTTCACAGAGGTTTGTGTGTGTCACATTGGAGGAGGATCCTTTGGTTAAGGCCATTATTCTTTTTGGTCTTGTTGCTGCTGCTGTTGTTGCTACTGCTTCCTAACCATGGCCGGAATTCAGCCTCGTTCAGAGGAAATAAACTCCTCATTCTTTCAGTGTGCTGATTTTGTACATCCGAGATAAGTCAAAGTCATGCTGTACTAGGAATCAATTAGTTGATTATTTGTACTGTTTCCTCATTTTCTATTTTTTGTTCATTGTAAATAGTATGAAAATGAAGTGATTGATAGACTATACCTTTTTTTAATTAAACTGCATTTAATCATTAATTGTATGACTTGAATCAGTTGATTGGTATACTTAATGAATTCAGTTTATTATTATGAAATTGAAATATACGAGTCCATTAAATTGCTGCAATAATTGCTTCCCTTAGAATTTTGTTAAAAAGAAAAAAAAATGGTGCCATAAATCCATGACAGCATGTTTGCTTTCTTCTGTATTTGATATGCAATTGAAATGATAAAGATTAAGAAATCTAGTGAAAAATTAAATTACAAATGGGTCATTGGAAATTTGCTTCAACATCTTGATAAGTAGAGCGGCGCGGTACAAAAGATTTGAGTTAAGGTAATTTAGGTAAATTCAAATTAAGTCAGCATATGAAAACAAATAAATCGGAGACGGAAGCAATCAAATGCGCGACGGTGGGAGAAATGTCAAACGTGTGTTTGACCATGAAAGAGTTTTGGTAACGAGAAAAATGTGTCTTACGTTTTTCTGTGCCAGGGTCCCGAAGATGGGAAAATAGGCTCTGAATTGTAGGGTCTACATTCTACAGACTACAGAGTTGTGGTCTTTACTTGGCCTTCCTAACTTGTCTTTGAGTTTGTTAATTGTTGATCCTACACAATACCATTGAGATGACATCATTGTTCAACTTTTTAGAGTTGATTGTACTGATAGTCTCGACGGTTCGAATCGATTACCTAATTAATCTCTCTAATTTGAAGAACTGCTCAAAACTGTCAAAAGCCATCATTTTGATAATTGTTGAATCTGAACAAGTGAAAATTAAGCAGATTTTAACAAATATATACGACAACTGACTTTTAATGTAATTTTCAAAAAAAACGAGCCAATCACACAATTGACTCAAACTATACTGTCTAAAAGAGCATTTACCCTAAGTCTAATAATCAGTTATTTGATCCATTGATTAGACTAAGCTTATAAAAAAGAAGATAGTATTATTAGTTGACTATTGTGGTTGGTTTTCCAGAAGGAAGCTGTTTGCCTGGCAGTTAGGAAGTTAGCATACGTTTGAAAGGAAGTTTATGTAGAGGAGTAAATAGACTAGCCACACCTCTTTCAAAGAAAAATAATATAAAACAAAAAGGGAAGATGTCATTGATACTTAGTAGTAAAGACTACACACAGCATTACTGAAATTTTTGAATTTGAGAAAAGAATTGCGTCGAACTAGAGTTCAATTTTTTTCACTTACAGAACAACCAATCCTTGCAAGCATATCCCAGCCACTTCTGGAGGGATGCCGTCTTTAATTTTTCTTTTTTTTTTTTTTTCCTTTTTCTTCTGATGAAGCAATAAGAATGGGAGCTCAAAGTTCTCCAGAAGATTCATCATTATCATCATCCAGTCTCTGTGAGCCACTGCATATTACATATATATATATATATATATAGAAACACCACAGACGACAAGCCATGAGCAGTTTGCATGATTATAATGGTTGAAAAAAGTGCCTCTCTTAAATGAAAGTACATGCTTCCTAAATTCTACACGTTATAGGAAGTGAGTCGGGAATAGTCAGCATTACCTTGACTTGTTGCAGTGCTTGCTCAAATCTTCGCATAGAACCTTGCTTACATCTCCTGTTCTAAGTGATCCTTTCTTTATCAATTTTGCCAGCTGCAACAGCAATCAATATCATTCTCAAATATAAATATCTTATGTGCTACAAGCAAATGTGACTTCAAAAATGCTAATTATTGATATTCAGGATAAGAAAGTTCACCTCATCTTCAGTTTCCTCAAGTAACCTGTTTTGTTGTAAGAAACTTGACTAATTAATGATATTATACACTAAATGGCATACAAAGTGGAATGGTAAAAATTTTCTGTCTCACCTTCCACAATAAGTAGAAATATCATTTGCATACGCTTTAGCTTCTTGTTTACCTAGAAACAAAGAAGTACTTGTAAATTTGTTTGTAGTTTAATGAAACCTAACAAATAAGTTCAAAAGTCATGAATGTTGTAAGAAAGATGCTGGATGTAGCACCAGCCATCAAGAGAAAGCAAAGAAATCAATCAGATATCCTGATACACTAAGCATCATTTTGAAACGGCAAGTGAACTGCCAACTCAACTGAGGACGCACAAGTCTAAATACAAAGACATTTTAAGCTCAATCATTGAGTTTCAATCACAAATTTGAGGTCATACCATCAGACATGAAAGAATCTTTTATCTTAGTCTAATTCAATCAAACAAAAAGCTCAGAGAAATACAAACATCATGGATGCCCCAAGCAAAATTTTTAGCAGCATGATAGTCAGAACGAATAACGAAATTACCATGTTAACGATACAAAAAATAATCACATACTAATGGAAAGGTTCTCCCAATTATCCACTTTGATCCAGTCTTGTCTAGTTGAATCTAGCTGCAAAAACAATAAATATACCGACGGAGGTCAAGAAACCAACATACATACATACATACTCATATCCAAGGATATGAATAGGCCAAAATGCATCCGACAGAGAGGTGAGAAATTTCTAAAGCTGCTAATAAGTTGAACTTGTAAACATGATTTTCCTCCAAGGCTCCAACTTAAAAAGCATAGTTGAACTTGTAAACATGATTTTCCTCCAAGGCTCCAACATAAAAAGCATAACATTATACAATGAAGAAACCAATTCAATATCAAAAGTACCTTCTCAAGAGTGTAATCCTGCATCTTATCACAAAGTCCATCCAATAGCTCAACAACTCGAAGCTCACTAACTCTGCAAAAAAATACATAGTCATCAGCCACTTCTGATCATAAGCATTCCACGATTGATCTTGCAGACATTTTAGCACCATCATTCAACAATTATAGATACTAACACGGATAGCTAATATTTCCCCATCGCATTGAACAAAAATTCTGTAACAAAAGAAAAAAAAAAAAAAAAAGGATAAGAGATAAAAGATACATTCAATTTCATTTTTATACCTGTAATCGATTAGCTTTCCTTTACGTTGGCCTTTGGAGTCCAATCTATGTCTCAAATCCAAATGATTTCTCGGTTTTTCCTAATAGAATACCAATTGCATAATCAAAATACTATAAAGGAACATCAAAATCAAACCTACATAAAAATGATAAAAGCACATACCTTTGAAAGTCCAAGCTCTAGCTCCTCCTGCAGAATTATTCCAATTTTCAAACCATAAATCAGATCCTTCATGTTTTTAGTTTTCTTTTTTAAAAATCTAGTAAGAACTTACTGCGACGGCGTTGCAAGCTCCGCATTTCTCGTCGATCGACGCGGCGACGGAGAAAATGGCGAGCGTAATTACGAGACAAGTCACTGACTTCGCCATCTTCTTTTTCGTTGCTTCTTCCCTTCGGCGTCCGTGTTTAAACAGTCAAACATCAGCGCCCCCGAAAAGCTTTTTTCAAACGGGTGGGGCTATTAAACCCAGAATTTTACTCTTTTACCCCTATTTTCTCAACCTACTTTCTTTGTAAATTTGAAAAATAAAACTTTACCCCATAAATTTTTCAAAAATTTATAAATAATCCTGATATTAATTTACCCTATAAATCATCATCTTCTTCCTTTTTTTTTCCCTTTTTTCTTTCCTCACCCCTCTTATACAATATTCTCTTATACTATATTGAATAGTGATAACATGAGAAATTACCTCTAATCAATCTTGCAAGCATTAAAGACAATCCTAATTGTTAAATCCATAAAGAAATAAGCTTTGATAGTGTGCACTAATAAATTAAAAATTTTGAGCAAACCAACAACTGAATTTATCTTTTTTTTTTTCATCCATTTTGCTTTATGAAAATTTTATAACTTCGTATTATAATTGCGAGATGCAAAATATTCTTCTTCTTTTTTTTCATCCATTACCGTAATTCCCATAGAGTTCAAGTTCTAACTAACTTAATTAATTATTAGTTATACTTATCGAGGACTTTTTTTTTTTAAGTCTTGAGTCATCAAATTCAATTATCTCTATTGCTTGATTTTAGCATTTGATTGTGCATTTTCACAAGATGCAGAAAATTAGTTTTAGTTTTAGTTTAGACAGAATTTTCATTCACTTCCTAGCAACTACCGTATTTTTTTTCTTTAATTTTTTTCTATCATTAATGGTAATGGTCATAATGAATAATTTGGCAATATAAGTTATAGTGAAATTATTGATGTAAAGAGTTGTTTTGTAGGCTAAAATAACGCCTCCTTTTTTCAAACCCCCTTCCTTATTTTAATTCCCAAAATATTGTCTTTTAATCTAGCTTTTTAGTTTCTTGCTGTTTAAAAAATAAAATAAAATAAAATTTCAGTTTCTTTCACTCAACTCTAATTTTACAGTTGATTTAAACTAAAAAAAAATAGTTACAATTTTTTATAAATTTTTATTATATATATATATATATATATATATATATTAGCTAGAACTAAAATAAAGTCAAATAATTATTTCGTAATTTTTAAAAATAAAAAAATGATAAGTGAGAAATAATAAAAAAATAAAATGCAAACTATTTGTCAATAAAAAAAAAGATTTGAGGATTTATGTGACACTCATCATTAAGTAGGTGATGAAAATTATATCGTTAATGTAATATAATACAGTGTGTTAAATATTGTGTGTGGATGTAAATAACGCATGAGAAAATTATAGAGAGAGAAATATATGAATTTAATTAGATTTAGATTTATGTTGTCTTTATTGTAATTATAATAAGAGAAGGATTTTCTAAGGATTATAAGAGGGTGCCAACAGTTCAAGTCGTGCTTAAATTAAACCTTAGGCGCAGACAAATTCTAAAATTTATTGACAAAAGCACCGGCCCGCACTGGATCAGCCAATCGGGTTGGGCATCGATGGCTTGTCCGGCCCATGAGGCCATGATGATAATCTACGTAAATATATTGTTCAAAAAATAAATGTTTACACCATGCACCTTTTTAGTTTGAGGCGGAGAAGAAAAACGGTATTAATACTTATGGGCCATCGACATGATGTATTATGTGTCCTAAAAATGAAAGGTCACGTGGCCCCATGCCTAAAATGGCCATCATGAATTATAATTTCCAAGTTTGGTGTCATCATGACCCCAATATGTTGTCCATTTTCTTATCTGTGAAATTTTATGACGCTCCCACCAATTTATCTCGCTGTATATTTCTTTATTCAATAATACTACCAAAAAAACTTAAAAATTGAATTATAACATGAGTTTTAATTATTGGAACGATGAGTTTTAATGTTTATTAAATTATTATTATAGTATTTAATAGATAAATGTTATATTTAATTAAAATTTATTTAATAAATCATTAATGTTAATTTTTTAAAATCTATATAACAGTAGTTAATTACATATGTTAATCACCACTGATCATAATTTAAAAATTTTTTTGTTATTTTAATTTTGATAATATTCCATCAACCGAAATTGACAAAAATAGATTAAGTTCTCATAATGTATATGCGAGGTTAAATTTATAGGAGGGAGTTGATTACCGTTTGTTATAAACAATACCATTTATATTTCGAGGTAATATATGATGAATTATGTCCAATATAGGTAGTCATGTTTATAACATGTCGACAAAGTTAGAAGAGACTCGAGTCTCTCTTGCATGTAGATTAATTAATTAGTGTACACAATTAGTTATTGTTTAAATTTAATTCCTACATTCTCATTATCCAGAGTAAATTTTTCAGTTTTGCGCATTGTTGCTTAGTGGTCAAACCGTCCAATCTGGTATTGACAAATTTCCAATTGTAATGTTAAGAAAAACGAAAAATTTTTAAACCTTTAATGATAATTGTTAATAAGAGGTGAAGTGTTTTAACTTAGCAACCGATGAAAATTTATCGCCACCTTCATTGCCGGGCATTCCGCTTTGTCAATTGTTACAAACAGTCAAACACAACCTAACCTCGCACGTGCATAATTAAAGCAACGAATTTACTACTGTTACCTCACAGGATCAGAATCTATGTGGGTCCAAATGCATGGAGACCCGACTCCATAACGCCTCCGCTTTTACAATCGACGGCTGTGATGTGAATTGCACGATAAGCGATGAAAGCCGCGCCCGTACACAAACAAAACTCAATTTAAAAAATAAAATTATAAAATGGAAAGCAGAGATAGAGAATGCCAAATGGGAAAGCGAAGAGCTGATAAGTCGCTTTTATTAATCAGTGCTACGTCGCTTTACTAATTCTAGCCGCACCCACCAAACACAAACACAGAGAAAATCAAAAATAAAAAAAAAAACCACTAAGTATTTGTTTCAATTATTTTATTTATTTTTAGTTCTTTTTATTTCCGCTTTCTACTAAATTAAAATAACCAAAAAGAAAAAAAAAATTAAACGAAATTATTTATTAAAACTTGCTTCACTCAGACACAGCCAACATCTGGAATCTCGTCTTTATGTTATTTGCTTTTTCACATTCAACCACTTCGCAGAAACCGATTTTGGTTTCACATTTCTGTAAGTTTCGTAAACGCCGCGCTTTGATCTCGCACCGTTTCTGCTGTCTGCTTTATTGTAATTGCTTGATTCTTGTGTTTATAATATTTGATCAGACGGTTATGATTCGAGCTGGTTAATGAGCGTTATGAATTGTGTATTTTGTGAACTCTTTTTAGGTAAAATTACGTTTTTAGGGTTTGTGGATCTGAAAAAATTTCATTTTTGTACATGTGAAAGTACATTTCTCTGTTGATAAATTTGAATATGTTTGTTTTTCCTCTCTGCTTTTTTGAGAATGGAAAAGAAACGTTTTTCGGTAGTTGTATTATGAGTAATTCGTCTTCTTTTCTTTTCTTTTTTTATTTATTTTTAAATTTTCACTTTTACTTACTTAAATTGTGTACTTGTGCTTCAAGCAGACATCATTCATGTTGGTTGTGGATTGGATGAAGAGCTTGTATGAAGATAGAAATGAGGATATAATTTAGGTTTCGGTAAGGAAAAGAGAAGGATGATTTGTGAAAGTCCGACAGGCGAGGAGGATTCTCTTTGTCGGGATTTTGAATCTTTGACTGTGTCAAAACGGCTTGTTAGAAGTGTTAGCCGAAAGTTGAGAAATAAGAATCTAAGAAACTATGATGGGGACGATGAGGATGATGTGAAAGGGGTGTCTTTAAAATGTCTCACACTATATGGAAGAGGCGGGGGTTGCAAAGTAGGTGCTGAAACTGGAGAGGAATGTGGGGATCCGAGTAGTAGGAGGAGGTCAAGTGCTAGTGAAGAGGGAAGGGGATACAAACCATTTTGTGGTTCTGAGGAAACAGGAGTGGGAGTGGATTGTTTCTCATACGGGGTGAAAGAGAAGTTTTGGAAGAAAAGTTACAGAAAAGATTTGGAACTCGAAGAATCAGTGAGAAATAGCAGGATGCACATTTTTCTTCCAGATGACATTCTGGAGATGTGCTTGGTGAGACTCCCGTTGACAAGTCTCATGAATGCTCGCCTTGTGTGCAAGAAATGGAGATACTTGACTACGACTCCTCGGTTTCTGCAAATGAGACGGGAAGGTTTGTATCAAAATCCTTGGTTGTTTCTGTTTGGTGCTGTTAAGGATGGCTATTGCTCTGGGGAGATTCATGCGCTGGATGTTTCTCAAGACCAGTGGCATAGGATTGATGCCGGTATTCTCAAAGGAAGATTCATGTTCTCTGTTGTCAGCATCATGGATGATGTCTATGTTGTCGGTGGTTGTTCAAGCTTGACCAGCTTTGGAAGGGTGGATAGGAGTTCATTTAAGACGCACAAAGGGGTATTGGTATTTAGTCCTTTAACTAAATCTTGGCGCAAAGTTGCATCTATGAGGTATGCCAGGTCAATGCCTATTTTAGGAATTTCTGAGGTGAGTTCGGATTTCTCTATCATCCCATGTCATCAGAGTCGTCAAGATAGGCGTTTCCCCAGGTCACGTCTTGGTGGGGTGTCAGATGTTTATGAGGATCCTCATAGGCTTTCACTAAGGCGTCAGTACAGAAATTCTTTCGATGGATTTGAGGGTTCATTGTTGCCCAACAGAAAGTCATATAAGTTTATTAGACAAAAAAGTGATCAGTCAATCGCAAAATTCGGTAAAAGGTTTGTTTTGATTGCTGTAGGAGGCCTTGGATCTTGGGATGAGCCCTTGGATTCTGGAGAAATGTATGATTCTGTATCCAATAAATGGATGGAAATTCAGAGGTTGCCAGTAGATTTTGGGGTTGTTTCTTCTGGAGTTGTTTGCAATGGGATATTTTATGTCTATTCTGAGACTGACAAACTGGCAGGATATGATATGGAAAGAGGCTTCTGGATTGGAATCCAAACCTCTCCATTTCCTCCCCGTGTTATTGAGTACTACCCAAAACTTGTATCCTGTAGTGGTCGTCTATTCATGCTTTCTGTCTCCTGGTGTGAAGGGGATGGTCAAATAGGCTGCAGAAACAAGGCAGTGAGAAAATTATGGGAGCTAGATCTCATGTACCTCACTTGGACTGAGGTCTCTGTACATCCTGATGCTCCTATGGACTGGAATGCTGCATTTGTTGCTGACAGAAACCATATATTTGGTGTTGAAATGTTTAAAATATTTGGTCAGGTGCTGGACTTCTTGACTGTATGTGACATGTCTGAAAAGAGGATGCACTGGAGCCATATCTCAAGAAATCACATGGCTCATGAACTGGATGCTACTTCATGTATGACTAAATCATTGGCTGTTTTACATCTGTAAAGTTGTTGGCGTATGCACTGATTTAGCTGGAAATTTTAGGCTTGAACCTGCAAATTTCATTTCAAATTTTTTGGGTACAGTTGACTTGAACCTTTGCACCTGCCTCTAGTTTCTGTATCTTATCCTGGCTCATTTAAGAGGTATGTTGCACATGTAGCCATTTATATAATTTCTTTGCCGCTGGTTATAAATTATTCATGTTTTTCAATCTTGTTTGTGTTGTCTTGACAAGGTGGAAAAAAAGATTATTGTTTATGTTAAATTAATAATGTGATATCCGTACTTCTCGTTGAACTTTGTGGCACTTGTTTCTTTCACTTTGAAGACAGAGAAGTTTTAAAACTTCGAAGTCACATTTGAATGCTTTTGGTTATTTTAAAAGTTGCCTTACTGAACTAGATTAAGCAATACATTCGAACCGGTGATAACCATGAGATACTCGTAATTAAAATTTAGAATCATGTACAATGAACATTTAAGCTAATGAAATGAGATTGAAGAGATATCTCTCAAGTCACACGAAGATTTAGGGAAAATCAAATACGTACAAGGCCAGCCACAATTGCAGCACGGTAAAAGTGAAAAAAAGCAGCAACGATAGTAGCACAGAAGACCCGATTGTTTCGGAAGATACTCATTGACAATATGTTCGAGTTATATTCTCCATAACTAGATCTAATCATACTTGGTAAATATTCTTCAACGTCAACATTCGGACCTTTTTATTTCAAACTAATGAATGGATGAAATACGAACTATTTTAAGGATGAAAATGAAAATAATAACGGGTGTAAACCTTACGGAGTAGAATCAAAATAAAATTCATAGATCATAATACACTTCACTCATATATAGTTTTGAATTTGGAGAAAATCACATTCCGACTCAATAAGCAATACGTTGTGACAGGGCATTTGAAGATATGGAATTGATGAAAAACAGCAAAATCAAGAACAAATGAATGGCATTGGAAATTCTCTACAAATTGAACATCTTTATACAACAATATCTACCTGCAGTTCGACAATTCGGAAACAATATCCATAAATGTCAAAACTGCTTACGCAAAGGAAGAATTACATACAAGGAGCTCGTCCTCGTAAGATTTGAGAAAAAACATCTGCAAGAAACTCATCCCATGCTTGGGAAGATTCCTGAGAAGTTTGGTATCTTATCAATATGCTTCAGGGCACGTTCAGCAATTTGCCGTGTTCTATAGTCAGCATGCTGGAAGGCATCAACTAGAGCAGTACTGACATTTGGGTCTCCAGAGACTTCATATGCTATATCATCAGTCCGCAGGATTCTCTCTACCGCCCAAACCGCTCTCCTCTGCAGGTTCTCAGTTCGTTTTTCAAGTAATACATCTAGAATGGGCTTGATTCCCTGTGCATCACACAATACCATCACCCCTTGTTCAATATCAACCCCATCATCTATCACTGTAGATAGTGCTGCCAACGATGCCTCAACCACCTTCTCATTTGTATGGTCTAAAAGTGCTATCAACTTCTCCACAGCCTGCCCCTCCAATAGACAAAAAGTTTCTTTTAAAGAACAAGATCCTCTGTGCAGCCGACACAATCCAGTTATGACAGGCTTCTTGCTGAAACATGGAAAGATTGAAGCACAAAAACCAGGAGGAGGCAACTCGGGCAGTTTTGTCAAATTTTTGGATTCAAGCGACAAGTTCTCCAATGCTGTTGCAGAGACCATCTGTACTTTGTCGAGTCCATTGGTTTGAAGCAGCTCAATGAAGAGTGCTGCAAGATTATGCTCACGGCAGACAGCAATGGCATCAGGCTCATCAGACAAGACAAAAGTAACCCTCACAAGAACTGATAAAAGTCCTTCGAAAAATGGTGTCATGAAGCGACTGCCCCTGGTTTCCCCCTGCCGGATACTTTTCACTCTAGAGAATATTAACCTGAAGGCACCTTCATCTAGCATCTGCCGTGTCAGGCCCAGATCCCTCTCTGGGAGTTCAGCCAAAAGACCAACAGCTGCTGCCTGCTCTTTAGAGATTCCTACATTTTCTGATATTACTCTTATTAGGCTGCCAAGCTGTCCAACTGCACCCCGTAGTGCATCAGCTAATTCCTGACCCATATGCGGGGAGAGGTTTTGGAGAAGTTCAATGGAAGCTAGACGCAAGTCATTCTGAGGAGCCTCAACAAACTGAACCAAACTGATAGTAGCACCAGAACTTTTGATGGCAGAAACCACACTAAGGACTGTTGTGGGGCTACTAGTGAGTCCAACAAGAACCTGTAGAAGTTTGCACTCGATCGCTGGACCAGTGTTGCTAATCAGATGGAGTAGGTTATGGACGATATCTTCTGAAACCAAAGTCGGGTGGTCAGGTCCAACCGTGATGGAATCAAAGTCGTAGCCTGAATTCACAACATTAGCAAGAATTGTAGCCGAGACCTCTTTCAGTCGCATTGGAAGCTGATTGGAACCAACAGTAAAGAGGTCCTTTACAAGAGGGGGAAGAATTCCTGCATCTATCAACACTTTGGCACTTGGCTCACAAGATGAAATTTGGTTTAGAGCTTTTAAAGCAGCTTCTCTGGCCTGCATGTTACCACTTTTCATAATATTGATCAAACATGAACCAACAGTTCTTGCAACCAGGACTTTCACGTCACTGTTCAAAGCCAGATCGCCAAGAAATGCAGCCAAGGACAGTTTGGTTTCTTGTGGCCCTGCATCCATCCAATTGTAGGATTGTTAATAACATAAAAAGCAACCTGCACTTTAAAATTTGCAATCAGCTGAAGAAAAATTGAATAGATACTTCTACCACCAATAGTTTGAGGAGATTATTGCTATGTTTCAACAACTTAAAGAAACAAATAATCTGTCGCTGAACTACAACTCACAGGCTGCAAATGCATCAACCATGCAGATCACAGAAAGAGAAGACCCCAATAGAAAAATGTATGGTGCATATTCAGCTCCATGATTTCAAATCAGTTTTCTGCACTCAATTTTTTTTTTTTTTTTCTCAAAAGAAAAATATACCTTCAAGAATTTGTGTAAGAAGAGGCTGCAGTCTACCGTTTTCAGCCATCTGCCGCACATTGTTTTCACACTTCTCCAGATTTTCCAGTGTTTTTTCAGCCTTTTCAACAGTCAAAAGATTTTCTGATTTGCTGCTTGTCATTCCAACCAAGATAAGAATTGCACCATTGATTGAACCAATTTTCTCACACAAGGCTTCAGATTTAGAGAGCTCATATAGCAAAGAGACAGCTTCCTCTCTCTCTCTCGAAAGTTCATGAGATAAGAACTTAACTATTGTTCGCACAGTGTCCCCGTGACCTAGTATTTCCTGCAGAACAAAGAAAAGATGTAAAGGAAGAGGCAATAAGTGCATCCATGCTAGATATGTCAATGAAGTTGCACAAAAAGGAGCAAACATTTGACCAACCTTATTGTCATCATCTTCCTCCACGACAATTCGAAGGGTTTCCAGAGCCGTACACCGAACTTTGCGGCTACTGCTCTTTAACATGTCAATTATCATAGGTATTAGCTCAGAATTGTGCACAACACACTTATTTGATCGGCTTGATTGGCAGAAATACTGAATATATTTCAGAGCCCGCATAATATCAATCTCCGCGCTTCCAAGATTTAATGATTTCCGAGCCATATCAAGTTGAGCAGCCTCGTTCCTAGCATTCCACTCTTCAATTGTGTTTCTCAAAGCTATACTTGGATTAAGATCAGTGCTTCTTAGTTCTTTTTGTGTCAAAGGGCACACCGGCTTTCTTCCATTCTCCTTGCATTCCTTGAACCACTTTTCAATTGCTTCGCGTTCAAAAGTTTGTCCATTTTCTAAAGTGACAGGATCACACATGACTTGCTTTGTTAAAGGGCAAACAAATGCATCGTAAATAGGCTCCACGTGCGGTCTTTCAAAGTGGTAGCTCCCATCTGACTGGCTACCAGAGTCATAACTTCCATCCCAACTTGCAGCCATCTGATCAAATCAGTCGCTGAAATCTGCAGCAGCACTAGAATTACATCGTAATCTACCATTTTATCAAGAATCAAAGTACCAACAAATGTAAAGCAATAATGAAACCAAATGGGAAAGTTGAATTCGATCAAGATTTTACGGAGAAAATTTAAAAAATTTCATAGGTAATGACTTCAGAGTTCCATGTCATTAAAAAAAAAAAAAGTAAATTACGGATTGTCATCAAGTGGGTCAATTATCAAGAATTTAAATCAAACAAAAAAAAAATCCAAAAAGCTGAATTGATGCTTATCACCACCCAATCCAGCCCATCATATCCTAGTTAACAAAACTTAAAACATACCTTTCTCCTGTGACAGAGGCGTAATCCTAGTTTAGTTGCTCTTGCGAAAAGATTCTGATAAACACTTCTGCTTCGGCCATTTGGTTAAATTAAGTGATTAAAGATAGAAAGAGCATCTGAATAAGGGATTCTTTCTCTTTTGGGTTCGAACTTGTTTAGGTTGAGATGGGAAGAGAGATAGAAAAAAATTAAAATAATAAAATAAAGGAAATAAAAGACTTTTCCTTTTTGGAATTTTCGTGTGTGTTGACGAAAGAGATGAGTATACCCCAGCTAAAAAAACAAAACAAAATTAAAATTGAAGGGAAGCCAAGCCGAAACCGCGAGCCATCGTCAAAAAGTTGACTCCCAGCTACAGCCTCAACAGAACAGCAAAGAATATTTCATTGAGAGATTTGTGAGCAGTGAGCCCCACTAGAAAGCCCCAGCGTTGCTCGAACAAGCAAAACAAAAATGCTGTTTAGTCCCAAAAAAATAAAATAAAATCAAACTAAAAGAAATAATAAATATCTTTGTGAAGACGAAAGGACGAGAACACAGTTCAGAATTTCAGATGGACGAATAACGATCTCGTCTTTGGGTTTTCGCACACCACCGGTAATTCTCGGTGGGTGGTTCAATTAGTTAGCTGCTGGGTCTCCCTAAGTTTAATTTAAGAGTTAATGTTATATTTTTCGATAAAAAGTAGATAGACATATACGTGATAAATTATTAATTTTTTTTTTTTTGGTAAAATAGAAATAATTGAGCAAAATAAGAGTTAATTATCCTGAATAATATATGTTTTTGACAAATTTAAAAAGGTGATACATTTTTTTTTTAAATAAGTGCAATGGTGACATAATTTATTAATTTTAATGAGAATAGTAAATTAATTATAAAATAATATATTTATCTTTATAATTAATTAAAAAATAATATTATTACTCTTATAATAGTTATAAAATAACATTTATATCCCAACAATAAGTTACAAAATATGTTTCTATCTCTACTTAATTATTTTTAATTTTTTTGAAAAGAAAAATATGTTAATTAAACTTAAATATAATTTTTTCTATTTAAAAAATTAAAAATAATTGAATAGAGGTAGAAACATATTTTGTAACTAATTATAGAGATAGAAATATTATTTGGTAACTATTATAAGGGTAAAAAATATTATTTTTTAATTAACTTTAAAAAAAATATTATTTTGTAATTAATTTACTGTTCTCATTTAAATTAATAGCAAAGTCAATAGATTGTCGCCTCCTCACTTATTTTTTAAATTTATCAAAATAGTACCACCTTCAATAATTAACTCCATAAATAATAAAGAACAAATGATTAATGTCACTAAGGTGACATATGTTTCGACATATATCACACATGAGATAATTATTTTGAAATATTTTTTTAGATGATAAATCATTAAATTATGTCGTTACTCTAATGATATGTGAGGAAAAAATATTGATAAGACTTTATTGAAAAATGTATTGGATATATTTGTTACTGTTAGATTGGGCAAATAGATCGGTTGCTATGAATAGGGCTTTGCAAGAGCAAATCTTTATAAGTTATCATATTGGATTCTTGAAGATTTGAGTCTAATATTTGTAAAATTAATGATAATGAGATGAAACAATATTAGTTTGATTTAACCCTAAAAAAAGCTAAAATTTGGATTTAATTTATATTTTTTATAAAAAAAATTAAAAATCATGTAGAAATATTATTTTGTAATTAACTTACCATTTTTGTTAGAATTAATAGGTGAAAGTTAATGGTTTGTCACATGTGTGATAAATATTGAAATATATGTTACTCAAGTGATATTAGCGTTAATATTTAAAAAAAAATCATAGGGTAAAAACATCATATCACAAAAAAAAAAAGAATTTAATTAAAGTTAATAAAAAAATTAACAATTTATCACTTATCTGGTTATTTTTGAGAATTATATCACCTTTTTTATATCTATTGAAAATATATCATTCAAATGACATTAACCCTAAATTTAATGTAATTTATAGTTAAAAAAAAATTCATCCATTAATTCTACTATTTTGTTATTTTTTTAACCTAATTATAAGTTACAATAAATATAATTTAAAGACACATTAAATTAAGATACCTTTTACTTTCATCCAATTGTACATTTGGAACATTCGGCAATTACGCTCATAAGTTACAACTTTGCTACTAATATATATATATATATATATATATATATATATATATATTAAAAATTATATTATTTATCTGATAATATCTTATAATTTGTATTTTTTATCTATTAATAACATATTCACTTTATCAAAATATGATATTTTGATTAGAGAATTAATATATATAATAATTTTTTAATAAAAAAATTATTTTTTAATTTATATTTTCTTTTATTAAAATAAGATATCCTTATTAAATAATAATTAGTATATATATATATATATAGAGAGAGAGAGAGAGAGAGAGAGAGAGAGAGAGAGAGAGAGAGAGGTTGGTGCGCAACGTCCCACATAGCAAGACATGATTGGGGTTGTGAGGTGCACAACATTCCAAATCATGTCCTACCGAATAAAAACCCTCTATTAATAGTTGAATAATAAGAGATAAATTAAAAGATAAATAAAACACACAATATAATCTTTTTAAGTTATTAAAGAAAAAGATAAACTAATGTCGAAGATTTGATTTGATGCCTATAATTGAAGAAGACATTTTGCATTTAATTTAAATAGAATAAGTTGAATTAGAAAGTGGAAAATTTAGTTGATTAGTTATTATTTCGTTCCCTAAAATTATGATGGGGTTATGTTTTTGAGAAGACTTATAAATATCTTATTTGAAATCGTTATTTGTAGAACAAGAAAACACTAAGAGAAGTTCAATTATCTTCATAAAAAACTTCATGGTATCAGAGCTTTGGCTCTTTACCAAATCGAGATAATGAATTATCGTGTAGCCGTGACTGGATCTAAGGACTCCACTGCCCACACAAGCGGAGATCCTTCTTCATCTTCAGAAGTTACCCAATCTGCGATTCCCACAACCAGCACAGATTCATCTGTTTCGATCCTTCTTTGCAATTAACTGTTCATAAATTGAACGGTTCCAATTACCTGGAATGGGCTCAGTCCGTAAAGCTTGTCATTGATAGCAGGCAGGGGGGTAAACTTAAAGCAGCCAGCCGCTGAAGATCCTAGTTTGAAGGGATGGCGGTAAGAGAATTCTCTAGTGATTGCTTGGCTGATAAACTCCCATGGAACCAGCAGTTGGAAAATTGCATTTATTTTTTTCCCACAGCCAAAGATGTGTGGGATGCTGTTCAGGATATGTATTCTGATGTATATATACAACTTAAAAGACAAAGTTGTGAAAATCAAGACAGAGAGATAGAGATGTTACAACCCAACCCACTATAATCAGATTGTAACTTTACGGCAAGAATTATATCTCTATTACGATGGGTGAATAAGACTGCCCTACAGATAGTGTTCGACAAAACAAAAAAACAAAAGGGTCTTTGTGTTTCTCGCTGGACTCAATCAAGAACTGGATGAAGTGCGAGGACGTATTTTGGGCAGGAAGCCTCTTCCTTCAATTCGTGAAGTTTCTTTGCAAGTCCGTAAGGAAGAAACAAGGCGTAAAGTGATGCTAAGGACGGACAGGACAGTCGAGTCCAAGACAGAATCTAAAGCAAAAAGTTGAGCATTGGTTTCTAAAACAGAATCAGATGGAGAGAGATGAAGGAAGCCCTGGTGCCAACACTTTTAAGAAGCTGCGGCACACCAAAGATACGTGCTGGAATGGAAATTACATGAGAAACCAAATGTACAAACTTTTTTTTAAGTCCCCATAATTCTCAGTAACTCCTCCATGTTCCTTTGCTCAAAATGGTAATCTTCTTGCTGTTGCTCTTTCACGTAAAGCATCAAATCCATCTTGTTCATAGATTATTGATTCTGGGACCACTGACTGCTTAACCGCCTCATCACAATTATTTGCGTCTTATAGTCCATGTGCAGACAATAAAAAGATCAAGATTGCCGACGAATCGCTATCCTTAACAACTAAAATAACTAGTGATCTTAAGTGTCGACTTAATTTTTTCTATTCTTTCTGTCAGTTTCAGGAACTGGCCACGGAGAGGATGATTGGATGTGCTAGAAAAACTAGAGGACTTTGCTTCTTTGAAAACAGATCAAATAAGATAAGGCCAATACAAAATACATGTCACGGTTCGATCTCAATTACTAATGATAAAGAGAGTATGTTATGGCACTTTACACCAGGCCATCTAAATTTTCATTATTTGATATATCTATTACTAGACTTGTTTAATAATAAAGATTCATCTTTCTTTCAACGTGAAATCTGTGAATTAGCTAAACATCGTCGATCTACATTTTTTATTCAGCCTTGTTAACACTCAAAACTATTTTTACTGTTACATATTAATGTATGAAGACCAAACAAAATTTCCACTTTATCAGGAAAAAGATGGTTTATTACGTTCATTGATGATCTCACTAGAGTTTATTGGGTTTATTTGTTAAAAGAGAAATCAGAGGTTAAAAGTGACAATGGAAAAGAGTATTTAAATAAAATTTAGGAAAAAAAATTTTCTTAAAAAATGAATTACGCATTAAAATTCTTGTAACGATACTCTTCAACGAAAGAGATAGCTGAAAGGAAGAATAGGCTTCTTTTTGAAGTGGCACAAGCATTACTTTTTTTAGAAAAATATTCATAAATATCTATAAGGTAAAGTAATTTTAACTGCTACTTATCTTATAAATAGAACGTCATCAAAAGTTTTAAATTTTCAAACTCCTCTAAATTTTTTCAAAACACTTTCTCCTAATTCTCAATTAATATCAGGAATTGCGTTAAAAATTTTTGGGTGCATTGCTTTTGTACATAATCATGAACATAGCCGGGGTAAGTTAGATCCTCGAGCAAGAAAATGCATTTTTGTTGGATATGCACTCACTCAAAAAGGGGTATAAGTTTTTTGATTCTGTTTCTAAAAAAATGTTACATCCATGGTTATAAACATTTTTTGAACCATGGATATAACATTTTTTCAAGACAAACCTATTTTTGAAAAAATCATCTTCAGGGGATAAGGCATGAAGAAGAACTTGTAGAAGATGATGTTTCCATATTGAAGATCAAAGGACTGATAAAAAGATTACATATAAAGGCATTGATTGGATGGAGGAATATCCAATTTCAATTACAACAGATTTTCCTAAACAAGATTCTATCCAAAATAACAATCTAGAAAAATCAGATGTCTCTATCCATTCTATTAGTCAAAAGGAATTCAAAAAACAAATAAATATTGAGGATAACAAGAATTTAGATTCCTTGCCTTTAGTGCCAATAACAAAGTCAAATTCTCCTAATGAAAGAGATAAGAACGTGACTGAAAAAACACTGCAAACCTATATCAGAAGAAATTATCAAGCAAAGGATAAAGTTCTCTCTTATTTTCACAATCAGGAATCCGAACCTAGGATAGAACTTGTTGTGTTCGAGTTTTCAGGTAAAAATTCATTTGATCCAAAGTTTGATGATTTGGATCTTCTTATCGCAGCACAAAAGGAGATGCCTTCTTTTACCAAACATCCTATGTTTAACTGTCTCTTATGATAAATTCTCTCCCAATTTTTTGGCTTTTACGTCTCAACTTTCTTCTGTGGAAATTCCAAAGAATGAACATGAAGCATTAAGAGTTCTAGAGGAGAGAAAGGCTATCAAAGAGGAGATGCGGGCTCTTGAGAAGAATCAAACATGAGAAGTAACAGATTTACCAAAAGGGAATAACACAGTGAGGTGTAAATGGGTCTTTACCATCAAGTATAATTCCAATGGGACACTAGAATGGTACAAAGATCGGTTGGTGGCTAAAGGATTTACTCAAACCTACGGCATCGACTATCTCGAAACCTTTGCTCCAGTGCCAAAATTAAATACTGTTAGGGTGCTCCTCTCAATAGCGGTAAATCTTGATTGGCCACTACAACAACTCGATGTAAAGAACGCATTTCTGAATGGTGATCTGGAGAAAGAAGTATCCATGGACTCTCCTTCTGGATTTGAAGAAAATTTTCACTTTAGAATTTGCAAACTGAAGAAATCATTATATAGCCTCAAGCAATCTCCTGGGGCCTGGTTTGAAAAATTTACTAAGTCAGCCAAAGGTCAGGGTTATGCTTAAGCTCAAAGTGATCACGCCATATTTTTTAAACACTCCAAAGATGGGAAGATAGCAGTACTTATTGTGTACGTGGATGATATCATCCTCACAGAGAATGACTTGATAGAGATGGAGCGGTTAAAGAGGAGTCTTTCTTCTAGCTTTGAAATCAAAGACTTGGGAACACTTCGATATTTCCTAGGGATGGTGGTAGCTCGATTTAAGAATGGTTTTGCTGTGTCTCAACGAAAGTATGTCTTCGATCTTCTAAAAGAAACAGGAATGAGTGGATGTCGACCTGCGGATACCCCTATAGACCTAAATCACAAGTTAGTGGAAGCTAAAGATAGAGCTCCAGTTGATACTACTAGATATCAGAAGTTAGTGGGCAAGCTTATTTACTTGGCTCATATTCGACCTGTTATACTTTTCTCAGTGAGTATTGTGAGCCAGTTTATGCACTCTCCATATAAAGGGACCTTAAGGCAGTATATAGAATTTTGAGGTACTTAAAAGGTACTCCAAGAAAGGTATTGTGTTTTAAAAAAGGAGATCGAAGGACCATTGAAGCCTACACAAATGCTGACCGGACAGGATCAACTACTGATAGAAGATCAACTGCAGGTTATTGTACCTTTTTATGGGGTAACTTAGTTACTTAGAGAAACAAGAAACAAAGTGTTGTAGCCTGTAGCAAAGCAGAGGCAGAGTACTGAGCCGTGGCACATGGTGTGTGTGAAATATTATGGATAAAGCGAGTCCTAGATGAGCTAAAGAGGCCAAATGAAGTTCCAATGAGGCTCTATAGTGATAACAAGGCAGCGATTAGTAAAGCTCACAATCCGCTGCAGCATGACAAAACTAAACATATTGAAATTGACCGCCATTTCATTAAAAGAAACTTGAAGGAGGCATTATATCTGCATGCCATTCATTCCATCAGCATAACAGATAGCTGACATTCTCACCAAAGGACTCTTTAGACCGAATTTTGAACTTCTCACAAGCAAGTTAGGCATGATGAATACATAAGCACCAAATTGAGGGGGGGGGGTGTCGAGATTTGATGCCTATAATTGAGGAAGACCTTTTGCATTTAATTTAAATAGAATAAGTTGAATTAGGAAGTAGAATATCTAGTTGATTTGTTATTATTATGTTTCGTAAAATTGTGGTAGGGTTATGTTTTTTAGAAGTCCTATAAATATCTTCTTTGTAATCGTTCTTTGTAGAACAAGAATATGAAAAGTTCAGTTTTCTTCATAAAAAACTTCAACTAATGTAGCTTGAAAACTGAAATGGGCCCCAATTTAGTGGTAAATATTTGACTATTAATACAATTCAAGAGAAAACTTGAGTCTCATACATGTTGACAGTGATAAAATATGATGAACTCCAAGGAAAAATAACTAATAATGGTGTGCTTTTGAAAGTTTACATACGGTCAGCAAATGATAATTCATAAGTAAATGATCAAATCATATAAACTACACATTAACTGTGAACTGAAAAAACCTCGGTTACCATGATGCAGTGGAGAAAATCTCGGTGAAAGAGGTACTTGTGCAATAACATCTAGTCGCTGATGAAGATCAGAGGGCCGCGAATGTCACCACTCAACTCATCATTTCCTTTATCTTCAGGATCACAAAAATTTTGCTGGTTTTGATATATGCAGAGCATGAGTTCCCAAAGATCCTTCAGAGGCAATCTTTTGCACCCTCCGACGCAAGAAATAAGAACAATGAGAGCACTTGGCAATTCATGATGCTTCCATGTAGCAGTAAATGTACAAGACATTGGCTTTCAGTATCACAATGAGAGTCAACAAATTTCTTCTGCAAATATGATTTCAAAAATGTATTGCACTGCCAAGCACAAAAGAAGTGACAATCAGAGAAGATATGAAAGAGGAAAATAATTTCAATCATCAGTCATTACAGTATATGTGTAAATTAAGAAGGAACTTCCAAGTGGACTCAAGATAAGGATAGGCAGACAGGTTAGTAATGATTTTCAAGTCATTATATTGATCTCAACAAAATATTTCCGAGACAGAAGCCACGCTGATTTAAATATTCAAATAATTTCTCATAATTATCACACAGAATAAAAATTGTTGCACACATGCGAAATCCATACACTTCAAACCAGAAAGATCCTACCTTCCTCTTTGGAGATGTTAGGCTGATCAACCAAGAGTTGCTGAAGTGCACCTAGATCACCGGTACTGAATTGTAGAGAGTTCAAGTTACAATCACAATTCTTGGAACCAGAATGTATAGATACACGAAAATAGAGCAAAATCAACAGAATCAACTGCAAAGACATAACACTAAGATGAATGAACCCTAAACAATAAAGAGATAAGGTATCAATATGCTACATTTCTCTATACCAGGGTGTTGCAGCAAGTGCAGAAAGTGCTGAGACCAGTGATATTTTAAGGACATACCTGGCAGAAAACAAGTAGCTAGCTTCATTTAGAATCTAAATGTACTAGATTTTAACAAAAGCAATATTCAGGACATTGTTGAAACTAAACTTTGAGAACTACATACTCTGAATTGTGCATATCCTGAAGAATCATAAGCCCATCCAAGCAATCTGCAAGAGCTGGCTTCACACCAACTCTTTGCTGCAGTTGTTTCACTGTTAACTGATTAGAGCCACCTCTAACTAGCTGTTTACCATCACTATGGATCTTCTCAAGCGATAAAAAAATTCCACGAAACTCCTCCCTATTTTAAAATTCAATACATCAAACACCATTCCTCCTAAAAACAACTAATAAGTCAACCAAACTAGATACCCAATGTTACCTCATAATTCACATTATTTTCCCGCATTTTCTCAGTAACCAAACAATTCATGAAATAAAACTAATAATTAAAAAACGAAAAAAAAACTTACAGTGTTTTTTGCATTGAAAGCAAAATCGTCTGCAAAGACTCCATTTGTTTTCGTAACACGGCAGCTTCAATGCCACCAACAGAATTCAAATTTCCGTAATGTTTAGAATCTTGAAGAATCTAAAAGAGGGATAGATATGATTAGAGTATAGATAAACAAGCAAAGTAAGTGAAATTAAATTAATAAGTAAGATTTGTATTGACCTGCAATCTTTCAATAATTGAAGAAGCGTTTTTAAATTGCGAAATTAAGCGAGATTGCAACTCGTCCCATCGACTTATTTCTTCTTTAATTTTTTTAAATTTTTGCTGATACTTCTTCACAATTCCCTCCATCAGATTCTAAGAACCCTAGAATTTTTTTTGACGTCAGTTCGTTAGTTTTTTTTTTTTAAAATTAATTTATAGGCGGTGAAAACGACGTACAGCTGTGAAAGGTTGCGTTTATTTACATTATAGTCCTCATCTTTTAAATTATTCTACTTAAGATGATTCTTTTGAATTAAGTGATGAAAAAGTCCTGATATTATCAAATTAAATTAATTACACAAGTTTCTTCTTGATCGAAGGGTCAAATTGCTCGTCGCTAAAGCCCATGATGCAAGACCAAGAAGAAAAGGGCAACTCTGAAAATGGAATTGGAAGGCAAAAGCAAGTCAAAGATGAGGACTTGTTGCAGTTTTTGGATTCATTGGATGGCTATTTAACTCTATTAGATTCTTTATCTTCGACCCTTCGCCAGGTAAAATAATAGAAATAAACATGTCCTTTTAATTTATAAGATTGAAACTTTACTATAGATCCAATCTCTTACTAGTTTTTCTTATATGGGTTTTTTAGTGTGATATTTTGATTATTTAATATATGTTAAAAGTTTGAAGAAATTGGTAACAAAATTGCTTTCAGGGGTGGCTGGAATTGGCAAGTGCTAGGCATGCAATGGGAGCTTCACGCATTAATGGTGCTTTGTTAGACCTTAAAGCTCACGCCGCTGCTACTTCATTGAAAGTATCTGAACAAGATGGTAATTTTTTATTTGACTCATTAAGGGCTCAGCTGATATTGATTTGTATGATGAGTGCAAAGATTTGAGTCATAGAGAACTTAAAAGTTTGAGAAATGATGTTACTTATGTGATATGTAATGTACTGTAGTTAATTCCATGGAGTCGCGACCTTGCTTTACTTTATGCAAATGGGCATCCTCTGATAATGGAGAACATACATCTGCAGAACAGAAATCTGTTAGTCCACAGCTACGACACCGGAACAATTCCCAGCTTTCTGGTATAATATCTTCTCCTGTATGTAGAGTGCAGTCCTTCTATTAAAATAATGAAGTAGAGTATTGGGATCTTCCACAAGATGTATAATTTTTCGTATGCAATTAAACCTAAGGCCATTACCAGTGCTGGTTCTGCTAAAGTAGGACTTCTCTGTAAATAGTTTAAAATACGTTTGCAGATATCTTTTGAAAATATATATTTGAATGATTTTCTTTTAGGGAATATCCTGGGTAATTTTATATCAGTTAAAACCAAATAAAAATTATTGTTTGATTTTATGTTTTATTTAGGAGTTTGCTTTGCTGTGATGTCTCCTTAACTAACCTTTTCTCACTACTTTTTTTTTTTTTTGTGAAGAAGAGAAATGCTCAATATGGAACGGAACTTCACTTATTCTTGTTGACCAAGTAAGAGTCTGCAAACGTTGATTATCAATTTGTTAGGACTTTAAATTTTTGTTACAAGGATATTGTATTTTAGATTTTGTATTGAATCTTTTTATGGATTATGACTGTTGTTGCATATCCACGTAAAGAGAAGCATCTGTCTGAGTACCTTTGTTGTTTGTTGCACAACCAAAATTGCATTGGAGAGACAAATGACATTACTGTTGGTGAATGGACAGTATCAATTATATTGAAAGAATTTGATGAACTCCTGAATAATACAGTCATATAATTTGAATAAATTTATAAAAATTGTTCCATCTGTCCTATGTTCAGAAGCAGCGGAAAAAATCATTGTCAGTGTTCGGAGCACTGGTCTCCCCAAAGCTTCGATCCGCACAATTATCATTTGAGACAGGTCTGTAACTTATCACAAGTGCTCTTGAAAATATGTAAAACAGAAGCAATGGATTTTCTTATTTTCTTTTATATGCAGCTCTAGAGACACTTGTAGAAATAGCAAATTTGCGTTCAACAATGCTTTCTATCTTTGAACAAGTTCACAAAGAATTAGAAGACACCAATGGATCGTAAAAAGTTGCTTCCTTTAGGTATGTATGGCCCTGATTTGTATTTTTCCCATTTGTCTCATACTCGGGAACTCTTAAGACTCAAGCATGCTAATAATGCAGAGTTGGGTTGGGGTGGTTAAGGAATCCTTAGCTGAGACTTGTGCATATTGTAATTTCTCTGCCTAGATGAATTATGTTGCTATTTATCTGTCAGCGTATTTGTATGTTGCATAATCTGTAGCCTTTCTGATTCAACAGGTTGGTTATTTTGCTGTAATGTTTGCATCCGAAGGCATGATTGATTGTATTCAAGCAAAGTCTTACAGATATGACAGAGGATATTCATTGGGGCTTTTTTCCTACAATTTTGATTTAAAAGCTATTTCCTTTAAACTGTCATGGTGGCTTCTTGCTCACCATATATCTAGCATGTTGATCTATACGATTAAGTTTACTTTGATCTAGCAATTTTTGTTTTATATATATTTTAAAAGCTTGATCCTAATTTTTTATTTTTCAAATTATTGATAGGTATTATACAGTTAGAAGTTTACTGATATTTATACGCATTGTATAATAAAAAATCTACTGATATTTATATCAAGCATCTATTGGAACTGCCTAGATCAAATCTATTATGGCACAAACCAGATTTCTTCCCTTACAAATACAGGGTGGACAGATAACCTGATCGGGTCTGAAAAATTTAGGTTCGAATCGGGTGGAGATGAAGATTCAAACCTGATTAAATGGGATTTTGACCAAATCAAGTTAAACCCGATTTCATTTGAAAATCTAGACAGGTTGATACTAAATTTTTTTTAAAAAAATTGTTTTAGATATAATTAAGAGTGGGAAAATAACCTAACTTAATTGGATAGTAGTAGTTTATTTTTATTTTTTTTCATTTGATTTCATATTAGTTTTTTTTTTTTGGGGGTAAAATTGGTTAAAAGGGGACTAAAATGAGATAATTATATTAAAATAATCTTCTAATAACTAAAATAATTTACAAAAAAAGTTCAAAATTATCCTAATTCGAATCTATCCTAATTGTTCCAAATCTTATTTTAACCCAAACACGACTTATCTGTATATAATTATAACTCGATCTAATCTGAATTTAATCTAAATTTTTTATCTAATCCCGATCTAAATATAGTTTGGACTAAACTATAAGTTCATATATTTTTTTCTCAACCTGATTGAGTTTATTCGAACCTAAATTTACTCATCATCCCTACTCACAAATATTGAAGAGAAATTTACTCCACCCACAAATCAGAGAAAAAAAAAAAAACCAATTTCTACTCAATTTTAAATTGAAAACAAAAATGTTTAGTCCCCGTAAGAGAATTCGAAACTGTTGCCATTACATTTAACCCACCACTCGACCTAGCATATCACGATCCTGCCTTAAATCTACAAAATATAACTCTGGAATACAAATTACTTTATTCTCCAATATTTAGGAAATAAAAATTGAAAAAAATCCCTTATTCGAATCATTTTCATCCACCTACAGTTTTAACAGCGTTACAATACATCACAGTTCAGGGAGCAATCGCCTGCGATAAATAACGCTCAATAATCATTATTCGTTACTTTACGATGTAATTGTGACGTGTCCCTGCAATGCCAACTTAAAAATAAAATAAGGTAAGTTTCCTGATGAGTGCTTCTTACACTTCAAATGCAAAGATAATAATTTAACAGAGCTTATACTACTATCTGGATAGAAATGCAAGAAGCACGCATCCCACCACGTTCCATATTTATTTATCTAGGCATCCATTTTTTTCCCGGAAAAAAAAATAAAAAATTATTCCAAACAAGCATGTTTTCTCATATCCTTCCATACCACAAAAATCATTCTCTTTAAAAAATTATGTCAACGTAAGTTCAATCAGGCCGTACATGAAGTAAACTTACAACAGTCCAGCTTTTGTCCCAAGCTATAATACAACACACAAAAATAATCCCCGCCACCATAACAAGCCCTAAACAAATTGACAAAAAAACAAGCAAAAGGGAGAAAAGGAACTGGTGAAGAGCGAAAACCAGAAAGTACTTCTAGAATTTATCTTTGGAGCTTGACTCCAGTCTGGATTTCTCTTTGGAGTCTGTTGATACCTTGAACGGGCCACTGGAGCCAAAAGAATCTGTATCATCAAAAGAATAGAATCCGGGGCTGTTGCTGAAATCTTTGGTACTGCTCATCGAATCAAACCTCGAGAGTTCATTCCCACCAAAGTCCTTTGCACTGTTTATGGAATCAAATCTAGAAAACTTCTCTGGTTGTGATGAGAAATGGCCAAAGTCACTTGTACTGTTCATGGAATCGAATCTAGAGAACTTTTCTGGTTGTGAAGAGAAAGGGCCCAAGTCCTTTGAACTGTTCATAGAATCAAACCTAGAGAATTTCTCTGGTTGCGAAGAGAAGGGGCCAAAGTCATTTGTACTGTTGATGGAATCAAACCTAGAGAACCTCTCTGGTTGTGAAGAGAAAGGACCAATGCTACTGTTCATGGAATCAAACCTACTGAATCTCTCTGGATGTGAAGAGAATCCACTGTCGTGCATGTTGAAAGAATCAAACCTTGAGAAACTATCAAAATTGTCCGATGACGCCTCACTGTACCTTGGTGGGGAGTTTCCAAATCTTGAGAGTGGAGTGCTAGGGACAGAATCATCAAATCTGAATGGACTCTTTTTCTGGAAGGTACTATCTGCAGTTGGAGATTCTGTTCTTACCGGGCTTCCACCGAAATTGCTTGATCCAAAGAAATCTCTATTTTTGTCAGAATTTGAGCCCTGGAAAATGGCATCAAACATGGGGAAAATTAATCTATATGATGTTAATAACAAGACTGTGTAAAATGCGAGATGACACTATATTACAAAATTAGCAGACCACAAAGAAAAATGCTGCACAAACAATAGCAATAGACACATCCAAAGAATTTCAAAGCTTGCCAATACTTGAATCCAGAAACAAAATATCCATTCTTTTATAATGATTGGCCAAAAACTTAAGAAAATGCTCCATATATCCATGAAAGCAAACGTTAGCAACAGAAAAATGTGCCTGAGGAGGCAAAGCTCACCTTGGTATTAAACCCCCATACTGAATCTGTATCATCATTGTCAAGTGCACCCCAAGTTGAGTCATCATAACTTCTGCAAACAGCAAATAAAAAATAAGCACTGCTGCGTGAACAAAAATTCATTGGAATTAGCTAAGAGCAACATAGATAAAAAGTTAGTTAAAGTGAAGTAATTAAAAAAAAAAAAAAAACCAACAACAAAGTAAAAATCAAACTCATCACCTATGAGTTTCTGCATCTGCTTCAGAACTTCTGAAGACATCCGAAAAATTTTGGGATGGACTTTCTGGAGCAGCTTTTCCAGCAGGACTATCATGAGGGCTTCTCGCTGATTCATCTTCACTATGAGTATATGCAGATTCACTCTCAAAAGCCCTTTCACCAGCATTCATCAATTCCCTCTGTCTTTCATCCACATTGGCTAAGTTATCAGTACTTAAACTACCATCTGGGGAAGCGTTTTCCATCTGAACGGATGAATTTGTATTTGGAGAGGCAGAAGCATTTTTCACATCAAAAGTTATCTCATTACCAAATCCTGGAAGAAGAAAAGATTTATCGCATATAATAATACTATCAGATCTCTGTCAAATAAATAATTTAAAATCATATATGCATAACTGAAAGCACAAATGGATCAGAAAACATGAGGTGAAGGAAATTGGCCCAGGTTAGCAGCCAGAGGCCCAGAGAGCATACCAGCATCTTCAAATTTATCCCAATCTTCATCCCAAACAGCTGCTCCTTCTTGGATTCCAGGTTGCCAACCTTAACACATTGCACATAGATATGCATTAATGTAACTGCATTTTGTAGATTGAAACATCGCAAGCAACTTATCACTAAAAAGGTGATTCATGAAGGCAAGTCAAAAAGGAAGTACCAAATGGAAGCTCAATCACCGCGTGTGACTTAACATCTATTCCATATTTCTTACAGCGTTCAGTTAGAGCCTTCAGCAGCTCCTCAAGATCTGATTGAATACGATCAGCACGGACCTACAGAATCCACAATGCTTCAGTTTTGGACAAGTTAACATAGAATCCCAAACCAGTCATTGTAGGTAACAAGCAGAACTTAACCTGCAAAAGACCATCCGCACTGCCACCTCGTTCCATATTGGCAATAGCTTGATGCAACTCCATCTTCCTCTCCTGAATATGAAAGTAAAGATGAGAGGGAGGACTGACGGTAAGTGAACTAAAATGTAATCCAATTAGCCATAACAGCATCAGTAAGCACTTAATTACAAATGGATGAAAAGCCAGAAGGCCATAGATATTGAGCTAAAACAGGGGAGGAGGTACTCAGGGAGCAAGTTGTATAAAAAAATTCAGAACTGTTGCCCATATTGAGTGACAAGGCAAGCTGACTAATTCTGAAGATGAGGAGAATAGTGTCCACAACAAATTTAAATGAACATTCTGAAAAGTTCATGCAGTTGGAACAATCTACAAGGCATCTTTAAAATAATGAATAATTAGTCATTACCTGCAGTTCACGAAATTTGGCCTCTTCAATAGTTAATTTTGATGCTATTTCTGCAACTTGTTTGTACTTCTCTTCATACTTCTTACCCAGTGTCTCAGCCTGTAAAACATACTGTTAAAATAACACCAAGCAAAATCAGTTTGATGCATAATTTTTACATTCTATAATGTACCTCACGCCTGTCTGCAAGTGCTCTTTCTGTGATTTCATTTAGTCTATTGTCACACCGGCTTTTATAAAGGACCTAAAAGCAAACAAACAAAATGTTAAGCAAAGGAGAAAAGAAGTCCGCACGCCCAGAAGGAAAACTTGCCATTGTTTTGGTAAATCAAGTTTCTTATTACACAGATTTGGAAACAGTTCACAGAAAAATACACTTTTTTTTTTAATTTTTAAGGAGTACAAAATCAACAAGGGCTGTGGAGTTGGTAAAAGTACAGAAACAAGAAAATTGAAGACAGAAACCACTTACAAGTTCCTGCATTTTTGAGCGGTAAAACTCAATCTTCTCTCTGGAATCCAAAATCACTTTCTCTCTTTCATCGACCTACCATACATGCAAAAAGAAATTACTCCTTCACACTTCAAAGAGAGGCATGTGTAAAATTGAAAGCTAGCAGTTATTAATCCAAAACTTCGAAAAAGTCTATACCTCAAACTCTCACTACCCTCAAAGAATAATAAAGGAATAAAAAAATTCAAAATAAACACTCAATATGTCAACAAGAAAATTATCTTCAAATCAAATCTCATCTAGACTGCAATAGATATTAAGAAGATCAATCCAAATGAGCAGGCTATGATGACATGGGCAAAACAAGTCTCTTCCAGTCAAAGGAATATCATTCTTGAATTAGCAACCGTAATTAACATCTCAAAAATATAATCCCAATAGTAGATAAGATTCAGAACCAGACAATTTCATTTGAAGACATTTCTCCACCCCAATGTTAAAAACTTTAATCAGTTGAGGAGCAGAAGTGTCAGACATTACAAAATCATTTAAACAACAGAACTATATGGCAATAATCAAGAAAGAAATAAAGATAATGCCTTTTTTCCTGCAGTTGTTGCATCTTGAAGTTTTGAGTCAGCTGAATGCCCTCCATTATCAAGCTGGTTTGCAAAGTTATCATCCAATACAGGTGCTCTTGGCTTTTGCTGATTGGGCATTATAGCACCATCAGCAGTTGGATGGGTAGGCAAATTGGGAGGCCTCGAACCACCAGCAGGTGTCATTGGTCGAGGAACCATCACCTGCTGCTGTCCAAAACCTAAAAAAATTGAGGGAACAACTGAGCCATCAACATACATGCTGAGACGTAAAGAGGGGAAAGGAGAAATATCTTATAAATCACAAGAATTCCTATCAAATACCCGGACCCCATGCTGCATTTCCATAACCAGCATTGGGTGGTTGACTTGTCATGGACAACAGCGTCTCATCAAACATAACATTCCTTGGAAGCACTGCTGGAAGAGGGCGGCCTTCCCTGTACCGCTCCATCAAATAGAGAGCAAAGCAAAACTCCCTCAATGAAAGCATGCTGTCACTATCCTGATCGGATAAGTCCCACACTTGCTTTAACACCTCTAAAAAAGGCCAAAGAAAAAAAAAAACTAAACATCTGTAATTCGATAACAGAACTAAGTTTCTGCAATATCCATGAAAAAGGGGGCGCAAAGCTTAACAAGATGCAATGCAATGCACAAATCAAACCAAGGAAGTGTTTATTTACCATCATCCTAAAAGCCTCATTTATACCTTCCAAGGTTAAAATATTTGGTTATAACCCACCTAAAAATGAGAGATAGCATTTATGTAGGTTAGGTTAGGTTGATTTTGTAAGAATCCATGTTTGGGTTAGTACTCAATTGATTTTTTCAAGGGCCCAAGAGCTATGTGACATAGTGAGTGCTATTTTGATGCATGACATGTCTGTTGAAGGCAACACTCACTAGGCTGATTATTGGGTTGTGGTTATCTCTGTGTATCTCTCAAAAACGTAGGTTCTGTTGTTTCACTAACAAAATCGAGTTGGTGCAATAAAAATTATGGCAATTGTAACAAGAAGAGCAACTGCCTTTAAGAAAATAGGTATAAAACTTTAAGAAGTAAAATAAAGAAAAATGCCAAGCATAAAGAGACATATCAAGAAGAAAAATGAAATTACCTCTTGGTAGCCTCCAACTCATAAATAAATTCCTTGCCTGTTCACCAGTGATTCTTCCATCTCTGTCAGTATCTACTTCCATAAACACTTTTGAATATTTTTGAATATCCGATGGTTTCATCTTTGGCCATGGAACCTGCGAATTATCAGGAGTTGAATTTCCTAACCCAACTGAAATCCCAGCTGAAGCAAATGAAGAACTTGAAGAAATTTTCTGTCCTGGGTTCAAAGATAACTGGTTTTGCGGAATCTGGCTGCCTGCAGGTTGTGTAGAGAAAGCACTCTGCAACGAGTTGAGTGGGTAGGGCTTAGCTGAAGGTTGAGCGGCACCTGAAACCGGAACGTTAGCAGATGAGGTAGGTGAACTGCTAGCTGAATAAGTTAATGAAGAAGACCCTTGGTTCGGAGAAGTTGTAATTGCAGAAAACACGTCGCCTCCGAAAACTGAATCAGAAGCAAAACCATTTCCAGAAGGAACTAATGCTTTAGATTTATTATTTATAAGCTGTGAAGATGATGAAACTGGAGTTTGAGGATTTGATGGCATCAGCGGTGTTGATGGACTAACTGCTCTTGAGCCGGATGAAGCTTCACCAGCCCCTCCACTAAGCCAATCACTGGAAATTTTTGAGTTTGGCACATTCAGATCAGCAGTACTTTCAGGCATGGATTGAGGTGGGCGGGGAGAAGTACTAGCAGGCATGGATTGAGGCGGGCTGGGAGCAGTACCAGCAGGCATGGATTGAGGCGGGCTGGGAGCAGTAACAGCAGGCATGGTTTGAGGAGGACGAGGAGCAGTACTGCCTGGCATGATTTGAGTTTGACCAATCACACTACCTCCCCGAGAGAAGTCTGGACCAACAGAACCCTGAGTTGGATGGGGAGCAGCTTGGTATGGTCTAATAGAGTGCCGCTGGACCTGATTCACATTTGGAGCTCCTGGTCCTCTAAAACCAAAATTCTGAGGAGCCATGTGTGCTGGCGCACTCATTTGCGGAACAGATACAGCAGCCATTGAATTTATTTGTTGAGCAGGTGTGGCTGGAAGATTGATCTGTGGCGGTGGAATTTTGACGGCAGCAGGACCATAGAGTGCAGCCTTGACTATATCTGGTGTTAGTTCCCGCTTACTCTGGGCCACAGTTACAAGTTTGAGAGCATCATAAAATTCTTGCTGGTCAAGGTAACCAGTATGGTTATGATCAGCATGCATCCATATCTGCGTCCATAAAGAAAATGTTTGAGTTGCATGCATCGATATCATGAAGTGCAGTGTCAAATCAGGTTTAGGTTTCCTTACAAATCACAAAAATGACTATACACAACAGGAACAATGACAATCTACAAGACACAAGACATTAAATGCACTCCATATGCTTTAGAACAATGTCATTTAGTACTCCATAAGCTTAAGAACAATATCATTATTGTCAATACTAGCTGACTAGAAGATGGTTTCACAGATAAAATGAAGTTAAGAGTGTTCGTTCTTTTTACTTCTCCTTAAATCATAAACCAAATCATATTTTCCTATGATATTTATATCTTAGGAGATCCAGGAAAATAAGGTTTAGAGCTCAGTAAATACAAAAAATAACTAATGTAGTAACCAAACAAAAGTATTGACAAGACAGCAATAGCCAGCAAACTTTCTAATTACAAGAAGTAACAATGAGGTCTCAAAATATCCATAAATTTCACATTGTGACACCAGAAAACAACTTTGACATAATTTAGATTCTAAATATAAACAGAAATTATACTCAACAGGGAATAAGTAATAAATCGAAATTAAATATGAAAGATAGACAAGTTAAAAAGCAACCTGAGCAAGGACTTGTTTGGGCAAATTAGATCCTTGAAAGAACGCCACAGCTTCAGCTCCACTAATTCGACCATCACCATCTAAATCAGCCCTCCTAAAAAAAGATTCGAATTGATCTTGATTTGGCCCCGCCATCTACGATTCTAAACTAACCGAAAAAAAAAAAACTCAAAATTGATCAAATTAATCGACTCTCCGACCAAACCCTGAAATGAAATAATTAATCAATTGAATATAAAGCATCAAAGCGACGGCGAAAGGAATCTTTAGTAGTCCAGCGACGAATTGGTGGAATAATTAATTGAGAATATTAAAGAGAGAGGAGAATTGGTTAGATCGAGAAGATTATATGGGGATTTGGAAGCTAAGTAATAATTAATTGAGGATTAAAGATAGAGGAGAATTTTCTGTGCGAAAATGGCTGTACAGTCTCTCTCGATCGCGAGGAAACGCAGACTAACAGAACGTATCTTTCTTTTTTCTGAAGTATAACTTTGGGCCCTTGGGCTTGGCGTAAATATTTCATTTACCCCCTCTTTTCTTGTTTAATTGCAGTTACTATAGTCTATTTGGCAATTTACCATTTTAGCCATTTTATCTGGGGGCTCGGCTCGGCTCGGCTCGGGAATCGGATCAGCTGTATCGACATTAGGCGGCTTCAAAAGTACACTTCTAAAAATAATTAATTATAGAAAAGAACAATATTTTATTGTTGAGAATTGAGATGGGCTAAATTAACGCCATTCTAGTACGAATATAGACCTCGGTAGTTTTGAAAGAATTGTTGGGGTGCAAAAACAACGGCAAAATTTAAAAAATTGAATTAGACAGTAAATTTAGAAAATTGCTGAGCAGAGGGCACTAAAAAAGTTACTGTTCTGCTCTGCTTGCTTCTATTATATAAAATGTCAGTATAGAGATCCTTAACAACATCAGCTAAAATTTCCTGAAACAGTGTCCATGGTTTTTCCTTGATCATTAGCAGCACATAAGGCCTTCCAATCCGGAACCAAGATTATCAGTCACAGGAAGCTCTACTTCCTGCACCACATATTTTCACAATCCAATCAAGTAATGCTGTGAGCGTGTGATCAAGTTCAAAATCTGGTTCAGATTTTACCTTGAGTGTTAGCATTAACTCTCCTTTCCATGAACAACCAAGGATCTGGTAACTAACAAATGGTAGCATACTTGATTTTCAAGGTCTAGTCCACAGGAATAATGTGCACCTACACATAAAGCAATAAGGATAAAGGATTTCACAAAAACAACTATTTTAATAGACGAATACAGAAAATAAAAAAACTGTGAGCTTTTAATACACAGCTTCACAAGCACCAATACATCAACGGCCTAAAAATAGTTTTTCATTTTAAATATTAGTATGCAAGATGCTGTTGAAGCTATTAAGACACCTAGACATAACATGAATGACAGAAGCATAAAGTTCACAGTTTATGGATAATCGGGTTAAACAAAAGCTTGCACTTGATATGACAATTATCATATCCTACAAGAAAGTTACTACCTGCTGCAACAAAGACAATGGTTTGCTTGCCAAAGATAAACAAATCAGATTAAAAATGCCATCCATTAGAACGCCATAACCGCCTAGCATAATCATTTTGACGAGCAACTTTAATCTTCCGAAATAGCTTATAAGCACTCTCTAATTTGTTTGAAGCAAGTAGTTTGTTAGTAAGTTTGCTATAAACAAGTCTGCTTGGGCAAAAACCCTTATGCAAAGACTCCTCCATAACAAGAACTGCATTTTCAAGCTGACCTATATTGCAAAGTCCAGCAATGATGTATTCATAAATTTTCCCATCAGAAGAATAACCACTTTCTTGCATCTCATGCCATAAATCTAGCAGCATTCCACATTTCCCAAATGCAGACAGCCTCCTGAGCAATAACTTATATGCCGTAAGGGATAGTTTGCACCCAACTTTCCTTGCTTTCTTATACATCATCATTGCAGCAAGAGGCGGACCATAGCTACACAAAGGTTCAATGAAAGATGTTATAGTCCCTGTGGAGGGAACAATCCCTCGATCCAACATCTCTTCAAAAACCTCAAGTGCATCAGCAACTTTTCGGGATTTGAGAAGCCCAGAAATCAAGCGGGTATACGTATCCATATTTGGCTCACAATTATCACTTGACATGCCCTTATAGTATTTCATACATTCATTGAAATCTCCAACAGAAATGTAATTAGAAATCACAGCATTGTAAGCATCCGTATCTGGCCCACAGCCTTTCTCCTTCATAGTATCAAAAACCTCCATGGCATCATCAATTCTACCAGCTCTACCTAAGCCCTCAATAAGAAAACTGAAAGTTAAGCTATCAGGACCAAAACCTTCAGCTACAATTTCCTTCAAAACTCTCTCCATTTCAACAACCTGACCAAGTTTTGACCACCCGCCAAGGACAATATTATACGTCATTCCATTAAACAAAATCTTACCTTTCATTGAATTAAACAACGAATTCGCTGCACCAACATGTAACCGTTGACACAAACACCATAAAACAACATTCAAAGAGTCAGCATCAAATTTCAAACCGAAATCTTCTAAGTGCCCAAGCATTTGTATAGCTTTATAAACCTGACCAGCCCTGATAAAACTATCCACCACGATGGCTAAAGTCTCTAAATCAGGACTTACGCCTTCCTTAGCCATGTCGTTCAAAATTTTGCACAAGAAATCAAAAAACTTTCTTCTCCCTAACGCTTTAACAATCACATTATAACTCTTGACATTTTTAGCTACATTTGGCTGCTTAATTGCCCAATTAAAAAACAAAACCATAGCTTCTCCGCTCAAATTCCCTCTATTTACAACTTTACCAACAACATCAAGACTCAAATCCACATTCACATTCGATAAAGCATCTTCAATTACGCCTTTGCCCTTCAACTTTTGGAGGAAAACCCCTCGTAGTTTCTCCTCGGGTAATAAAAACTTATCAACTGCCCTGCTGCTTTCTATTCGCGTAACTGAATTACCACTACTCTCTTTGTATAAATTTGGAGCTGAATTATGACTGGAGATTTGAAATAAATCCGATAGCTCCTTGAGAACGTGACGTTCGTCGAGGTTTGACATATTCTTCTTTTGATATAACGGTTCGTTGTATAACAAGTTTGACCGAATTGAAGTTGAAAATGGAAATAGTGAAAATGACGAGCTTAGGGATGATAAACGGTACCTGTAAAAGCGCGAAAGAAACGCCATGAAAGGAACTGTTGAAAGCTTCGCTGGTGAGCTTCAGAAATGAGAACGCCATTGTTATGAGATTTGTAGAAGCATGTTCGTCGTGGTAATGAAAATGTGTGATGGGCCGATTGCTATTCACCGGTCTGGACTTTTGATTGGGCCAAGGAATCAAAATGACCCATTTTTAATTAAGGATACGATTTTTAAATTATCAAACTCAAATTCCCTCTATTCAACTTCGAAATAAAATAAAAAATAACTGACACCCACGCTAATGATACCGGTGAAAATTTTTCTTTCTTGATCTGACCAGTATTTGAACTTTTAAAGATCTATGTACGTGTGATATTATCAATTTTATTGGCCAGGATTTGTTTCTAATTATTATTTTATCCAACTCACTCGTAAAATGTGAGCCGTGCCCTCACTTTCTAAAATGAAATCATCTCTCACAATTAAGACATCATTAAATTGAAAATTTATATATATATATATCTTCAAAAATGAAAAAAATAAAATAAAATTCGGTTAAAATGTTATCAAGCTCTTGTTCCGATCAGCAAAAGCACAAGAGTACAAAAACCAGCAATTCGTAAATCAATTTAAACCAACAAAAAGTGCATTGACATTGGTGTATGAAAACTAATTGAATATTAAAAGAAAAACCTAAACTAAAATTAACAGTATTTTTGAAAATGTTTCAAATAGCCAAATGAAGGTATCAACAGTCTCATCGCACAATAATACTGCACTAAAGTTTACAATCTCTTGGTGATGATTTAATCCAACAAACACTACAAATGGCCGATTCTCTTTATTGATTTTGTAAGTTGTATAAAATCTTGCAACATCATCAAATTGATCATAATCAATTATCATTTTAGTAGCAGCCCAAAATGTATTTGCAATTTACTTGTAACATATGCATTTATTTTTATTATGTATGTAAATAATTAAAACAAGACGGGGTCTATTGATATTTTTTGTGTGTATGAGATGGAAACGGGTGGGAAATTTAGATTGAAACTGAGAGACCGTTTGACCCGACTCGATCCGAAACTCGCGAACTTGATCCTGCTATAACTCCCTATTTTTACCACCCCATCGGACTAGCTTGGTATCAAATCGAAGCTCACGAGCTAGAGAACGTTCCCCTACCATCCCCACCGGCCAGAAACATCGAGAACGCTGTCGATCGAGAGCTCAAAGCTTGAGCACAACCCGTCACGACTTGGTCGTGTTTTCACCAGATTTTGGCGACGCCACCACTTGGGTTTTGTTCTATCATTCTCGACCAGCCATCGGCACCGAGGAGGTCGATTTGTCACCGATCGACCACCCAAAGAGCTGCGGCTTTAAGGGCTCGATTCGGCTCCACCGCCACAAGTGAGAGGTCACCATCGGCACCATTGAACTCAACTCGACAAGAAGTGTTTAGTCCGAGCTTCCCCACTGCCGTTGGGTGAATTCGGTCAACGTTGACCGTGGGTGTATTTTGGTAATTTCATACATAGAGGGTAATTTCGTAATTTCTATCTTTGAGGATGTTTTTGCAATTTGAATTGAGGATAAATTGATAATTTTATGATGTTGAGGATAAATTAGTAAATTATGAATTTGAGGGTTATCAACAAGTATAATTTCATATTTTATTAGTAAATTATGAATACGGGGTTAATACGGTAAGCCGAGAGAATTGAGAGTTATAATGTTTGAACGAATATTTACTTTAAGCGGTATTTTTGTGACATTAGTTTGAATTATAAATATGGGAAGTAATTATATCGTTTCTTTGAAATAGGTGGATTTGCAGACGAAAATCTACCTACGAACTTGAATGATAACCGAGTATGAATTTATCACTGTGAGTAGAATATATTAAACCTAGTTGTGTACATTTTGGTTTTATATAGTAAAGCTTGTTCGTAAAATAATAGGCGTCTGGTGGGTGATAGGTGGATATTAGAATTATGGGGAAAGAGCTACTATACTTGACTAGAACCGAAGGAAGATCTCTCACACCTATAAGTAAGTGGGTAATGGAAACTAGATGTCAACGACCGGCACATAATTGAAATTGGACAACCTCACCCCGGCAAAGCTCTTGATTGATCAACACGAGTGAACTGTGCTTAAACGCTTCGTAAAACCGCACTGATCTACGAGAGGAGTTAATGGATGAGGAGGCTTCCCCTTTTGATTCACGAAATGTGATCCGGGACACGATGGGAGTTTGCGTGCCTCGGTAGGAAAGAGATCACCGGAGTATAGCACAAGATCACCTTGCGAATCCGGAAAGATTGCCTCAGTTCGGATTGTTCTCTGCAACTCGGGAACATGAAGTTGGAATTGCTAGTAATCGCAGTGCCAGCAAACAAACAAATACTATAATAAAAAGGCTAGATGTCCATGCCACCAACCAACTCCTGAAAGAAAAACAATATAGCTTATCCGGCAAACCACTAGAAGTACCCATCGAGTCGAGCAATGATCCAATTGGAGAAGCAAGCTGCTCTTTGTCACCCCATTGTTGTGCCTGAGAGAAGCGGCTAACATATATGCTAGGGAAGGCGATGAAGGAGAAGAGTGGATCGGTAAGTAGAGAGGTGTTCGAGTGTTTGAAGCGGCAACAGAAGAATCTTATCAAAATGGATGGAGTCTGTGGGTTCCAAGTACTATGTGCTATAGTATTTGCTAAACAATCCAGTTTTACAACCTCCTTTCTGCTCCCATTGGCAGCTCAACTTCGCTTTTGTCCAATGATTCCTTATAACATAACAGGGCATTCGTGAACAAGCCCTGCTAACAGCTCTTTGTCCGATTCTATTCCTATTTCCTTGCTCGCAAAGTCCTAAACTCCAGCGGGTCAACTCCCAGGGAACTCCTTATACATAACCTGGCGAAAATGCCCATTTTTTGCTCTATACGAACTGGGAGGCTCGTGGACGAACCTATTACCCTACGCGTATGCGGACTGAAGGACAAAAAGAAACTCCTCACCGTAGTTTCCAATGAATCTAAACATCTAATCGTGAAATGTGAGAGGTCTGGGTAACCGGGAGAGGAAATTCGTGTTGAAGTTAAGAAATGTAAAGCGTCATTATTTTCATTTAATAGTTCTCCGAAATAAATGTTTTATACGTATGAATATTTTGTTAAGCTATGTATATTCATTTATGTTCCGTATCGACTTTTAGTTTGTAAAAGAGATGATTGATTTCGAGCATGATTTAAAGTGTTTTTATAAGGATTTCGAGCATGATTTAAAGTGTATATAATTGATTTTGAGCATGATTTTAATTTTATATATGTGTATATAAGTTATAAAAAATTATGAAGCAAATACCCATTCCCTTTATATAAGATGAGATGAGATAGTAAGCCTTTGGGACCCGTCTGAGTACACATATAGGCTTTGGGCCATGTGTTTAGGCACTTTCGCCCTTTGGGGCATATGCATGTAGACAGATATTGAGATATAATGAGATTTAAATCGGGTGGTCCGAACACAATGTCGCCAGATAGCACATCATTGCACGTCTGTTGAGATCCAGATATGGATTATAATGATAAGCATGAGATGGCACGTCCCTGTCTATCCATGTAGTTATGGGCATGATAGTATCCAGATAGTACATCATCGCCGTCCGTTGAGGTTCGGATATGAAAATATTATTTCATCGGGTATTTGTTTAAGAATAATTGTATTATTTAGTATTTGATATTTCAATGTAAGATGTTTTTATTGATTTTGTGGCAGTATCAATTATATTAATGTTCATAATATAATTGAAATTAAATGAAATGAACTTTTACATTAAAATAATTAATTAAGAAAAGTAATTATACAAGTGATGCATTTTTTTGTAAGTATTTTATGTTTCAAAAACTACTATCCACTCACTTAGCTCACTAAGTTTTATGCTCACTCTATTTTATTATATTTTTCCCCCAATAGATTTCAGGTACAACTGTTGACCTATCAGCTGTACATATTTGGAGTCGTTTTTTGCCACGTGAGGTTGTCTGAGAATATAAATAAATTTTTCTTTTGGTTAGTGTATAATCATCCCATTTTGAAATTATAATAGGGATGTGACATAAAAATTAGGAAACGTGTGTATTATTGGATATTCTACTGAATGAGACTGGTTGAAGTAGTTTGATGCATAATAAACTATTTTGTGAGTATTTGCGTTATAATTGTAGATTTGAGAATGCTATAAGTTTAGGGGAGGTTCTGCCGAAATTTTCGGTAGAATTCTCATTATTAAGATTTTTAATATTTGAGTTCAGTTTATTGAGATAGGTCGCATATGAGAATGGCGCGGGTCGTTTCATTACTTTTCATTATCTAATTGTATAGTGGAAATAAATGAAAATTTCACAAAATTTGTTCAGATAAATAATTTAGAATATATCAAAGGCCGGCTCAACTATTTATCAGGTCTTAGGCAAATTGTTTTAGTTAGGTCTTCTTAAAATTTGAGATAAAAAATATATATTCGTTATATTATAAATTTTTGTTATTTAAAATCAATTCTTTTAACATTATAAGATGTAAAATTATTAAATAAAATTTCTATTATACTATTGCTAATATATGAACTTTTAATTCAATTATAATATTTTCACTTACTAATTCTTCACTCAAATCACTTCTTTTTTACTACTCCTTTTATAGATTAAACTAATTTTTTTAATTCTTCTTTAAAAAAAAAGTTTTTCGATACAGTTTTATTTCAAAATAGACATAACAAGCACACACACACACACAAATAGAGGAATAAAATAATATTTTAAAAATAATTAAGAACAAGTAAATAACACACAATAGAATAATAAAAATATAAAATCTATAATCTGAGGATTTGAACAATGACCAATATTCATGAAGAATAGGAAAACTACTAGATTTTTCCTTTTTTATTGAGAGCGAAAAGTGGAAGGTAGAGGAAGCAATTTTTTTTTCTCCTTCTCTAAAGCACCGAGAGCATATCCTATCTTGGTAGGAGGAAAATTTTAATTGATAAGTAACAAAATGTGGGCATTTTATATAGGTTTAAAAGGAATACACAACTTATTAATTCTAACAATAAAATAAAGATTTTGGTTGGATCCGAAACTATTAAGTGTAACATTAACGGTGTGTTTACAAACAAAAATAAGAATGAATAAGAATGAGAATGGATGGAAATATAAATTAAAAATAAGAATAAGAATAAGCTGTTTACTTGAACTCTATGAATCGAAATTAAAATGAGCAGCATTGTCATTGATGTGTTTATTTTATTTTAAAATCGGAATCGAAGTAAGCTGAATTATTTTGAGTTCCAAAAATACCCTTAGTTAATTACAAAAAATTATTATTATTATTATTTGTGATTATTATTATAAGAATAAAAATGATATTAATTAAAATAATAAAATTTAATAATAATAATAACAATAATAAATAATAAAATTAATGATAATAATAATAATGTCAGTAATGATAAATTTAATAAAATTAATAATTATTAAAATTAATAAAGTTTTTATAATTTAATAATAATGACATTTAAATAATAAAATAATAATAATTAATAAATTTTAATAAAATATTATTTAAATAATAATAATGACATTATTATTATTATTATTATTATTATTATTATTATTATTATTATTAAATTGTAGTAATGATAATATTAATAAAAATAAAACAACAACAACAACAACAACAATAATAATTTGAATGAAGATAATATTAATACAAATAATAATAATAATTAAAATAATAAAATTAAATCAATTTTTTGTTACAATAAAATAAAAAAATATTATTATTAAATAAATTTACTATGCTTATTATAAAAATAACATTAATTAAAACAATAAAATTACAAAAATTAATAATAAATAAATAAACGAATAATATAATGAAATTAATAATAATAAATGTTAATAATGATAATATTAATAAAATTAAAAATTAAAATAATTAAAATAATAAAGTTAATATAATTTAATAATAATAATGACATTTAAATAATAATAAATAATCATTTTAAATAAAATAATATTAAATTCATAATAATGTCATTATTATTATTATTATTGGTAATAAGCTAATTAACCTATTATTGTAGGAAAAGTAATATTGTCAAAATTTAATTGAAAAAAATTTATCAAATATCAAAATTATTTTAAACCTCTAAAGATAATCACAGATAAACCTCAAAAAGTCAACCGCTACGTTATATCACATATAACTTACAACAACCTAAAAATAATAATTCAACACAAGAGAATGATAGTATGTGAAGCAAGATGCTGTTTGAGTTTGGTATGGTATGGCATGGCGCGGCCTTGCGTGAATGATGTTTCTGGACCTACTACGGCTTTTAGTGGTCCTTACCATCCGAAGACCATAGTGATTCAAGTGGGCCCGAACGTGATGAAACAGAAAGAGAGACTAGGAAGAAGAAGAAAGAGAAAGAGAGAATGAGAATGGAAAAATCAAAGTTAAAAGTATTTTTCAATTTAATTTATGTTGACCTGGTATGTCAAAATCTAATAAAAAATTATTTTACTTTGGAAGCAGTCTGACTAAATTTGTGAAAGCACAATTGCCCTTTTAAAAAATATTGTTACCCTTAATATTTTAACATCATGGCGGGTTCGTTATATTTTATAAAACAAGAGGGAGATTTCGCTTATTTTTCTATTGAATTTCTTGTGTCATGTACGATATATCGTCCATGTATTTTTTTTTTTAATTTTTTTAGTTAACCAGAAATATGTATTTCTATCAACCCTAATATATAATCTATTATTTGGTTAGATGTTTAAGTTTTTTTTTATATTAGTAAATTAATAATTTAATAAAAAATTTTATCTAAATTTCATTAATGAGTTCAAAATTTTATTACATAAATGATTATTGTTAAGGATTATTGAATACGTATGACATGTCCTCTAATAATTAAGGACATATATAACTTGATGCAAGACTTTCACTTTATAATATAAATTTTATGATATGTTTATAATCTAATGATATAAATGACATTCTGTATACTTTAAGAACATGTGTAACATATCGTTTATGATTTTAGCACACAAATCACGTCTAATAAAAATATCACTCAAAAAATAAAAATTATATGACTGATATACTTAATTACATAAATAACATATTTAAAAAATTTAAGAAAACTTGTATAATTAGTTGTTTACAATTGAGAATGTAGATATTAATGACGTAATGTCTTACTTGTAATGGTTGAATTATTTAAATAAAATTAATTTTAGTTTAGTTATGTTACCTTAGTAAGTATTTAAATCAGTTATAGAAATATTTTAAAGTTATTTATGCATAATGAAAATTAATAACTATAATGTCTCGAATTGAATATTTAAACTATTTATTTATTAAATTTTTTTCATCTAATTAGAACTTTAATTTAAGTTTAGTTATTATTATTCAAAAGATTTTTAAAAAATTATTATTATTATTATTCAAAGATCACGTATATAAGTTGTATTTAGCCTTCATGGGCCCTGGATCGGCACAGAGACGTCAGCTGCCAGCTGTCGTTTCTGTTGGCTACTCGTCTCTCTTTTTTTTATTTTTTCACCGGTCGCACACAAAGCATAGAACGAAAACGGCAGCAGGGGCCTGCGTTTTTGTGCCCATGCTGGGCCCTTTAACGCTGACACGTACGAAGTTGGCGTAATTCATCAAACGAATGCTGAAACGTGGATTAAGGACATTGTGTTCAACTCTGCGTTACAGAATTTACCGCCTCACTCAAAAATCAATTCCCGCCCAAAACATCCATTTCGTTTCGCTTATAACGCTCCCCTCAATATCTAATTTCAGTTTTTGTCCTCCAAGATCTCCAAACAGAATGCAAAAATGGTCTCAGAGGAAAACCCTAACCCTAATTACAAAAAGCACCAAAATGCGTACCACGTCGGGGGAATCCAAGTAGAGTTTCCGTACCAACCGTACGGGTCGCAGCTTGCGTTCATGTGCCGCGTGATATCGACGCTCGATCGAGCGCAAAGAGACGGTCACTGTCACGCATTACTCGAGTCTCCGACCGGTACTGGAAAATCTCTGTCGCTTCTTTGCTCAACTCTCGCTTGGCAACAGAATTGTAAATTAAAGAATCAGCTCGCAAATGTCTCTCACTCCAAACCTAATACCGAGGTCGGCACCGATCCTCTGGCAAATGGTGGCGGATTCATCCCCGAATCACAGCCTTCAAGTAATAATGCCACGTCATCATATTGATTAATATTTTTTGTAATGTGAAAAAATAAAAATGTTTTATTGCTATTGACATGATTATTGTTGCTTCGTTTTGTTAGCTATTCCGCCGTCAACAAATGGCGAGACGGCTCAGGTTGCGATGAACAACAAGAGTGTAAAGAAAAAGATGACGCCTACAATTTTTTATGCATCGTGAGTTTTATCTTGACGAGTTACTACATGTTTGCTGTATCTGTTTAATTGGAGGTTTATTTCTTATATTAAATTAAATTTTGATATATTCATACTTTTAAGGAAGCTTATAAAGCTATGATGATTGTTAAGTCATGTTGTTTCTGAAGTTTAAGGGATTTTAATTTGTAAATAGATTGAGGTCAACGTGTTCATCAAATCTGTCTTACTTGCCAGTAATAATTAAGTGAGATTTATAAAGTGAAAGAGTGAGGCCAAGTAAGCAAGATACTGGAGTCTATTTGATCTTTGTAATTGCTGTGCAAAAAGCTTTTACTTTTATGAATGCTAATTAAGAATTTGTGCTTATTAATGGTTTTGTTTGTTTTCTGTTCACACTAGGAGGACACATTCACAAATTTCTCAAGTGATTTCTGAATACAAGAAAACTGCTTATCGGGTGTCTATGGCAGTGTTGGTATGTTTTAATATATTCATGACCCATGACTATAATCTATTTGTTTTCAGGTTTATTTTAGGAATAGGCTTCATGGAGTCCTTTTGCTCTTGTCCAAATTATCCATTTAAGACCCATGATTAATATAAGTCTATTTTCAAGTTGTTTTTAGTATTAGGCTTCATAGAGTATTTTTATTTCTGTTCAAATCATCCATTCAAGACCCATGACTATAGTTACATTTTACATATTCTGTCCTTGTCCTCTCTCCAGAAATTATAGACTGGAAATTGTTGCTTATTGATATCTTTGATCAGTTTTATCTGTTAGCATTTGAGTGTTTTTAATTTTAAATGCTGTCTGTAATTAGTGAGGAAGACAGTTAATATTGATGAAATCAATTGCAATTGCTTTAGAGGTTGATATTGCTTTGCAACTCTCTATGAAATGATGCAATCTGAATAAAATTCATATTAAATAAAAACATTTATCCCTACTAGTGGTGTAGTTCTAGCTTATATGAGTTTATTAACTCCTATTTTATGTCTCATCAGGCTTCACGTAAACATTATTGCACAAACAAGTATGTACGTGACAAAGAGAATATTGATGAAGAATGGTGTGCTTTTAACAAATGGAGTCTTTTTTTTTTTTTCCTAAAAACACGTCAACAGGATCTTCCTTTCATTCTCTCATGATAACTAATTTTTTACTGCAAATTTCCAGCAAGCTGCTTTTGGGGGATCGAAAGGTAGGATGCCCCCAATTTAAGTAAGTTATTTCTCTATTTTTACATGCTTATTTAATCTTAGTGATGTCTGATGCTACTGCTATGGAACAAGCTAAAGTATGGCCTAATAATAATTTTATTTCAACAGAAATGTGCATAAAGTCAGAGGTCACCCATCACTCCAAACAGGAGGTTGCCATGAGGTTCATGATATCGAAGATCTGGTGAAAGTTGGACAAGTCGTTAGAGGTTTATCTCATATTTTCATTACATACATCAAATGCTGCAATTACAAGCATTTCATTGAGGATATGCATTTTTCAGGTTGTTCATATTATGCTGCACGGTCCATGGCAGATGATGCGCAATTGGTGTTTTGTCCGTACAGCTACATCATTAATCCTGTCATTCGGGGTGCTATGGAAGTTGATATTAAAGGAGCCATTTTAATTCTTGATGAAGCCCAGTATGTTTCACAACTTTTATTTACTTATTTTCTTATAAACTTGTATTAAGTTCTTTAGATCATGCTGAAGAGATAAATGATTTTAAATTCTTTCTTACCTTTGGAGTTAACACTCACATACATTAATTTGTTTTTTTCAGCAATATAGAAGACATTGCCCGTGATGCTGGTAGCGTGGATATTGATGAAGATGTTTTACTTAGTAGGTTCAGAAAAAATTCCTATTTAATTTTGAAATTTTGTGATTCTTGTGGCTTATAGTGGTTATGCCTTATGAAAGAATTGCAGACGGAACTAGAGCAAGTTTGCTCTGTTAATCCCATGATTTACCAACCATTAATTGAAATGACCCAGGTAAATTTAGGTCATTTTACTTCACAATTTCTGGCTTTCAAATTTCATCATTGGATCTTGGACAATGATGGGGAGTTATGGATGTATAGGACCTTGTAGGCTGGATTGAGCGCAGGAAAGCAACATTAGGAAAGCGAGAATTTCAGCACTTCTTCTCTTGGTCAGTTGTTTTAGCTATCATATTTTTCATTGTTATGTTTATGCTTGGATCTCATTCTATACATGAAGCTTTTTTTCAATGAATTATTGAATGCACTACTATGCTCTTAATTAACTGATCTTAGAGTATGAATTTTGTAAATAACAAAATCAAACTTGTTTCATTTGTTTATCTTATTTTTGTACTTTATATTGAAGTTGGACTGGTGATAAAGCTTTAAGAGAACTCCAAGAAGCTAACATCTCGCAGCAGTGCTTTCCAATATTGCTAGAATGTGCTACAAAGGTACACTGTTATGAAAGTTTTGGGGGTTTGATTCTGGATAGCTTCCAAAGTTTATAAACTTTCTTTGTTTGGTCAAAGGCAATCAAAGAAGCTACAGATACAGAATCGGAGTTACCTCATTTGAGTGGCATGTCAGTGATAACATTGGAAGGTACAAGTCTTCTTGTCATAGTGACTTGATACCACAGCTTTTCTATCAACTATTGAACATTTATTGTTGTTACTAATTACCTTTGAAAATGCAACAGGGTTATTCTCCTCACTTACTTATTTCTTCTCAAGAAACGGTTTGCATGTATCAGATTATCAGCTTGCTTTACAGAAATATATTAAAAGAGATTCAAGTAAGTGGTTAATACTTGGTGATTTGATTAATTCTTTCAAGGGTCATTTTAATTTTGTCATCAATGAAAGTCAATAGATTATGAATCTACGGTTTGAATTTTTGAAAGAATTATATAGATATGGCTGACCAAACTCTTATAGTTAATATATTATTTAAGGCCAATTGTGATTGAAGATCATTCTAAGGGCTTATGCCAGCAGATGGAAAGCCTAACAGGTTTATGTACCAGTCACAATCAATCCAAAACCCTAGCCACATAAGATTCCTTGATAAGTTGATTGGAATATTCACGTATCAAGTGATATTGATACCGTTTCACTAAGAAACTGTATACGCCAACTTAATATAAGTTAGTTTTTAAAAAATTTTTAGAGAAAAAATAGTCTATATTGAACTTCTGCATTAAGACATTTATGGAGTTGGCATTGTCAAATTATACTTTACATTTGAATTGTATTAGGTGAACTCCATAATGTGGATGTCTGTTATTATCTGTTCCTTCTCAATATGTTATTATTATTTGCCATCAAGTGTTCAATTTTTTTGTTATGGGATATGTTATTACTGGTCCATTTTAACATCCGTCTTGTTGCTTAGAGAAAATTGAGTGCCAACATTGTTAATGAATAATACTCCACGCAGAAAACCCTGGTGGCAACTGGACACATACTTTAAGTTTGTGGTGCTTGAATCCGGCTGTTGTTTTCAAGGATGTTGTTGAGCTTTCTTTGTCTGTCATTTTAACATCGGGGTAAGCTATGACATCATATATGGATTGCTGAGCTCATGCTGAACTGCTTGATTCCTAAGTCTCGAGGCAGTGTATGCATATTGTTGAAACATCTTGTATCTTTGTTTAATACCTTCAATGCATGAGTATGTGTTGAGCAACTTAAGTGGAGGTCACTATACCTCCCTATTATATCCATAAGGACAGATATACTCTTTCCAAAATTGGCCAAGGTCTGCTGCTTCTTATTGAATGTTGGACTACAGAGCTATATATTTTCCTTTCACAAGATAATATTTTCATGTCTGGTCAGTCTCGTACCATATATAATTGAGTAAAAGCTTTGTGTGTGCCCTTTTTACAAACTATCTCTTTGCTTTAGTTGCTCGACCCAAAGTATGTCTTTCCTTTACACCAGTACTCATCCCTCTGAAATTAGGACTTTATCACCAATGAATTCCTTCTCTTCTGAACTTGGAGTTCAATTTGGAACTTGTCTGGAGGCTCCACATGTCATTGATGTTGATTCACAGGTATGAATGCCATTTTCCTCCATCTCTCTGCTAATTGGTTTTGGTTTGTTCTACTACTATTGCAGTTATGAGCCATCAACTTACTGCAGGTGTTGACTTCTGTAATCTCCACTGGTCCGGATAACTATCCATTGAATGCAAGTTATAAAACAGCAGAGGGGTATGCTTTTCAGGTATCTTCTGCTTTTTGTCACATTGATTCTGATTGTCTGAGAGTGGATTCTTCTTTCATAGTTCAATAAGATATTGATTGTACTTATATTGTTTTGAAGGATGCCCTTGGCAAGTCTTTAGAAGAAATATGCAACGTTGTTCCTGGTGGCTCTCTTGTTTTCTTCCCTAGTTATAAGCTGATGGAGAAACTGTGCAATCGTTGGCGTGAAACAGGCCAATGGTCCCTACTTAATGCAAAGAAACCTCTTTTTGTGGGTCAGGACATCTTTTATGCCATCTGAGGAAACATTCTTTATCTCTATATTAATCTCGTCGTTTTCCTTGAGTTGTTTTGCAATTTTTAGCCTTTTTGCATAGATTTTTGAAGTTATCTTTGCATGGAAATTATTCTACTTTGTGGTTCTTGCTGGAATATCTTGGCTATTATTTAATTGGATTCTTATGCTTATTATTTTGGTTGTTAGTGCAGAGCCAAAAGGGGGAAGCCAAGAAGACTTTGAACTTGTTTTGAAGGATTATTACAACTCAATTTCACAAGGCAGTAAACGTGCTGTTGTGAGGAAGAAAAGAGTTAAGAGAGTAGGCAATAATGACTTAAATACAATTGAGTATCATGAAACTGCTAAAAAGAAAGGAGCTGGTTTGCTTGCAGTTTGCCGTGGAAAGGTGTGAAATTTATGTTTTGTCGTATGACAATTATCATATGGTTGCAGATGCATTATGTGGCTTTTTTCCAATTTGCATGTTGTATTTTATTAAATTGCTATATTTGGTTGCAGGTTTCAGAAGGAATCGACTTCAGTGATGATAATGCTCGAGTGGTTGTATCCTTTTCCCTCTTTGAATTTTCTGGGTCAGGTGTTCTGCTTTTTAATTTACATAATTTTGGATCAGGATTGTGATGCCATTTTGGCCAACGTTGGAAAAATGGAAAGAAATTTGTCATAATAATATCTTGGACTCAACATTAACTTGGCCAATATATGGGGTGATTCACCGGGGATTCCAACTTGAGTTGCATTAATTTAAAGTGTATGCATGCTTGCCAGAATTCCCATTGTTGTCTTTTTCTCGTGAGTTGCAAATCCTTAACTTTCTCAGATAGTTGTTGGCATACCATTTCCAAACATGTGAGAATACTTGCCTGTTCTTTTTTTTTTTTTTAAAAAAACAAGATAATTATCTAATTTTGCAAGTGTCAGGGGACTGATTATTGTGAATTTCTCACCAGAAATGATATTCAAGTTTCATTGAAGAAGAAATATAATGATACATATAGATCATCAAAAAATCTTCTAAGTGGTAACGAGTGGTACTGCAACCAAGCCTTTCGAGCACTAAATCAAGCTATAGGTATGCTAAGCAATGTGTCAAACATTGCACTTTGTCTATTATCTTGTGGGTTGATTTTATTATTATAGTCAACCACTACATTTTGCTGGGTGTTTTTTACTGTAACTGAGTTTTTTTTTTTTCTTGGCATCATTTGCTTATTCTGTTTTCTGTTTGTACTGCATTTTACTCTTTTTGTAGGACGCTGCATAAGACATAGGTTTGACTATGGGGCCATCATCCTATTAGGTAACTGTTTTGAATTATTTGTTCATGCTGTGCATGGTATCTGCCTCAAGTCAAGTTGTTTGCTTAAATTTGCATTAATCTTGCCATTTCATATATTTGTAAATCCCACTTGGTTCTTTTTAATAGAGATGCCCAAATCTCGTCATTGAGATTATAAAGCCACATTTTATTGCCAAGCAGATGAGCGCTTTCGAGAGGAAAGGAATCGGGCTCATATTTCTAAGTGGCTAAGGAAATCCATTAAACTGTATGATAGCTTTGACACATCACTTGAGGGTTTAAAGTCCTTTTTCAGAGATGTCAAGGTTCCATATTTTACCATTTTATTTTCCAGTATCACCGGACTTTTTCTTTTCTTTATATGGATAACTCAGTGGATGAACTAATTTGTTTTCTCGCCCAAACTTGCTCTCAGGGTCGGGTTGGAAAGAAAATGTTTAATAGCTTAGACAATTCTGACAATAATGTGGACCATGTCTCTTCTATGGATCAATGCAAAGAGTTGACAAAACAGAATACTCAGGAACTTGACAAGTCTGATCATTCTGGACAGAAAGTACGATCTATAACCAAGTATGGCACCACTTTTTCCCTTAAGTCTCAAAGTCATTTTGAAGGTCAGACATCTTTGCAAACTGATCAGAACATCAACAGCTGCATAGAATATATTGACCTAGAAAGAATGAATGATAAAAACAATCATTCTATTGGTTCAAGCAAAGAGTTAGCAAGGAAAGAAAACAAGAAACTGAACAGTTATGACAACTCTGGACAGAAAATACACTCTTCTTCAATGAAGTATGACTCTTTTTCCAAGTTGAACTTCTTAGATGAGGTTGAAGTTCCGGAATTTGTCCAACTAGATAGAGTCAGTAGCTGCAAAGATTATATTGACACACAATGCAGTTTGCAGAAAAGTTCAAGGTAAGCATGGGAACCTTGTTGAACATTTCAAAAGTATCAATGTATTTCAAGTCCTTGGATTAAGCAATTGTTTTTTGGTACAGTTATATCTGGCTTCTTTTGAATATCTTGCCACCTGATTCAAGCTGCAATGATTACTTTGTGTGGGTTTTAAGACTTTCTTTTCTGCAGGTGCTGTGAGGCTTCATCCATTCCATTCTCCAATGAAGATCCAGAATTATCCCTTGTCAAGGAAACCCCTGGTATGGATGATAATAAAACCATGGCTAGTCCAGGATTCTTATCTAAGGATGGGAACTCTAGCTCAACCATATTTCAAGCATCTACACAATCTCCAGATCAATTATCAGTCCATTCACAGTCTTTGACAAATCTGGTCCAAGTTCCTTCCAGCGCCCAGCCTGAGATGTTAGTCACTCCTGAAAAAGAAGTCACTGGAAACACCAGCAATTTGCCACCGGAAAGAGATTCATCTTTGGGTTCGAGTGTTAATTCGCATACCCAAAAAAGAAGGAAAACCATGGTTTCACCTTCAGTTGACCTTATGTTAATGGCAAGCAGGGAAGCAAATCGGAGAATTGAATTTAGTTTGGAAACTAATTATGTAAAAAACAAATCCAAAACATCAAATAATTGTGCTGCATCCCATTTGTCCTCTAGTCCAGTTATGAATGAGACTTTACTAATTTCTTGTTCACTCTGTAGAAGCCCTTTAGGTCTTCCTGAGAATCATCTCTATGTTCGGTGCTCAGTTACTTTGTCTGCGAAGGCTCACTTAGTATCTCTTCTGAAACAAAGACAGGAACTGTGTGCAAATGTAACAAGCGTACCTGTTATCATGACTGACATTTCATCAGTTGATCAGCTACTCAGCAACCAGTCTTTTGGAGGTGCCTCAGGGCAGGGCATATGGTGTGAAGAGGATGGATGTGTGTATAATACCATTTTTTGCCCCTTCTGCAGTAGCCCGAGCAACTGTCTTGGTGTTCAGATAGTGGCAAGCAATGCATCAAACTTTCAGTTACTTAACAAAGTAGGTTTCATGCAAAATCTTATTGTTCTTGCAATTTGTCATGTAATGGGTTCTTTCTCTAACTTTGCTTTATGTATAGATATTGTTTTACATGGATCATTTGGAAATTGGAAATCCTGAATCTGGCAAATTCAAGTCAGAGGCCAAGGTTAGTTTGCTATGATGTTTACTAAATTTCTTTTCTCAATGTGCATCATTTTTTCACTTGTCATAATGTGAAGGTGGCTTGAAGTTTTTGGTGATGCGAATTGCTTTCCCTGCTCTCCTTGTAACAATTTTAGTATGATTTCAGGATTCATCACCAATTACTCCTTCAGCCATGGATAAAGTTGCTGCATTCAATTGCATAGAAAAATTTTCATATTCCCCACGACTCGAAGACTCAGGAGGGTGGAGGTCCACAAAATCAAAGGTAAAATAATCTATAAAATGCTTCCAGTTTTTTATCACACAGGGAATCATATCCCCTCACAAATCTGAAATTCAGCTTTCATAATTCTGCAGCTGAGACTACCAAAGAAAGGCCTGGGTTCCTAATGGAGAGCCAGGTTCAAATCCTAAACATGGCCTTATGAATCTGTGCTTCACAGATTTTTCAGATTGTAGAAGATTTTGTGTTTTTTTTTTTTTTTTTGGCTTTTTGCATATGCCATGGACATATCTATGAGTAGAGGCAGAGGAGCCAAGAATTTCCTTACCATTTTGGTCCTTAGTTGTTTGGTCATCAAGGCTTAGCTGGTGCTATCTTCCTAAGCCTGATTATAGATCAGCTCCAACACTAGTGAAATTATAAGCAGCAGTTTGATTGTACAATTTTGGCATAGTGGTCGCATTTAAGATAGTTTGTAAGTTGTAAAGCACTTCTTGTAACCAGTAAATAAAAATGAAGTTAGTTAATAAAAATATCATATTTATTATTTACTGCACTGGTGAGATTAGAATTGGATTCCCTACCACAAGTAAATTTCAGCACAAAAGCTAAAAAGAAATATCTAACATGCATACGTATTTATATATGCATATATGTACATATATTGGTGCCAAAAGCAGTCGCATTGATATTTCTTCCATCCAATCAACTTTAACTACTTAAAGAAAGTTTTTTGAGCTCTAGCAAACTGAGCTCATCGGTATTAGAATATAGGGGAATTTTACATTCTACAACAATATAGTTTGGGCGATGTTCAATTGTCTTTGTAGATTTTCAGCTAGTAGGTCATACATTCCTTAGCAAAAAGACATGTTCACCCCATCGATTAAGCTCCTGCCTTCTGGAAGGGCATCATCCAAGCATGTCATATCGGTCTACCTGCCAGTGGAAACTGAAGCTTCCAGGAATTTCCATCTTACCGATCATCTGGTCAATTTCTACACAAAAATTAGTAAAATTGTGAGCCCCAGATTGTTTCAGAAATCTTTTGCTCATTTGTACAACCCAGAACCATCTGACATTAGTATAAATAAAAAGATCAAAAATTGAAATTTTGCATACCTCTCATGACTGAAACTGCCGATGAATCTTAGAACTTTTGACTGAAAAATAAGCTTATATTTGTTAAGCTGAACATTGAAGCAGAAAAATTTATTACCTAAATCAGGACTTTGAGGATAGATATTTTCATCCCTGGGTGTTGGTGCTGAATTCTCCAGTGATTGGATGCTTTCCAGGTTTTTCTTCCCAGCTTCCACATGTGTCACTGTCTCTGCTTCTGATTCTGCATTGTTTGGAACCACACCTGATTGCTTTCTCTTTAAACGGGCTCTCCTATTCTGAAACCAGTTATACACATTTGTTTCAGAAATTTGGCCATGTTTTGTCAATTCAGCGGTCATCTCCGGGATCTTCTGCTTGCCAGGAGTCCCATTGCATTCATCATAAACATGTTCAAGGATTTGGAGCTGTGCAGGCGTCGGGGTCCACCGTTGCCTGGCACTGAGCTTCTGGCTGCCAGATGCTACAAAGGGATCGAAGTATGGATTCCCCATTCTCATTCCTAAAAGAGAAAAAAGGCTTCAAAATTTTGCACAGCTACGGCAAGCTCCTAATAGAAATTGATTCAACAAATGAGAATCAAAAGACTAATAGCAAGACTTTGATGTGATAAGAATTTAAATTAGTGAATGGTGCAACAGAACAGAACAAGTCTGCTGAAGCAAAAGCAATCGAATGCGCGTTGACAAGCTTACCCAATAGGGTTTCAAATGACTCAAATTAATTTGCAATTTCTCCAACAATTGTGCTATAACAACGTTTTTTGTTTCCAGAAAATTGGGCCAGTGCCTATGAATGTGATATATGGCAAGCTATATTTTCCTTTCCAGAATACGAGGGGAGGCCGTGGCTTTGCCGAAAAAGGAAAGAATTTGCAAGTGTTATACATCCACTTAAAGATTATCATTTCTTCATTATATCAATCAGAGATTCTATGCTCGTGTTAATTTGGGATTCAATTATTGCATGATTTAAGTATAAACTCACTTGTTATTTATCTTATCACCTAAATCAAGTCATAGAGCAAAATCAAGCAACAGAAACTTGCAATGACTAATGGGAAAAAAACCCAAAAAAAAAAAAAATCATAAGAAGACAATAATAAAACAAAACCATTAAAAGAGAGAGAGAGAGAGAGAGAAGAGACCAGCAATTTCATTTTGAGCAGAGAAGACTTTGTGCATCTGAACAAGCTGCTCACAAATCATAGCATAAACAGCGATCTGTTTCCTGAGCAACTCCATTTGTTCATCAGTCATCACTTTCACACACAACCCATTACTGGCGTCCCCTCCATTTTGCTGAAACTGCCTCTCCATTTCTCCTTCTTCCTGTTGAAAATTTGGCCACTCCATTTTGATTGAATGAATTTTCTTCTTCTTTTCCTCTCCCTTATATTTTTTTATTTTTTGGTCCTCACTACCCACTTCAGAACTCAAACCGTTTCTTTCATTTTTATTTAAATGAATTTCTTTATAGACTATAGAAGAAGAAACAAGTCACTTTAGAGTATAAAGGTGGAAATGAAACAAGTACACACCATTCCATTACCAACACAAACACACTCGCTCCGAATCATTTATTTATTTTGGAAACAAACAAAAAGTGTGTAATTGACTGACAGGCGGCGGAGTTAATTGCTCCACTTTAATACAATTAGAAAGTTGACTGTGCCAAATTTAACGCTATAACTTGCGGGTCTCGCGGGTTCAATGACTCGCCGTTAGTCATTTCGATTCTTCTTGTTCTTTTGAGCTACAATCAATCACCCATAGGCGGTAGGCGGTAGGCCCTGCCAAAAAGGCATTTCTTTTATCTATTATTTGTTTTTAAAATCACAATTCAATTCCAATTCCAATTCCAATTTTTCGTTCCTCGGAGAAACTGGTGATCTTTAAATTCAAAAAGGGTCAGAAAAAGACTGTTGTAAATTCATGCAACCGGAGAGATAAAGGAGGGTAAAATCTTTCCCCTTTGTCTGATTGTCATTACTTTGCATTGTTGGCTGCCAAGTCAGCGGGATGTGACGTCACTGCTCAATGTCCGCCATGTTACTGCATGGCAACATGCTACCCCATCCATGTCCTTCGCGTACAGTGTGTTGTGTTACCCCATCTCATACTCATAGGCTCATGCTCCCACTGGCGGATCCAGCAGTAGCATCTGAGCACCAGGGCCTCAAACAAAATCTAATTAATCCTTGTTACTCTGTTAAAATAATTCTTCTGATTTCTGAATTCATAAAATTTCTTTTCTTTTTTTTATTATTGTAATTAAAAATAATAATGCTCCCACAACCCAAAAACAGAAATAAATATATATTATTTAAAAATAATTATATCCTACACCTTTAATCACAAATTAAACATTAACTTTAGCATTAGCATTAGTTCTTCAAGTTTTCCCAGGAACAATAAAGGCAAGGTGAAGTTATTTGCATTGTAAAAATTATTTTTAAATACTCTATTATTCTCTACACTTATCTACTAAACTTAAAAAATTAAATTTTACTCTACACATTCTTTGAAGTTCCAAAAATGTTCATATTCAAATTATTTAACTTTATTTACTCGAAACATTAATAAAACTATTTAGTACACTTGAAGAAAATTTCCTAGAATTTTATCATAGCATAACTTGCAACAATGTAATTGAGTCAAGTTTTAAACAATTTTTTTAAAAATAACCTTACCTATTATTTTTTCTCTAATTATTTTTCGGCATATTCAAGGAAGTATTTTTTAAGATGTTAGAAATAAAAGTTTTCAGAGTTCATGCTAAAAGAATTATAAATTAAATATAAGTGTTTTTTAATTATAGAATAATATTTTTATTTTTATAATTAATTTATTATTTCTGTTAAAATTAATGAATTGTCACATATTTGCTTATTTTAAAAAAATATATTATTTTAAAATAATTATTTAATTTAGTTCTAGATAATTTATTTTTCTGCCACATGCACAATGTGTCGTAAGTGCAAACATGACGCATTGTCTGCAATAGTAATTTCAATTCATCTGCAACTGTAAGGTACTTGTACTACTATAACTTTCTTATTTAGAAATAAAAAAAAAAAAATGACAACGAAATTACGCACATTCTGTCTATGGGATAAAAAAATCATATTATAAACTAAGATTTTGTTTCAAAAAATTGGCTAATTAAATATCGTGTAAAACCAGCCACGTTATTCCTTTGCTTTGCTGGGAATGGAATTTCGTGCTATGTTTGGACTTTGGAGTATGATATACATATATAATTAATGTCTAACAAAATGTGAGAGCATACCCTATAGCCAGATAAGATGTTAGCAGTTATATATATATTTTTAATAAAAATATATAAAATAAAAAAAGCTAGGATAAAACTTTATATCGCCTCTCGGCATATCCAACGGGAATAACAAAGAGGCAGTGTTCACTGTTCAGTGATGAAGCAAATCACACGGACCCATGTTAATTATTATGCTTTAATTTTGATTACTGATTACTGGTTAGTAGCTTTTCTTTTCTTTTTATATTTTTATTTTTGAGAAAGAAAAAAAAGGGGGGGAATACATAAGAAAGCCTAATAATATATATGCTGGAATAATAGCATAAAAATAATTATTATAATGTCAGTTTTGAGCTGGATTATTTTGAGAAAACATAAATTTGTATAGACAATTTAAAAAATACTCAATTAATCAAAATTGATATTCATTTGAATAAAAAACTGTACCTCAAAAAACACCCATTTGTTTGGTAAAATTAAAAAGATAAAAGGTTGTTCTACAGTATCAATTAAATAATTAAAGATACTTATATAATTAATATAAAAAAATCAAGAGTAAAATTATAAGACCAATAAAAAATTTGCTCCTTGAGGATAAGAATAGGCATCTAGTTTGGAGGTTTGCCGAATCAAACTTAAATTTGTTTGTTCGATTTGATTTGGTAACGGATTGAAAAATAATAGAGAACCAATCAAAATTTTGTATTCGGATTCGATTTTGTACTCAGATTGATTTTGAACCAAATAACCAAAACACCAATTGGTTTGTCCAATAGCACCATCTTAAAAATAAAAAAATATGAATGCTTAATTAAAAAGATCTTTGCCATTAACCGTATGGAGTTGAAAAAGGCCCACCATTTTTTGAGCCAAACAATTACTGTGACTAGGCAAAAGACACACAACATGCTTGGTGTAATCAGAAAAGAAGATAACGGTATACACTTGAATGATTAAAGTTCAGCACTAGCCATACGACGAAGGATGAAATCCTAATCTTCAAAATTTGCAGCTACAGATCGACATACAAATTAGCACACTTCCATGTCCATGTGCTTATTATGACAATGAACTTTGTTAAAAGGTATAATTCCATTCCACTCATTCAAAACATACTTCAGCATCCAAGCTCTCAACTCAACCACAAGCCACCTGACACCATGCAATCCAATCATGACCTAACCATGCAAATGCATCGAATTGAAGAATAAAATTTTAGCAATGCAACAATTTCCATAGCATTACAAAAAATTAGAAAGAACCATCACCACCATTCATCATCAAGAGACAAAAGATTTTTCTACAAAACGATGGTACGCCTTCACTAAATCATTAAGCTTTAAAACAAAAGTACAATATAGAGCAGTGAATCTCCCACCTACAGCTATCAATTCTTTCAAAGGCAGGCGTATGAAAATGAGGGAGAAGCAACACGATTCTCTTACATGATGATGACGAAAGCATCTGAAAAAATTAACATGGAAGCACAAAGCATTAACATATGTTGTTTGAAGCCACTGTCACAGCCTAACATGACTATGCTAATCTTCTTCCTTGAAATTTTCTATTCATCGTCATCATCCTGCACAAAACCAAAAACAAATTCAAGAAAAACCACATAATAATAATAGCAAGTCAAACAAACAATCCCAAAAACAAACCTCGCCACTGCCTTCTTCATCATCATCCTCATCATTCACCTCTGACATTGACTTCTCAGACTCTTCTTCTTCCTCTGGCTTAGGCGCCTCCGCCTAAAAATCATCATCCTCAACCCAATTAAATAACAGATTAAGATTAAACAAAAGATATCAACACAAGTAATCAATGAATCACCTGTCTCCTATTGTAATTTTTCATGTCCTTCTCATACTCAACCTTGCGCTTCTCTGCCTTTGCAACATAAGGTGCTTTCTCCTGTAATAATTAAATTCTAATTTAATTGCAATATTCATAACTACGTATTTAAAGATCTTCAAACTAACACTAATCCACTTACAGCATCTGACAATGACTTCCATTTCTCACCACCAGCTTTACCAACCTGTAAGTAAATTAATACAACAGAAAATAAATCAATCAATTAACAACAACAATTATTATTATTTTTAAGCACAAAACAATAGCTTAACAAAAACATATTAATATTATTGACACTTACAGTAGCTACTGATTTGTTCTTAGGATGATCCTTCTTGTATTGTTCACGGAATTCTTCCCTGTATTCATCAAATCAATATCAACACTCCATATCACGCTCGCTTTTTTCACTTAGGCGACGAAAAATATTCTCATGAGTCCAATTTTATCACTTGTTGAAATAAAAGCTTATGGCGTAAAAAGTAGGAATAAAAATTAGATAAAATTAAATTTTAAAAAATATATGAAGAAGACAAGATTCATTACATGAAAACGAAGAAGGCGCTGGCTGGCCTCTTTGGCTTGTTCGGGTCCTTAGCAGCCTTTCCCGATTTTCTTCCGGCTTTGACAGGCTTCTTGTTCACAGAGAGCCTATAATCAAAACGGAAGAAAAAAAAAAGGATTAATTAATACATGCATCTATACAGATCCGAGATCTCACGGTCAATAGTCGATGAGCTATTTTGATGAATTTTGTAAAAACAAGACTTACTTGGCGTTTCTGGTATCTGACTTTGATTTACCTCCTTTCATTTCAAATCCTGCAATATCAACAACGGATCAGGCATAATTAGAGCTAAAATCGAACAAATTACGTGAAAATTCGCCGGAATCAAACGAGAATTACCTGTTTCTGAAGAAAGTTAAGGCTAGGATTAGGGCTTCAAATGAGAGGGAGAGAGAGAGAGAGAGACGCAAATGTGAATAGGGAATGTGCTGTTCGTGAGCTGCAAGAGAAACGAAGGGGCGGAGATATTAAGTGGAGGAATGGAAATTGAAATTCAATTGCGCACGAAATGAAATTTGGGATTCTAGGGGTTTAGGCGGGATTTCGAAATTTATTGCCACGTCATCTATCCGTGTGAGTTCGTTTGATTGGGCACGTCAGTGTTAATGCTTGAGCGTTGATCTGCCTTTGTGTTTTCTTTTGTGCTTCTTTGCACTCTCTGTGTCCATGTGCTTCGAAAGTGAATTTTTTGCATTTGCTTATGAGTTCTCGAGTGAGTCGGTCAACTCGAGGCCCATTTGCATACGGGTCGGATTAATAGATCCACACGAACCCAATTATTGTAATCTTTTGAAGAGATCAGTGCCTAATAAATAAGTGATATATAATATTAAAATTTAAAATTAAATTCTCTAATATTATTTTAATTAATCTTACTTGCAAGAAACAACCATGTGTATAATTAAATAAACCAAAAATATGAAACATCTTAATTGTATGATATCGACGGTCTAGATCATATATTACAAAATAAGTCAAATTAAGCTTTCTTTTCTTTTCTTTTTATAGTCAACAACAAGTTTTTTATTATTACCTTCTAGTTCTATTTTATTTAGACATTATTTTGAATATCAAGACTTCCCTCCACTATAAGTAATTTTTTTTTTTAAATAATCAGAAGAAAAACTACCGTCCACTATATTTATAATTACTGAATTTGATGGGAGAAAGACAAAAGGCTAGGAGAAAATAAGAGTATAACTATTAGCACAATGGCACCCTCAATTATCAAATCCCTTGACTTAAAATACTCAAAACATATAATTCACGAAATAATATTATTTACGAAGTTATTTTACAATAAGGAAACTCTTACTTTTATTAAAATAACGAATAAGTTAAAAAAAAATCTCAAGTTATCCTTATTTTTGTTTAAAATATAAGAAGAACAAGAGAGTTAAAAATCTCGAGTTATCATTAATTTTGTTCAAAATAAAAGTAAAAAAGGGTGGATTGATAATATTTTTTTTTAAAATTCTTTCAATGCATTTTTAACAAAAGGATAAATTAAGGCTTTTAAAAATAGAGGATGATTTGAAAATAATTAATTTATGAGGAGTAATATAAAATTAATCTTTGTATATATAGCCTTGTTTTTATTGGCTTTGCTCTACTTATTTATTAACAGAAGGAGAGGTAATAATTTGAACTCTATTATTATCTTTCACTATTAAGAAATTATTATCTGTATTTATGATATATTTTTATATAAAGATATTTTGAAGAGTATTTTCAAAAGATCTTTTAATTAATATTTTATTTCTCATTTGAAAATATGAATTTAAAAATTCTTTAAACGATGTTATTAGTTATTTTGTTGAATATTAAAAAGTAATTTTTCTACTTTAATTAATATTATATTATTTCTTATTTTATTATTATTAAAGAGAAAAATGTTATAATTATTAGTTTTTTAAGAGAAAAAATTTTTAATTAAAATTTATAACACAAACTTATTTAGTTATTTTTATTTGAATTTATTTTTTTGGGTCTTCTACTTAACGCGATTCTCTAACGTTACGTTCCATTACATTTGAGAAAGAGGAGTCCGTCTGATGGTAAACAAATTCTTCTTTTCCAATGCCGCTTATCATTCACCGATGACATTTGCACGTTCGAGTTAGAAATGACGATGACAAATCGCTTGTGCCTGAACGTGTTTACCACCGGGCGGCCACAGTTTAATTGTGAGAGACAAATTTATCCAAATGAAATAATAAAAGTAAATGCAAAAGCAAGAATAGCATCAGTGACTGGACAAGGAGTCAATTTTGCATCGAACGAAATTCAGAAGAAGTTGCTATTGGGAGGAGCTACTGGGTTTTGTTTTAAGTAATTAACTAATTGGTGCCCTATCTTCATCAAACGCGTTTAGTGGTTGTCCTCTTTCCCTGCTTAGTTTGCAGACCAAGCGTTCGATGAAAGTCCTGATAGCCTTTTAAACTATCAACAACGACGATAACGTTTCAATTTCTCTGCTGCTGCTGGCTTTCATTTGAAGGAGACAAATAAATGAATTGGACGTTGTCATGTATGAGTCTGTATCCTGTTGTGCCATCCAATAGAGTATTCCCAATCCCGAAGAATAATAATATGACTACAACTTTGATGGCACATTCCAATCAAAGAAGGAGAACAACAAAAACTCATCACCCAAAGCTACCCAAGAATCTTCAGAATCCACGTCGCACAAAGCTTCCTCCAGACTTCGGAGTTAACTTGTTCTTGAAGAACCCCAGCGATGAATATGACCCCTTCAAAGCAGATTCGGTTGAAGAACAAGAAGCAGATAATGATTTTGTTTGGGAATCAGAGGAATTAGAAGCTATATCGTCTCTATTTCAGGGAAGGATTCCTCAAAAGCCCGGAAGGTTATACAGAGAAAGGCCTCTCCCCCTTCCACTTCCTCACAGCTTAAGGCCATTGGAGCTCCCGACCCCAAAGAAACACATTTACTTAGCCTCTTCCCGAGCTTCTATATGTAAGCAAGTGTACAAAAATCCGAGCTTTTTAATCAGTTTAGCTAGAGATATTAAGGGACTTGATTCCCATAAGGATGTCGCTGAAGTTCTTGATAAATGTGGTAGATTCTTGCGCAAGGGCTCCTTGTCGTTTACAGTTAGAGAGCTGGGTCACATGAGTTTGCCTGAGAGAGCTTTACAGACTTTCTGTTGGGCTCAGAAGCAGCCTCATCTTTTCCCAGATGATCGGCTGTTGGCTTCAACTGTTGAGATCTTGGCAAGGCACCATGAGTTGAAGGTGCCATTCAAATTGGAGAATTTTGTTAGTTTGGCGAGTAAGGGTGTGTTGGAGGCCATGGTCAAGGGGTTCGTTAAAGGCGGAAGCTTGAAGCTTGCTTGGAAGCTTCTATTGGTTGCCAAGGATGGTGGGAGGATGCTGGACCCAAGCATTTATGCAAAGTTGATATTGGAGCTTTGTAAAAATCCTGATAAATACATGCTTGTTATGACATTATTGGACGAGCTTGGACAAAGAGATGATTTGAATTTAAGCCAGCAGGATTGTACGGCTATCATGAAAGTTGGTATAAGGCTTCAGAAATTTGGTGTCGTGGAGAGTTTGTTTCATTGGTTCAAACAATCTGGACATGATCCAACTGTGGTTATGTACACTACCCTGATTCATAGCCGATTTTCTGAAAAGAAATACAGGGAGGCATTGACTGTTGTTTGGAATATGGAGGCTTCTAATTGTCTCTTTGATCTTCCGGCATACCGTGTGGTGATAAAGCTTTTTGTTGCTTTAAATGATATATCAAGGGCCGTCAGGTACTTTTCAAAACTTAAGGAAGCAGGTTTCTGCCCAACGTATGACATATACCGTGACATGATTAGAATTTTCATGGCTTCTGGAAGATTGGCAAAGTGCAGGGATGTTTGCAAAGAAGCAGAGACGGCAGGATTTAAATTGGATAAACAAATTATTGTATAGTTGTTGCAAATTGAAAAGGAATCAAGAATAGGTACTATTTGAAATTTCCATGTTTTTCCAACGTGATCAGTTATCTATATTCAATATGACACCGGCATTTCCTAGTATTCATTCATATGTTTACGGTTAATGATAAGACTCATGCATCTTCACTGTCTAATAACGAACAGAATTATTGAAAGTTCTACTGTGAATGAAACTTCTCTAGGAGCTGAGTCTTAAGTCAGGTTATTTAATATGTTTTAGGTTTCACTAAAATTTAGAGATCTTCCAATGGTTCGGGCATTTCTGTGGTTCCTGTTGTTAAAAGCTTCAGTTACAGATTCACTGGAATAACATTGTCTGTGACATCTATTCTAAGTAATTGTTGGGATTAATTGCTATTTTTTCACTACAGCTTGAATGTGCTGATGGCTTCCATTGTTCCTCGGTTGTTTTTAATGAATCCATCTTATTCATCAGACTAATTGAAAAAGACACAGTGCTCTTCATGACAAGCCTGCCTAGTCTTAGGAGAACATAGAAGGCAACAGCCATTGTCTTCTAGTTCACAATAGATGATTAATCTCTTATTTAGGCACTGATATTTCACAATCTTGATCTACTTCAGCTTCTGAATATAAAATTTTTCAGATTTCTCCTTCCATGCATCCTCTTCAAGATACTTCTCATAAAAGCTTACTTTCCCACCTTCATCTACAGTTAATGCAGCGGTGCTCCTTGTGCCATAAAGTCCCTATAGACCAGAAGATAACTAGTTAAATAAAACACCAAAACTTTTTTGGAAGCAAACAAAAGGCATTGTAAATGTTTTAATGTTTACCAGTGGTGTTTCTACTTCAACAAACACAGAGCTTAGATTGAATTCCCAATCAAGAGAACAAATACCAGGCAATCTACTTTTATCTGCTTTAACCGAGTCCCGCATTACTGTTTCAACCATTTCTTTCACAGGTATTTTACCTTTGCCATATTTGGCAAGCTGTTCCTTGAAGTTCAATCCAATACGCTGAGCCTGCAAGAAAGCATGATTTATAAACCTTTCATACATGGGGCTTGATCAACAGCTGAAACATAGTCGGTCATACAGCAAGAAAGTAATGGTAAATTATAACCTTGTGCCAGGGGGAATCGAGCTTTGCATTTGAAAGCACATGAATGCCTGGAGAAACCTCTTGAATGGTGATTGGTTCTCCTTTTGGTCGATTGGAGACATAAACCATGCTCTTGGATGATACATCAGCTACGATCAGGTTAAATCCATTGTACTGGTGAGCCTCTGTCACCAACTCCTCTGCAAATTCCGTTGGACTCTTTGTACTCTGTGTTAAATTTTCAGGAAGAAGACAATACTGAATTAGACTATAAACGATTGCAGATTTGAAGCATTGAAAAAGAAGAAGAACCTCCAAGAAGAGCACAGGTAGGTCTCCGCGGCTCTTTGCTTGAGGAAGAGTATGAAGCTCCAACACATTGGTAAGAAACGCAACTCTTCCTGTTCTTGAACAAGCTAACCATGTCCCTCCGGCAAGCTCATCTCTCCCGCCCAATATTTCACCAGCATCCCACCATGCCACTGGCTTTGTAGGCCTTGAAACACAAATATCACGTTAAAAACACAACCCGATGTGAAGTAAATGCATAATATCGAGAGAAAAGGAAGTACCTCTGGTGATATTCGTCACGGTTTTGCATGAGAAGTAAAGGGTAAAAAGGGTGAGCTTGCCATATAAATGCAGCTATACACATTGTGTAAAACCTCAAAGCTTCGAGTAATTGTATTTGTTATGATTTTTGAAATGAATGCTGTTTTAGCAAGAATTATAAGAATAAAATGGAAGGGAGATACAGATGAGCATCACCTGTTTTTGCATGCCTTTTGCTTTTTCGCGTTTCATCTGCAGATGCTATATATAAAATAAAACTTGGGCACTTGGCCAACAAACAAATTTGACCAATAACAAGCTAGCCGCTTCAGTTTCGCGCACGCAGTAAGGCATTTGAACTTATCTTGTTTTATACTTTAGTTTTATTATTTATCATTTTATTTTAATATCTTCGTAATAAGTAATGTTACGTGTACTAAAATTTTTATTTTAAATAATTATTTTAAATGATGTGACATTAATCAATTAGTTGATAAGATAATATAATTAATTTATTTTAATTTATCAATTAATTGATGAATAACATATCATGTAGAATAGTTGTTTGGAATAAAAAATTTGAGATGTGTAGTATTATTACTTTGTAAATCTTAATTCATATGTATTCCCAAATTTACACCAAAATTTCTTTAATTCTAATATGCGCTTTGATTGATTTGAATTTTGACATGTAAACATTCACAAGAAATGAAAATTACCTTTTGTGAACAGTTGAAATATAGTACTTCATCTAATTTTATTCTTTAAATATTTATTTTTACTTACGTGATAAATAAATAAAAAATTCTCTCCCAAAAAATTCTTTAAATGAAAACAACTTTTTATTATTTTAATTAAACTCTTCTCTTGTCAGATTTAACTACCCTTTATTTTTTCAATACGGTTGTTATAGGTATATAAAAAAAATAATATAATATTATTTAAAGAGGAAAAATTATTTTTTATTATTGAAAAGAGATAAAGACAATATTATTTAAAGAGTCTTTTGAAACCCTAATTTATTCACTTCTCATTTCAAGAGTCTATATTTGCAATAAAAGTTCTAACAAAATTTTTAAATAAGGTTATAATTCTCTTTTCAATATTAAAAAAGTAACTTCTCCATTTTCAATTAGTTTTATATTATTTTTTATCTCATTACCGTTGAAGAGAGTGGAGTGCTTGAATTACTATTTTGGTTAAAGAAAAAATAATAATAAATTAAAATAACATAAGTTTGTTTTTATTTAAATATTCTTTAAATACTTATTTATTTATTTATGTCGTAATAGAAGATTGAAAAATAAGCTCACTTATAAAGACACTTCAAATAAAAAAAATATATATTATTTTAATTAAAATTTTCCTCCTACATTTCTTGTTCTTCAATAATAATGATAAAAAATAATATAATATTATTTAATAAATAAGAATTCACATTTCAATATTTAAAAAATAATATTCTCATTTAAATAATCATGTAAAAAAAATTATTTTTATATAATTATTGAAATATATAGTAAAATCTCATATGCAAATATTAGTAAGTTTTTGGTTGCAAGCATCAACTTTATCTGAAAAGGGGCCCAAAAAAAAAAATGTACGTGTCCCCACGGAGAAATTATAGCCAACTCGTGAGTCAAAAATGAACAAAAAGATGCAAATGTTATTAAATCCAGGGGCGACATTTAATAGCATTTAAATGAGAAAGCTGACACTAATATAGTTTTCTCTTTTTTTTTTTTTTATTAATGGCAGTCAGTTTTCCGTCACTTTTTTAATAGAATAAATTTGATATTTTTGCTTATGATATTTTAAATCCATGTGGTTGGGTGTATCTGTTTGTTCGGTACTCTTAATTAATATATTTATATTTCTTTTTAATTTACATTTTGATATTGTCAATTACTGTAACATTATATTATAATGTATATTTATTTATTAATTTTTAAAAATAAATTACGTTTTATATATTCTTTAAAATACTAAAAAATACATATTTAATTCTCTTTATTCACTCTGCACACTCATAAAGATATAATACACACTCAAACAAATAAATCAATTGCTGGTTCTTCCCATGCTAAAGGCATTGTTATTGAGAAGATAGGTATTGAAGCTAAGCAGTCTTAACTCTGTTATCGGTAAGTGTGCTAGAGTTCAACCTATCAAAAATGGAAAGAAATAAGATTGCCACTTTTGTCCAAATCATGGTTGCTTTAACTATATTGAAGAAAATGATGAGGTTTTGATTGCTGGATTTGGGCGTAAGGTCTTGAACTATATTGTATCTTTTGGCTTAATAAATTAAAAAAAAAAAAGGGTCAATTTCGCTCATGGCTGTTTTAGTATTAGAGAATGTGAATGGTCCTCTGCTCTTTCTTCTTTCTGTCAAAATAAATTTAGTGACAAAAAAGAAAAAAAAAATGCATCGAAAAGGAGAAGAATGGAGATGGTTGATCCTTAACAATTATTTGTAAATTAAAAAAGTAAAAAGATCATACATATTGAGTTTTTTTTTAAGATATTTTTTTAAGGTAGGTTAAAAATTATTTGTAAATTAAAAAGATCATACATATTGAGTTTTTTTTTTAAATATTTTTTAAAGATAGTTGGAAGAAAAAAATTTAAGTTTTAAAATGGTAAGAAAAATAAATATTGATTGCAGTGTCCTGACTGAGTGTTTAAGATAATAATTATTTAAATCACGAGTATTTTTGTAATAATTTTTTTTATTAAAATATGAGTGTCCGAGTAAATTTAAAAGTTGCATGCAACTCAACTCTTAAATAAATTATGTTATAATGCAATCCCAACATATCTCTAACTAGTTGAAATATTTATATACTTCAAACTAAGGGTGAGTAAATTAGATTTTTTCATGACTTACAAGAAAATCAAGACAAACAAAAAAAATCAATGATTCATGAGATTTTTTAAAAATCTTTGGAATATACTATTAATTAGATAATTTAATTTAGCCTTGTAGTTTTGTGGGTTCCCTTTTAAATATACATAGAGGGAGGGAGAGAGATTCACTTTCAAATATCTTCAAGTGATCAAATTCAAAGCACAACCAGTTTATTAGTAAGTATATTATTGTTATTACTGGAAAGGAAAACACAACCATTTGTGAGGCTTGTAATAATAATCAAGGTGCGAGAGGAGTACATTAAATTGGCGATGGAAGCTACTCATAACTCATCAATCATTAATCCGTCGCTAGCTCGGTGCTTAAAAAATATAGAAAATAACGGCTACTCCTTGATGCATTTATTGAATTAAAGTCATTGGGTCGAACAATTAAAGTCGCCGACGTTGGTCATTATGGTGGATATAGATTGGGTAAGTTTTGTGAAAATTTATTTTAATTAATTATTGAATGGATTGAGATAAAATTAATCCAACTCAACTCTTCAATCATTGGGTTCGATTGAGTTTGGTTGATCAGATTAAAAATTTTGAAAGTTAAATTAAAATTAAATATAAATATATTATAACATGAAAATTTTATTTACGGCATAGTATTTGATAAAAAATAAATCTATGTTAAAATTAAGAAAATTTTGACAATGAACTTCTAGATTTTATTTATAATTTTTCATATTTATTTCTTAAATTCTAAATTATGACATTTTAAATAATTAATTGGCATCATATCCTATAATAAAATGAAAGTAATTTATAATTATATAATTGTTAAGTATTTATAAAAAAAAAAAAAACTGACACCAACTTACTTTTAAAATTAAACTTATAAAATAATAAATTTACCAAGTAATTGATAGCCATAAGCTCAATTGAAATATTTACAACTTTAAAATAAATAAAAAATTATTATTTACGTGGATTATGTTGAGTTAGATCAGTTTATTGTAATTAATCAAACACAACTCAATTATTAATTGGGTTCGAAAAAATTGACAAAAAATAATCAACTCAATCCGTTAAAATTAAATAAAATTACGTTGAGTCTATTAGATTGAATTGGGTTTGCCCATCCCTATTGATCACATTCAATTTAGCGAATTCGCGTAACAACAAATTAATTAAAGAAAACAAGAGGTTGCACCAAATTATGCGGCTTGAGCTTTGGAAGCAAAAATATTAAAATCATTTGTGGGAGACTTGGAAATTGCATTTGCTAATGCTATTATAGTTTAATTCACTGCATAATATTTGGTTGTGAAGGTGAAGGATCCTAAATTTTGATGGACACAAGAAAAGAATAAAGTTTGATTTGGACAGCCAACGCAAAAGGTGTGATGCATTGCTTGCTAGAATTTGAGTTTATTCTTTATAACTCAAAATTCATAACTTTGGGTGTGGAACCACCGGGACCGATTAGTTAGTTAGTTATATAATATACAGGACTGGGTACATGGGAAGAGAGGGGGGATTGACTTGTTACATCAAAGTAGGTCTATTGTTCGAAACAATTGATTTCTAATGTGGTGTCAAGGCACAGTTGCAATTCAATTTAATTTAATTTAATTTTAGTAGCCCAACTTGTAAAATTAAGACGATTAGAAAATAGTTTATTAACTAGGCACTCTCGGCGTCGGGTAACCACCATTCTGTTCTGGCATTCTTTTTGTTCTCATTACATATAACACGAACTTTACCTTACATCACGTGTCAGAACGCACCCGTTTCACGTGACCAACTCTCCACGTCGGCAGTCTCAGTTCCCAATACATTATTATTATTATTATGGTTATTATTAAAATCAAGCGGAAAAGAAAAAAAAAAGAAAAAAAAAAAGAAAATCGGCCCCATTGCATTTGTATGCAATTGGTATTTTTGTAAACAGAAATTAAGAGAGAGAGAGAAAGAATGGGTGGTGAATTGGCAACAAGAATGACAACAACTTCAACTTCAACTTCAACAGCAACAGCAACAGCAACAGCAACAAAGAAGAAGAAAAAGAAGGGACGCCCTTCTCTTTTAGACCTCCAAAAACGTTCCATTAAACAACAAAATCAATTTCAAAAAAAGAACCCTAATTCCATTTTCAAATCTAACCGTCGATCCGTGCGCCCCCAAAACCCTAATTTCAATTCCAATCATGACTACGACGACGACGACGACGACCGTCAACAGAAGAAGCACAAGCTGTTACACGGCTTGGATAATTTCACCCCTCTTAATTCTGTTTACGACGGCCCTCGCAAGATCCCTACGGGATCTGACCATATGGTATAATATTTGGCGCCTTTTTACAAAAAAAAAAAAAATCTTAACTCACTGGATTTTAATGTTTATTTTCTTTTCTCTCGTTTTTTTTGTTTTTGGGATTTCGCGCGTTATTTTGAAGTTTGTGGTTGGTTGGATTATTGGAAAATAATTCAATGAAAGAACTTTGACCAGTTTTTTTTTTCCCCCTCTTTTTCTTTTTCCTTTTTCATCAACATTAATTAATTAATAAATTATTTTTTTTTGGGGAGACGTGTTCCTTTCTTTATTTCGTAATTTAAAAAAAGAAGCTTAGATTTTGTCTTTTTCTTTATGAATAACAATAATTATCAGTAATTTATAATATCGTGCCTGTACTTTGTTGTTGGGCTTTTCAGATTTGTTGATGTTATGGGGGTAAAAATCTGTATTTAATATTGGACAAAATTTTCTTGCAGGAAGAAAAGGTTTTGAAAGCGACGGACACTCTACATGGTATCAATCAGTTTCGTTTACATATTCTGGGAATTTGAATAAATAAATGAATAAAAGTGTGTTTGAATTTGGATTAAATTATTTGATCTTATCTGTGGACAGGTTTTAGGGGGGAGTCTGCTGGTCCCACGACACCTTTGCCAGATAAAAAGTTGTTGCTGTTCGTTCTTGATCGGCTTCAAAAGTGAGTGTTTGATTTTCTTTTTAATCTAATAATTAGTTTTAATTGGTTTTTGATTGCTTTTTCTCTGTGGTGTGTGTATAATCTACTTGTAGGAAGGATACTTATGGGGTATTCTCTGAGCCAGTGGATCCAGTTGAGGTAGTGTTTTGTTTCTGGAGTTTTTGCTGACGCTTGAGCGGCTTACAATTAAAATTCCTTTGTTGAGATTTTTTATTGCTTTTTTCTTTTTTCTTTTTTTGGCTAGCTTCCGGATTACCATGAGATCATTGCACATCCTATGGATTTTGCAACTGTGAGAAAGAAACTAGGTGGAGGAGTTTATGCATATTTGGAAGAATTTGAGGTTGGTTTAAGACATTTTTCTTTTGTAATTTTGGACTTTCTAAGTTTAGGTTCTGCTACCAGAGTTTGCTTGAACTTCATTTGCTTTTTGTTCACTTGGGAGCAGGGTGGTTGCAATGCCTTTGTCATGGCAATCAGTTTCTGGTTTGATTATAGGGACTTTATTTTATGATTTGAGCTTCATTAGTTGCATTTGGTTGAAGTTCAAACAAATCCTTTTAATTGGCTTCCAATCTTTACTAGTTATAATTCATGAAAAGAGTACATAATCAAAGTCCACTTCCAGAGATCAACCTGGGATTTTGACACTGCTTATTGAAGTTGTAAATTAGAAAATCTTGTGCACTTTTCTGATTGGACTTGTATTGGTTATTTATGGTTTATTCATATGTGGAGTACTTATGATAGTTATTGGTTATATAAGGTCTATTCATACATGGAGTATTTATAATAATTATTATTCACTAATGAGGTACTAATTGCCAGTTTTTTACTCTTGGAGTCCACATGTCTTGCGTGATAATATCTGTATAACTGGACAACTTTTGGAGCTCAATGATCTTGATCTGGATAGGAGAAAATCTATCAGCGAAAGTGACTGCTATAAGAAGGATGTATAAATTAGTTTGGGCCAAGGGTGTTACATGAATGAGAGATGGGAAAAGGAGTATGGACAAGGCAGTTAGGAATGAGATGGCATTCTTTGTAGCTTGTAAATCAACCTTTATAGAGGCAACCTCACCCTTGTTCCATACATATCTAAGAACATTTGAGTGTCTTCTAAGTTTTAATATTTTCTAAAGCTGAACATGCTTGAGCAACATGAATCAAGAATGCATCCTTTAATACGTACTTCTATCGAACACACATTGAACAAATTTAACGTGGTATGTTTCTCAGGAAATTAATCATGGAGTAGCTTTACTGTAGTGTCATTACTCATTACCCTGTGGCCATTGCAAAGATGATACTCCCTGTACTTCTTGCTCATTTTAATTGTATGAGATCTTAAAAATTGTATTGAAGATGTGGCCAAAAGCACTTTGGATTTTGGGGTTTATTTTCTTAAAATGTCTGGTTTTCACTGATCTTGCTTTGCCTTCTGTTGAAAACATTTGATGTTAAATTAGGAATGTGACACTTATGACTTAATTTTTTCTTCCTCATGCAGCAAGATGTTTTTCTTATATGTTCCAACGCAATGCAGTATAATGCACCCGATACAATTTACTTTCGACAGGTTTGATCTGATTAAATATATCATGTTTAATGTGGATTCTGTATATTTTACTTTTTAAAAGTTTAAAATATATCCATAGGCACGATCCATTCTAGAACTGGCAAAAAAGGACTTTGAAAACTTGAGGCAAGATAGCGATGATAGTGAGCCACAACCCCACATGAAAGTTGTCAGGAGAGGCAGGCCACCAAAGTGCCTGAAAAAGTCAATTGACTCCTCTCCTTCAGATCGTATTGCTTCTGAGTTTTCCTCCGATGTAACTCTTGCTAATGGAGGAGACAATGCAAGTTGGGCTACTGCTCACAATTTAAGAAAAGGACCAACAACTTCAGTCAGGTTTCGGCCTGCTGATTCAGTGAACAGAGCCTCTCATGGGTCTTATGTACATGGCTCTCATGCAGGTGAAACTTACACTAGCTGGCTATCTGAATGGGAGAATGAATTTCCAGGTTTGATTTTTCATTTCTACTGTTGGTATCCATACTTTCTAAAGCATTTTTCAGTTTCTACCTTCGTGATATGGGATATTAAACTTTTTTTTCTTGATTTGTAGCTTCTGTCGTGAAGGCTGTATTGAAGTATGGGAAGAAACAGTTTACAGTAGATGAGAATAGACGAGATGCCTATAAGGATTCTATGGCTTCTGGGCATGAGCCATCTGTTTTAACAACCTTTGAAGGAGAGTTGAAGCAACTAACGGTGGTATGTGCAGCTGGAAAGTTTTTTCTTATGCTTCTTTTATCATTATCGTTATTTTAAACTGTTATTTATAAGGAAAGCTGAAACTTTCTCAACAGTCGATCTGTGGTTGAAAGATTTTTTTTCCTGAACTAGTTTTTGGAGACTTAAGAGTTGAGGTTGAGTTCTAGTAAAGGGAGTTTAAGTTCTATTCAAAGGAATATTTAGTTATTTGAAATGAATATTACAGTTGTTGACTTTTGGCTATATTGCTTTCTGCATCACGATGACTGAAATTAAGATGGTGAACAAACTCGTGGAAGTTAGCCAATCCCAATGGTCCCCTGAAATACATACAATAACTGCCCCAAATTTAAAATCTTTTTTTTTTTTTTTTGGGATTTGTAAGATCCTTTAAAGGTTTTGCAGTTCGGTAATGTGTCTTTATATTTATTTTGTTGATTTGATTAATTAGGTTGGTTTAAATACTGAGCATGGCTATGCAAGAAGCTTGGCTCGATTTGCAGCAGATCTTGGACCAGTTGTTTGGAAAATTGCTTGTAAGAAAATTGAGAGTGTTTTGCCCATTGGAGTCAAGTTCAGTCCTGGATGGGTAGGAGAAAACAAGGCTACTGAGCAGCAGCAGTACTCATACCCTGAGAAACAGAAATCGTCAAACAATTATGTATCTGGTGACCATTCAAGCAGACTTATGTCTCCACCTACCTCTGGTTCAAATTCCATTTTAGGGCATAGATATTCCTGGCCAAGTGGGGAAGACATGGAAACTATTAAAGAAGTGAACTCCCGAAGTGATTCAATTCTTCAAAATAGTACTCTTGGTGGGATAAGACATGTGCCAGGTTCGCAGATCCAGTCAAGTCCCATCATTCACTCTAATATAAATGGTTTTAGTGGTATTGGTGGCTTCGGGTTTAATTATGTGCCCCATGTGGGGATGGTAGGACTTGCTAAAGCACCTGGAAACTCCAGGTCCAACAACAGTGCCTTTGGGACGGTTCCATACAATCACCTTGCTGTTTCCTGTATGCCTGCAAGTGTTTATGATTCAAACACTCTGAAGTTGGCAGATTGTTCAAGTAGACTACATTCAGAAAATTCTTCAGTCTTAGTCTCTGGCACTGAGTCGCTCGCAGCAGTGGATCCAGGGCTACTGGGTGATGCATCCTGGCAGGGAATGTCAACATTGCATAAACAGGAGTTTCATACATTTGCTCCTGACTTAAATGTTAGATTCCTGGCACCGGGTTCACCTATTTCTAACTTGCAAATCGGTTCACCCAAACAGCCGGATTTAGCATTACAGCTCTGAAGATGACGAGTATTACAACATCAATAAGTTTCAAAACTTTGCCCAAATAAGAAGTGTGTAAATTGTGAAATCATTGTTGACGATCTTTCTGATTTGGGTGTCTCGCGGAGTAAGTTGTGCGAGGAGTCCACACACAAGACTGTGGGGAAAGATTTTGTACAGATTAATATATCAAAATTTTTCAGGTGAGAACCACAGTTGAATTTATACATGTAACACTGAAATTTCTGAGAATTTTCAAACGTTTAATTGAAAAAAAGGGAGGAATCGAACAATAATTATATTGTGAACAAGAAAACAACCAGAAAGAGCAGAGCTGCTTGATGTGTAGGTAACTGCCACTAGTAAAACTGAAATATGGGACAAGAAATTGTTATAATAACCCAATGAAAGTCTATCATTCTTCTTTCTCTCATCTGATGAACGCGTACCACCTTGTAACTGTAATGGGCAATATTGGTAATATACATGTTTCTTTGTTGTTGGCTTGTTGCCCAGAGCAGAGTAGCACAGGAATGAGCATCAATGATTGTTTTGTTACTGCAAGGAGATTTCAGATGTCACGGAGTACACTTAGCTAGTTAAATTTGTCTTACTGGAAATGCTGGGGGTAGGCTGGTTATTTGGTCATCATCATCACAAGTAATTAATGGTGGTTTTAAGACACTAATTGTTTTTAATATGTACACATTTCACCTTTTATATATCATCTAGGGAGTGTAAATTTAAAGTGAGTGGAACTATTTAAATCTATTAAAATACTTATTAAGCCCAACTGCTCAATAAATTTATCATTACAATCTAAAATTTTATATTTTACTTAATAAATCCATCTTAATACCTATTACATTTTTAGGATGCGTTTCACACATTGTATTATATTATTTTAATGTAGGTGTATTATATTATGCTGTATTACATTAATATTATATTATAATAATGTTGTACAATATTTGATACCATATTATATATATATTGATTTTTTGTGATTAATTTAAATTATATATTTAGAAAATAATATTTATTACTAGTTATATTAAATTATTATTAAATATTTATTATTGGTTATATTAACTTACTAAATATTAATCAATTTTATATATTGATTATTATAATATAATTAAATAATATAATATTTAGTTATATTTTTAATATAATATAATATTATTGAATAATCAATTATAAATTTATTAATATATATTAATAATTATAATGTAAAAGTAAAAAAAATATAATACAATATTATATTATATTAAAAAATTATATTTATTTATTATTATTATAAAGTAAGTAAGTTAAAAAAAATGTTAAAGCATGAAGTTAGCACCCCAAAAGTTGTTATTCTCTATTATTCCAATTAATCAATACCATTGAATATGACCAATCGATATCCAGTAAACAAGAAGATAGAACAATACAAAAGAGATCAAGATTGAAAGGATTTTTTTTTTTTAACCATATTATATTGTCTATAATTATAGTTTACATTGGGAAGTTTAGTACTAAAAAAAAATCATTAAAAGAGAAATTTAATGAGTATCTCGGTGTATTTTAGTGGGTTTAGATAACCTCATCTATTGAAAATATCCCAGTGATCAAAGCAAGCATGCAAGCACCATTAAGACATTAAACCGATCGACTTACAAGTTAAAACAAAACAAATGTTACATTAATGACCAAAGAATTATCCCTAATTCAACCCCAAACAACCAACATAGTTTAAATGATCTTCTTCTATTTGAATAAGCGAAGTTGAATTGATCATCTGCTGCTGGCTCTGGCAGATCGCACAATCCATAACTCATATTCGCCTGCAGGTGTTAACAATAATCATATCATCATACTTACAAATTACAATCTCTATTAAGTAATTAATTAAGTGCTACAAATTTATTAAACCTTGCAATAGGCAATGTTTCCACACCCGCAAACCAGACGACCGTTCACCTCATCAACAGCTTCCGGGGCTCCCCTACCATTGCTACTCTGAAAATTTCACATAGAAATTGTTTCAGCGTATAGTATACATATACATATCAGTAATTAATTACTTCATTCAACTATATGCTTGCTTAAATTAACTAACTAGCCGGAATTAGCGTCTACTCTCTCTCTCTACACACACACACACGCGCGCATAAGTAATAACGCATGCGTGCATGCATACCTTGTAAAAATCAACTGCAATGAAATTAGGCCATCGTTTGCCTGCAGCTTCATAACACGTTTTCACCATGCTCGCCAATGGAGCTGAATTATCCTTGCAAGCTAAGGGTAACACTGGCATATCAGGAAAGTAATTCACTAATACCAATGACTTTGATCTTGTGTTCATGGGGGATGATTCTGCGCGGTTTGGACACGAACCCACTTTCATCCCGCCATTTCCATCTGTAATATATATATATGTATATTGTTAGCTGGGAACCAATCACTCCTCCATCTATTATAGATTTTTTATTCTTTAACCACATGGGAATGACAGTGATCGACATCATGTGTGTAGCCATGATATACTAGTATATAGGACTCACATTGATTTTCGACCACGTATCTCCACTGATAGGCAATCCCTTCTGAAGCTTCCTTAACTGATTTTGAAGTAAAAACCACTAAACGCTGATTCTCATGGATCATATCTTCAACTGTTGGCCAATTTTCACCATTTTTGGGCATGCGAGATACTGGAAACCAGTATTTTCTCAGGCCAGCAGCATCAAATACTTTAGTCAGCCCATTTCGTGAGCTAACATAATCCTCAATGAATATGGTGATAATTTCTGTCGGGTTGGCTTCAAGAAATACTTTAATCTCTTCCAAAACGTTTTTGGCAGGTTGCTGAAAATCATATTATAAAAATAAATTAAATCAACTAGCTACCTTTTTTTCTTTCTACGGAACATATATATAATATAAGCTTTAATTAATTGATCTGGATGTGAAAGATATAAATGTCTCTTACAAAAGCTGTAGTGCTGCCATAGCATTGCCCATCAAAGGAGTGACATAACCAGATATCGTTCTGGAAGTCATACATATCTAGCATTAAACCTCTAACACCATTCTGCAATAATTAAGGAACCATTTTTTAACACAAGTTATTATTATTTACTAGCAGAGAGTGTATAAAAGAACGAATAATTATCATTTGTAATCAACCAGACCAAGCAGAGATGATTAGACGAAGAGAGAAATTAACATACATTAAGCTGACTAGTAATGGAGTCCTGCTGATTTTCTGGAGCAAGTGCCCAGTGCCCAAATGCAGACTTAGCTCCAAGTTTTGCGAAAGAATTATGAGTCGCCAACCATGAATATCGATTAAATGGCAGCCCCTTCTCCTAAATTTATCCCACAGAAACAAACACCACAAATCCATAACATGAATATTTATAGAGTCATTTTTCAAGTGTAGGACGTTGGCAAGCAGATTTGTTCACAGACGTTACAGCTGCAACATAAGGTTCAGAGAATTAAAAGGCCCCGTCAATCTTTCTTAAATCACATATGCCACTCCATTCGATTATTCATTTCAGGGAAAATTCATGGGAGCTCTATGTTACGGACCGCCCAGTGACATCTAGCTCTGCTGCTTCTGTTCACCCATTATTATGGTTATATTTTAACCTATTGTGTTATAATCTATGGCAAATCTTATGAAAAATTAGTTTAGGAGATGATTTAAATCCATGTCGAAAAAGAGGTTAATTAAGTGTATAGTTTACCTCTAAGTACAAATACCTGAGCTACAAAATTTTAAAATATCTGTATATTTGTATATGGAGGCTCTATTAGGTATGCTTCATATCAATGTTATTGTAGGCGATGGTACATGTGTCACCTCATGGCCAATGATCAAACAACAAGTATCTCTTTTGAGTATGATAACGTGCACGATAGCAAATACATGAGTGTATAGATAAAGAGGTAGAGAGAGATGCTTACTTGCCGACGTTATTATGAAATTAAAAAGCAGACGGAACAAATACACGGATCACAATGCACTATTTTTCAATTTTGAGTGCATTGGAATTTTTCTTTTGTTTTTTTAATTCTGTCTATATTAATTTTTTACGTGGACAATACTAAATATATATTCTGTTTAAAGATAAAACGTACAAACCTTTGAAGTGGGGTTCAGAGGCTTGATAGTTTTGGTGCATCTTGGCCATAAAATTCGATCAGCAACACAAATTTCACAGTGGAAACCCTGGTTACATTTTATAATATTTGCTACACACGTTTGTCCCTCCTGTTTCAATTCTCCCATTGTTCACATACTAAGAAAAGACACCCAAGAAAAAAAAAAAGTTTTGCTAGTGAAAGTTATCATTAATTACCTTGACAGCATCAGAAAGGATGAGGAGAAAAGTTGTTGCAATGATGAATTTCTGCAAGTGATTATAATTTATGAAGAGAAGCCGAGTAACTAGAAAGGGAGAAGGCTGATGAGTTACCTGCATTGATTTTTGGTGTTGGTTAATTTATCGAGAAAGAGAAGATAAGTTTATGAATTGATAAGTGAAGTAATAACTAATATATATCAACATAAAATCAATCATCAAGATCACAAACATGCAATTATCAAAAAAATATTAATAATTAAATGTACATTAATTGACTTCATTTTTTTTTTTTTGTTTCCTTCCAAGATCAGGATAAGTACGTATCAATCACCAGCATATTTACTTTCCTTGTTTATGGGTTTTGAATAATTATCTTGTCCGATCATATTTGGATTCTTTAAATAATAATTTTCTTCCAAAGGATGGAATCTCAATACTTGCAGCTTTTCTACGGCGCCAGATCTTTGGATCACATCGTTATGCAGTGTCAATTCTCTCAATTTCTTTCATTCTCATGCATATGGCAGTGGTGTGGCGTATGTCGTGTTTCCAATACTAAAACGGAAAGCCGGTAACAACATATTGTTTATCATACTTACCGTACTCTTGCTCTTCAATTTGTCCAGGCTTTGCCTCTTCACTTGCAAATCTTATCTAAGGATTTTAAAGAATGTTGGGATTATTGGTCATGCTATTTGGCACCCTCTTTTATATAAACAATACGACCTCTCGAAGAATAATCTTGGGATCTCAGCTTGGTGTGGGGGTGATTCTGGATTATCAAGGTGCATTTTTGGGTGCTTTCGCAATTAATTTGGCCATTAATTAATTCTTCTTTCTGCACTGGAATTTTGCAATAATTCGTGCTATTTTGACGGCCTTTGAGTGGGGTTAGAGATATATTTGGCTGCAAAAGGGATTCTACGGCGGCTATTTTTTCTTTCATGTGTTCGCGTGTTTTTCGTCAGGCAACCAAAAGTGACTGGCTCTTTAGCAAATTTGGGTATCAACCGCCTAATATTTAGATTGTTAACTCCTAATATTTAGATTGCATTTTTAATAATCCTTGGGGTTTTCCGAACCAGAAGTTCTTCTGAGTTTATTTTGTTGCTTGAATCGGAATGGCTAAGCTCTCTCTTATCTTTTTTCTTTTTTTCAAGAATAAATTTCCTCGTTTAATAGGGACCATTCAAAAATAAAAATAATGGTTCAATGTTAAAGAATTGCATTTTGTAAACTACAAACATCCACCCTTGATCAGAAACTTCCGTAAATACATTTTCAAATGATAATAAATATCCACCCTCATCCAAGCTTTCACATTATTAAATATATGAACCTAGTTAGGGGTTAATAAAAATGAAAACAATGACCAGTACAATAACTTAAGTGTATTACTGGTGCTAACAAATAAGAAACATTAATGCAAATAACAAACCACCACGAGAATTCCTAAATCTATAGTTGTACCCATCATGGTTGCTAATCCCTAAAAGCTATATTGTTAAATTTCACCAGGTAGAAGTAAAACAAAATAAGTTTTCATATTGCTCCAACAAAACTTTTATTGAAACTTCACCATTGGGAAATTTCATTGCATATTTTGTTTTAACCCGCCCTTTTATGGGATGAAAAATTGAAAACCATTACCTCAACCTATTTTTATGTAATACAACATTCGAGAGATCATTGATGATGGACGTTGATGGCTATGGTGATGGCTATGGAAGATATTGCACCATGAGTAATGATTTGGTTCAAAATCGTTAACTTTATTAAAATCCAAAAAAATATATATATATATTAAGTCATATTCCTAAACTTTAACAAAATTCAAGATTATGGATTTGAACATTTATATATAATAATAATATATTGTTGACGCGCATTTTTCTTCTTCAGAAAGTGAAAAAAAAATAATTTTTTTTTTCGAGTGTTGACGTCCTTTTATCTCGACTTTTAATAACAAGTTTATCATTGATATATCCAATTGGTTGGTGATTCCCTTAGAATTCATGCGAATGACTTTCTTAGTCTAGTTCCGTGTTGTTCTCATTACAAAGACGAATCGCAACATCAGAAGAAGTTGAAGATGTATCTCCGGTTCTTTTGAAGATTCGAATTACTTATTATTTATAAGGAGGGTTGTAAAACTGCCATATAATTAAGTAAAGAATCAATGGTAAGATGATCGTATGATAGACTGAATTCGTGCTTTATTGTTGCTTCTATTACACAGAACCAGAAGGATCTATTGATCAAGTTATTCTAGTAAGTTGTCTCAAATGAAATTAAGGCTTTAGTTACAGGCTATTGCTCGACCTTGAAAATCTGTAAGGCCTCATGCTCCTTCATCTTCCGAGGCAAGAATATTATATTATGTAAAACCAAGTAATAATGATCTGATTCTGATCAAGGATTAAAATGTACATTATGTTAATCATACCCTGCACGTCTTGGGATTCATGTGGCCTGTAATCCCATTGGTTGGCTTCTAATTGAGTCATTATTACAAGGATCTATCACATTGCTAGCGAGGCTTAAAAGCCTCACATAATGAAAATGCATGAACGAAAAAATCAATCAAACTAAAGTTGTAAAAATTAAAGAAAGCAAAACATTAGGAAAATCTAAAAAATGTTCCTTTCTCTCTGTAGCCTACAAAGAAATATATATAAAAAAAAAATTAATAAAGATGATGAAACCCATCATATATTGGCACCCAAAATTAATCTACGGACTCCCAACAATACATGAATGAACACAAAATTAATTAGTCCTAGTTATATATATAGAGGCTTAATTAATATAAAAAAAAAAAAAATTTCATGATCATCGTCTCTGCCACGCCATTTTGTAGCCGCCATTAGGTGTTAGCTGGCGAAACCATCTTTGAGTCAGCAACTTCAAGCGGTCATCTGTGAAATCACAAAACTTAAACTCCCATCCTTGAGGTTTAGTCGGCTCAAATCCTAATCCGGGTGTCCGATCCTTGGAATTGGGATTGGTGGCATCTCTCCAATCAACAACATAAGCGGAAACCCTTCTCCGAAACTTAGTCTTAAACTCGGACCACGCTTGGTACTTGTAATGATTCACCAATGCACTGCTCATGCTCAGCTCCCTCCATTGAAACGTGTTCTTCAATCGAAAATGGTGTACAACATTACCTAACGAATCGTCAATGGCCTCTAATAATACCATAGACTTGTGCCTTTGTTGACTGACGTCCCATCTTTGACAATTATACCCTTGAGTTACTCCTTCAATTGGATGCGATATTTGGCCCGACGGTCCAAAATCAAGGCACCTTATCGAAACTTGACCGATCGATGGTCGCTGCGGAATCAAAGCCTTTAAGAGATGCTTTGATGGGCCCGAGCCGTCCCATGACGGAGAGTATACAAATTCATCAACGTCTATGTACAACATCCATTTGCATGAATGCTTTGCATGTATTGCGTTGTGTGAGAAGCCAGCTTCTTGAGTCTTGGGCCAAATCCACAGCAGTGTTGTAACGTTATAGCCGTCTCCATTGAGCTCGTTAACAACATTATGCAAATCGTCTTCACTGCCGTTATCGTATAAAATGAACTTGTCGACGCCGATTTTCGAATGGTAAATCACCCACTCTTTCGCAAACTTGGCTACGTTGTAAACCATTGTACACACGCAGATTTCCGACTTTGGCTCTTGAGCATACCTGTGCGGGGGTCTGTAGTACGCCACGGAAGGAAGGGTTCGGTTTTGGCCTTCTTGGTTCATTATTTGTAGAGACATTTTGATGGGCTGGTCTGTGCCAGGAGTAAACGCCGCTAAGTCAGGGTGAGAACACCTGACGACCTCTTGTGTGGAGCTTGTGACGGGGGTCTTAACGGCGTCACCGAAAACGCACATGAGATCTTGAGGTTGCGCAGACCTGCTTCTGGAGTGGCCGTTCACGCCTTTAACGAACAACACGACGTCGTCCTCCGTCGAAATCGATTCGTACGCTAACTTTTTCATTCTCAATAGCTCACGCTCTTTGGCTGGAGTTTCCTTCTCAGGACACTTGGTCAATATCGGTTGCCAAAACGGAGGACGGCGAGCTCCGTTGGGCATAACACATTTAAACGCCGTTCGCTCGGTAAACGGCAGCACTCCCGAGAATCTTGCCGGAGAAGTTTGATTGTTCCAAAAGAGACAGTAAAAGCCTTCAACGGAATCCAACGGCGTATCCGGCGAGAGAATCACAAGAACCTCCCAATCCGGCAGGAGAACGGAGACGGAGTCGTATTTGGCTGAATCTTGGATGGAGGACACGTGTCGGCTCAGGCGAGTGACCTCTTGGAAATCACCTTTCATCACTTTGCTGATAACATTCCTGGTGTGCGGTCGTTTCGTCGGAAGGAAGCGGAGATCGGTGGCGGAGATTGTACTGGAGAAATAAAATGAAAGGGCAATGAAAAGAACGAGAGAGAAAAAGAGCTTGGTCCTGCGAATTCTGCGACGCGACGTCGTTTCGGATAAAGATGAATCAGGAGGAGGGAAAGTTCGTTGATAGTATGCCATTGCTGCTTTGTTGTTGTTTGTTTCTTGGCTTGCAATTGCATGCACATACATTACGATGAGTCACGTTGACGAAGGTTTATGGGAGAAAGAGCTTTAAAGAAGACGAATTTAAATCAAGAGTTACCATAATTTAAAGAGTTTGCCACTAATAAGACACCGAAGTGTGTGGGTGTTCCCAGCTATAGTTACTTTTGCTCCACTTCGACTTAAACTGTATAAATTAATTTTTCTGATATTTATTTAGAAAATCCAGCTGTCTTCACCAATATATCTTTAAATATAAATTTTTTTTAGCACCTATCATGAATATTCTTTCACTAAATTTAATTTCTTCAAAGCAAATTAAACTATAATTACCACAAACTATCATTAATGTATGCCTAACACGAGATCTTTAGAGAGAATTAGAAAGGGTGGAAAGTTGAAATCCGACCTATATGTATATACTGTATCATAAGTTTATCATTTGTTCCATGGAATCTATATATAAAAGTCAATTTGTTCCCTGCAAGTATTTGTTCCCTACCGGTATATATATATATATATATATATATATATATATATATATATATATATATATATATATATATAGAGAGAGAGAGAGAGAGAGAGAGAGAGAGAGAGTTATGAGCTCGTCTATAAAATATACAGAATTTTATTATAATTTAAATAAATTGATAATAGTGTCAAAATATTTTTATAATTTTATAAATTATTTGACAATGTTATAAAAGTATATTAACACCCTTGTTCCAAATTATACATTGGGATTAGAAATATATATATATATATATATATATAAATTATTCATATTATACTATTACACTATGATGTGATAGTTTTTGTGAATTTTAATAAAATTTATGATTTTGAGTAAATAATTTTAATATATGTATATATATACAGCTAGAAAATTAATGATCAATGATTATTAGGAAAGCGTAAGGCAGGGCTTAATTTACAGCTCACTCTTTGATTTCTCGCTCCAAAGCCGTAAGTACTTCAGTTGCACACAAAGTTCATTCTCGATATATATATATATAATTTGCTGACTGAAAGTGGTTTATTTTATGTATATATATATACTTTAATTGCTTCTAAAGTTAGCTCAGCTGTTACTTTATTCGATTTTATACAATAATAATGCATAGAGTTGTATATTCTTGCATACATGCGTTAAAAGGCGCTTTCATTTAGACAATGGAGGAAGTCATCCAAATTCTACGGTGCTCTCAATATACTTTATTTTATTTTATTTTTGGCTAAGTTTAATTTGTTTAAATAGTTTTCATTTCATTATGTATATGCATGCCATTGGCTGGAATCACTGAATCCATTATAGTACATGCAAATCACTACAAATGGTATTGAGAATCCTCATTTAAAACTCCACGCATATTAACAACTCAAAAAAAAAAATTCTTATAAGTGACAATTGAATCATCCAAAAGTCACTAAATGCAATTTTTCTTTGCATGTCTAACGGGAACAATTATAAAAACCATTTTGTTCTAGACAAAACATGGAAAACATTTGAAGGGTTTTCTCTAATTCTTTTTTTTTTTTTTTTTTAATTAGCTATACTCAATAAAATGGGGTGATTTGCAACCAATTCCTTAAGAAATCGATACTTTACACCACGCATCCAATTCTGTCTATTTCACCGTTATCTGTAACGTTCAAGTGGATAAAATGTAAAGTCAGTAGTTAAAAAATTAATAAGCCAGTCTATTCTCTTTTCTCTTCTACTTCGTTTCTTCCTCTTCTTCTAAATTTGCGCAGTTGAAGTTGAGGCCTTAACAAATTCTGCCCAACTTATATTGCATATAGTTTGTTAGTAGTCAAAAATCAAAATGAGAGAGAGCGACATGTGTATTAGATCCATTTTTTGAAGGTGATGTGTTTAGCATAAAATACACCTTTGTTTGGACTAATCATGTTCGTTGTCTCCTGTTTTGTTCATATTTTCTCAATTAATTAGAGAATCTGTTTTCCATTGGATCCTTATATTTGGGCCTACTGAAAAAATATGAAGCCCATTACCACGATGGTTGGTTTGTCCACTCTTAACTGGAAAGAGTAAATCTTCGGACACTCTTCAAAATTCTTCCTGAAATTTCTATTTAATCTTTTTTTTCCTGGAATTTCTATTTAATTGAAATTACCTAAATAATTAAAGATAATTTATTCATTTATTATTTTAAATTAGAATTCAATTAAATACTTAAATAAATTATTCTTTTAACAAATTTTTTATACACCTATTTCATAATTTATATTTCAAATTTTAATTAAAAATATTTTATTGAGAAATCATAAGGGTTTAAAGTTATGGAGATAGAAATTTATGTAATAAAAAAATGATTTAAGATTTTACGATTTGTATGCATTTTATAAATATAAACTTAAAAGAACTACTTTCTTCTTTTTTCTTTTTTAGAGTGAAAAATTATGGGAAGATGGTTAATTTTAATATATGGGTTTGTTTTTCACAAATTAAACTGAAATATTTTGGGAATAAAATTCAAAGAAGCTGTTACAAGGATTTAAAAAGGGAGTTAAAAGCTCTGCTCCTTTGAGAATGAAAACGAGGCCCAAGACTAATCTAAATTGCACGTTTCGACAAAATCTTTCGAAAATAAAAAATAAAATTTATTGACATTAATAATCAAGTATCTTGCAAGAAATTGCTTGAATCAATTCAATTATAACACAATCTAAATAATTGGACAATGAGGGGACAATATTTGAGAAATAATTGAAAGAAAGGGGACCATGATGGTCCATGGGGACCTTGGAATTAATATATATGTATGGTGCACAAAAGATGCATACCTACTCCTCGTGCTCCAAACGAAAAACACAATGAATTCTGCAGGAATTGGTCCCATCCTTACTAGAATTTCTGCTCTCTTTATCTTAAGCCCTTAAACCACTTCATGTTCGGTTACCTGTCAAAGACACCGACAAGCCTCATGATCATGGGCCACTCTTTCAAGTTTCAATGAAGGCTCTCTAGCAACATTTAGCCTGGCCCAACTGACCAATTATTGCCTTTGTCCAGTTTCACATTTACTTGTCAAATGCACAATGGTGGAGGATCCAAATTTATATATTAACTAACAATTCATCATATAATATATTAGTGATTTTATATATAGTTAAGACACACGTCAAGATTCAAATGTTAGGATTCTTAGTATTATTAGTTAGATATATTGATATTTTATTTTATCGGTGGAAGCTATAAAATGTAATAAAACATAAGTGAATTGGAGGGGGTTAAATATAAAATTACGTTATATTTCAGTTTAAACCTATGTTGTTTTTAAAAATTCTGTTTCAGTTCAATACAATAGATAACTCTATCCTTAATATAAGATAAATTTCACCGGTTCATATGAGCAACTTTTTTAATTAAATATTAATGGAAGGGGCTCATTATAATTCAGTCAAATTTCTATTTTTATTGGGCCGGGTCATTATTTCAAAAGAGTTGGTTTTTTTATCTTTTTCCTCAAGTCAGACATTTCCTTTCAACTATTGTGTTGTTTATCGTAAGCTACAGCCTACAGCTTGCATCTATTGGAAAAATGGACAAATCAACAATCGATCGAAATTTATTTTCAAAATAAATATCAATTATATATTTATTTATTGGGGTCATTTTTTTTTCCAAAGAAAAAATCTGTAGAAGTCAAGAGACGTCCATTAAAAAATACAGCTCATTACACCATATTGACCAAAAATAGCGAATGACGATGGGTCCCGCAGTTGGACAAACAGATGCCAATCAAAACTACCGATTCAAATCATCATATGCCGTGACTTGAGGCTATTTTAACCAAACACACACACTGTCCGTGCAGCAGAAACGACTAACCAGTAAACATAAGGGGCAGAATAGTAATCACACTTGTCCAACTCCAATCCAGCAGACCGAAACGTTCAAATGCGGAAACAGACAAGTGGTGAGAAGGATGGAAAGTGACACGCAACAAAACAATCATGCCCAAACATTCACGCTGCCAAAAGGATTATAATAATAATTATTTGGATAATTATTTAAGGCTTCCTCTATCTTTACGTTTTCTCCAATGAAGGCACAGTTCGTCTATTTGTGCCAAGAAGATCCCCGAATCTGATTGAACAAAATAACCAATATATCAAGGGATAGTTTGGTAATATTGGCGAATCTGAAATAACCACCGTTAGTTGTTGTGTGAGGAAATTTTCAACTATAGAGAATTAATTACGCATTATACTTTTAAAGTTGTTATCAATTTTGTTACCTTTAAAAGTTAGTATATGTTTAATAAAATCCATGGTTAAACTTCACTCATTATAAATTGAGTGCATACTAAACATATATAGAACGATACATTTAGATTTGTATAAACTATTCTAAGGTAATTATAGGTATGTATGTACTAATTGTGATAAATTAATTTTAAAAATAACTTTTTCCTCCTTAATTCTCAAAATTTTAAACAACTAAAATGAACATAAACTTAGAGAAATTACTTTTGCCTGTCCATTGGCAATCACAAATTAATATAATTGTAAAGAGTATTGAGTCATCATAAAAATATTTATTTAGAATACATACCCAAAAAATAAGATAAAAAACTATTCGATATAAATGAAAATGATAAAGGAGGTTATCTTTGTTTGAGAAAACATATAAATATTAGGGACCCATACGGCAAAACAAAATTGAAGAAATGGAAATTGAAAAGGCCCACGTCATAAAGAAGCGAAAAATGGATAATTCGTTCTTACATCACTGAACACAACTCAATGTGGCGCGTAATTTGTGTCAGCTCTTAGACTAAATTAAGCTCCTTAATAAACCCCACGATTCCTCCAACGAAATCCCCCAGAAAGTACAAACCTTCTAAATAAAAATTTTTTATGAGCTGTTTCACACTTTCTGTTGTGATTTTCTTTGATCGACTTTTAGTTTTTTAAATTCTGCAGTGTAAGAATAATTTTGTTGCATTTTGGGTATTTTTGTCCACGGGTAATGACATTCATAAATGGTATTAATTTTGTTGGGATTTCAATTTCTATATATATATATATATATATATATATCTTTAATGGTAGCGTGTTTTGCTGAGTGGGATCTCAAAGCATAAAAGAAATTTTGTAAATTGATAATCCCCGAGTTTCTATTTTTTGAAATTGTCTTTATCTGGCAGGAGAGGTTCGTTCTCTCCTGAATGCATATGCTTTAAGTGTAAAAGATTCAAGTTTCAAGTGTTTGGTTTGTGGGTACAGGACGACTGCAATTGTTTTTTGTTCACGCTCGCGTGTGTGTGTGAGATATAATCGAGCAATGAGCTGCTTTTCTTGTTTAACTCGCCAGACAAAGGATATTAAAGTTGATGTTGATGATGCCCCTCGATCCAAGTCTCGTTATTCCTCTGAATCCTCAGGTACTTTTTTTTTCTTTCTTATCCATTTTTGTGCCCAAAGTCTTTGAGAATTTTGCTACATTATGCATTATGATTAAATTTATCATTGGAGTAGAAAGGTCTGTTTCCTATTTTTTGATTATTTTGTGTTATTTAGAATGTTGCGGTGGACAAGATTGCTCCTGTTACGGTGAGTGACACTAGTGGCGACGTCCTCTGCCAAAATATTTTTTCCAGTGTTGATTATGCTTGTTCTGGGTGCAGAGAATGGGAAGGGAAATGGTAGAAAGGAAAAAAGTGGGGCGCGTGGTTTCACATTCCGCGAACTGGCAGTCGCCACGAGGAATTTTAGAGAAGTGAATTTGATTGGTGAGGGAGGTTTTGGAAAGGTTTACAAAGGTCGTTTGGAATCGGGCCAGGCAAGTTGCATAAATTTTATAACATTTTGTGCATATTGTAGATGATGCTTTGTTTTCGAATTGCTTGGGAGTTTTTTCGTTAATCCAATAATTTGTGCAGAGGTAGAATGTCACGTTGTTATCTGTCCTGCCTATTTTATAATGTGGGTTTAGTTTGGTTATATGACCAGCTTGTTGCAATCAAACAACTTAATCACGAGGGTCTTCAGGGTCATCAAGAGTTTACCGTGGAGGTTCTGATGTTGAGTCTCTTGCACCATGATAATCTTGTTACCTTAATTGGTTACTGCACTTCTGGAGATCAAAGACTCTTGGTTTATGAATATATGCCAATGGGTAGTTTGGAGGATCATCTTTATGGTAAATTTATTTATCCTTTAATTCTGTTGATTATCTACTTTCAATCCTTACGGTTTCCCATTGCTTGGGCGACCATTAGGTTGGATTACAAAAGGTGCAAGTGGAAATTGATATTCCATGCCATATCCCTTTGCATAGCATATCTTTGGTCAGCACTCAATTGTTCCTGATTTGTTGTTATCATTACGTGCTTTTCCATAGGTGTCTATTTCATTTCAAACTGTTTTAGATCAATCTACTTTACTTGCTCACTGGTGAGGTTTTAGCTGTGCATCACTTACAATCCTTGCATTTTGAATGATTACTTGAAATAAATTTGTAACGAGCATTCTGCTAAATAACTTTAATTAACTACCTGTATTCAGATCTTGAACCTGATCAAGAGCCACTGACTTGGAACACTCGCATGAAAATTGCAGTCGGTGCTGCTCGGGGCCTTGAGTATCTACACTGTAAGGCCAAGCCTCCTGTCATTTACAGGGATTTGAAGTCTGCAAATATTTTGCTGGATAATGACTTCAATCCAAAACTCTCTGATTTCGGGCTTGCCAAACTGGGACCTGTCGGTGATAATACACATGTTTCTACCAGAGTAATGGGAACATATGGTTACTGTGCCCCAGAGTATGCGATGAGTGGCAAATTGACTCTTAAGTCTGATATTTATAGCTTTGGTGTTGTGCTTTTGGAGTTAATCACAGGGAGGAAGGCAATGGATCTTAGTAGGAGGCAAGGCGAGCAGAACCTAGTGGCTTGGGTGAGATGACTCTTTGCTTTTTCTATTCATAGTTCAGCTTTGAAGGGTTGGCTACTATCCTTGGTTTTGCTAGGCCATGTGTTTGTTTTTGCTCCTAGCTTATCCTGGGCATGCGTGCATTGATGTCTAAATGCATTTTCTTTTTTTTCTTGTGGTTTTTTTGCATGTGTGTTCGTTCCGGTTGAGTAATTTGGTCCAGTGATTTGACTATTTAGCGATATCATTACTGAAGATCCCTTACAACGGGAACTTAATGGAAACCCAAAGTATCTGATAAATTAACCGGTTCTACTTGTTGCATTATATGATTCCCTCTTTAATTGCAGTCTCGTCCATTTTTAAAAGACCAGAAGAAGTTTTTGCATTTGGTTGATCCACTATTGCACGGACGGTATCCTCGTCGCTGTTTGAACTATGCAGTGGCTGTTACCGCCATGTGTCTGAATGAGGAAGCAAATTTCCGCCCTCTGATTAATGACATTGTTGTAGCACTTGATTACTTGGCCTCTCAGAGTGATAGTCATCCAGTATCCCAAAATGCCGGTGTACGTGGTGGCCCCACATCAGCATCTGATGTTTCTCAAGGATCTAATTCAAGAAAGTAGTTCATCTGCTTAAAAGGCCGTTGGGAACAATCAACAGTCTGATCACTGTAAGTAATCAATCCGCTTTACTTTTGGTGCCATGTTGCTTTCCAAATAAGAAGCATGTCATAATTTGGGTCAATTTTGGTGGCATGTCTATTTGGTTTAATACAACATAATATGCTATTAATCGTAGCTTTTACCAAGCAAATACAGACGTGCGACTACCGGTTAAGAAAAGGGGGAAATAATGAAAGATCAGATATTAATCAGATATATATGAATTAGGAGACGCATGTCAAAGACTTTCCAAAGCTTAGTTAAGTTCTGATCAATTCTTGAACTTCTCAAATTTCTGATTGCAGGTCGCTAAACCGTGGAAGGAAGAATCGGGTCGAATACTCAAATTTCCTCTACCGATCAAAGAAGTGGGTATATATTTATACGTAGATGTTTGTACATATTGGGGCATGGAGTAGCAGTAGGAGCATTGTTTCTTGTGAGATTATGGTAACCTTACGAGGAAACAGTCCTCTCAAGTCGTGTGCTTTCGACTGCAAAAAAACTGGAGGAGAAAATTATATCAAATTCTTTTTATTTTTTAATGAAGACCGATTCACGGGAATTGATTCTAGTATACAAAAAAAAATTCAATCTTATTTTATTTTTCTTTTCTTTTTTTAAGATAAATAAATGACCAGTGAAGAAATTAGTGCAAGAGATAGCTCCTCCATCACCCCGATGCCATAGACGAATTTAAAGATTTTTATTGGTTTTACGTTTACCAACACCGGCAAAGCAATGACGACATATCTAATATGTTAATTTAAAGTATTTTTTAAATCATTGTGATTGTGTTGTGGCCACTGGCATTCTGTTATTCCGTCGTTTCCATTGATTTTATCTTCATAGAGATAAAATCGTCCGCAGCTTGTGCTTGTCGTCTTTAAAATTTTTAACACTACTAATAAAGAAACTAAATCAATTTGCTTCACTACAAACTAAATCAAATCAAACCATAACAAGAAAGGATCTAATTTTAAGGATTCAATTCACTTAACATATGTTCTATAATCTATTTAATTAAATTATCATCTTTGTTCAAACCTAGACTAAGTTCAATGGCAATTTGTTTATTACGAATAAATGGTGGGTGGGTTATTTTATTTCCTTTAATCATGTCTAGAGCTTTTGGGCCGGCTGCTCACCAAGTGATTGGTCGAAGAAAGAGCAAATTATTTGACTGTCATCAACATAAGATATTGGAGTGACTGTTTTATATTCAATTAGTTAATTCGTAATGCCATGGTCTTGGGTTAATTTGTCGCAAATTAGATCATGTTTTGCTGTTCGGTAAAGACCCATAATTGGCATAGAAATCAATTAGTTTTATAAAAGCTTCTGTGGGTGACAGCAAAATTTAAAAGGGCACATTTGAATGTTTGTCGGTTAATTATTTTAAAAGTCCCGGTCCTGTGATCTTGTTCTTCTTTAATTTGTGGCTGAAATCATTAGTAGATATATCATGGATTTGCCACTTTGATATTTTATTAACACATGGCTGGGCTTCTCATCAACACGTCTCATCCCACACTTAGAAAATTTCCATGGATTGCCTTGCACTTCACTCTCGATTTAAGGAGATCCCCAATTATAATGAAGTTGATATAACGTGATTGTTACTTGTTAGTGGAACCATTCAGCCCTCCACAAAGCGTAAATCATTGCATAAAGATTTCGACATTAGTTTTAACACTATATTCTCTCTTAATAAAAGTACTGGATCCAAAAATAATAATAATAATAATTCAGTAAAAGTAAACATAAGTATTTAAAATACATATATATAATTATTTAATTACATTGAAATATTTGATTTGTATAATAAATCAGATGGATCTTAGTAAGATTGAGAGTCAGTTTGATAATATTGTATCTTTTAAAATAATAATTTGTTAGTTGTACGGTATAAATAATCAGTTAATATATTTGATAAAATTTATTTTTAAAAACATCATGAATTTTAAAAATAATCGTATGCATTTAATAAATATTATTGTTAAACTGTAATGAAGTGAATATAATATTATATAAATTCATTTACACTTTTATAAACATATATATGTATATAATATTTTTTATTATGTATATATAAAAAATTGAAAACTAAAATAAATATATTAATTTTATTAATTTTATTTTTTTATCTAAATATAATTGTCAATAATAATAATCTCTTTAAATTTTATTATTCTATTTTCTAATTAATAAGAATAATTTTAAATTTTTATAATATATATATGAATATACATATGAAATTATTTTTAAATATAAAACTGATTCTTAAAATCATATTTTAAAAAATTATTTTTTTAATATTTTTTAAAATATGTGGTAGGATGTAGTAATTTTATCAAAAGTGAATTTTTTTTTAAAAAAAGTTATCAAATATTAAAATTAATTTTTAATTTTTAAAAATTATTTTTGAAGTCCCAAAAATCAATCTAAATGAACCCTCAAGTCTTTCAAGAAAAAAATCATGGCAGGCGTTTCTTCAATCTTTAATGGTATGAAAGGGACGACTGGGTTGTGAATATGAAAGCTGAAAAGGCGATGCAATTTACGCGCGTTGACTACATTCATTGCTCGCTTCCCAACTTTTCTGTTCATATTAGTTTTTTTCCGTAGTTACCAATTAATTATAGGAAAGTTTCTTTAAATTGTTCATGTACTTGCCCTCATGAAAATTACGGGAGTCCAAAAGTTTACAACATTGACTCTGTCCATGCTGTTCACTTTATTAGCATACATGTATAGAAAGGTCGTGTGGACTGTGGACAAATGATATTGCTGCACTGCATAATTGGCCATTGGATATGATTTAAGACACTCTGTGTTCAGAAAAGAAAAATAAAAAAGGGGGGGGGAATTTCCCAGCAACTCCATTTGATTTGGTTGCTAAAACTTGTTCTCCTTCTACTTCTTTAAGATTTTCCTTTTAATGTTAAAATTGCCGCCTTAAATTTAACTAACATGATATCATACCAAAAGTGAAGGTCCCAGATTAGTTTTAATTTGGGTTTCAACTTAATTGATTTACCAAATTGCTTCGGTGGAAGTTTTAAGTTTATTTACAAATCTCTCATACAAATTGTTCAAACAATTAAACATACATAAAGAAAGAAAGAAGTTACAGCGGCGATTTTTCGCTTCCAAGATGATTGTATGCTCCGCCAATAACAGAATTATATTATATCCGAGCCGGGTCAGGCCAGGTAGCTAATTATATATAAAAGGGGCAAAAATAAAAAAGGAAAAGAAATCTGTATTTCCTGTGATTGGTCACGGTGACGCTGCAGCAATTGACTTCGTTTCGTGTTTTCTTATAATTTGACCCTAAATTTTCTTCCTACGCTTGAATTAATTAATTAGCAAATATATATATATATATATACAAGCACAACGCTGTTATCTAAGATTATAACTCATATTATATGAGATTATAACTGATATTTATAAATCAGATTATGAGTAAGACTAATTTATATTAATTCGTATAAGGTATTACCTATATTTTAATCCTCACTAATATTCGAGAGATGTCTACTCTTCACACTTAGATAAATAAGTAAATTATTTTCACACAATAGTTGAGGAATGAAATATTAAAGCAGAAAGGAAATATTAAAGTTGAGGAATAAAATATTATAGGCAAGTGAGAAAAAAAGGAAACTGCATTCACTCAATAGTTAATGAAGAAAATACTCTCACGTGCTTGTGGGGGTTTGAATTACCGCCACTCTAATAAATATTACGTGGGAATAAAGGGAGAAATTATATAATACTTTAAAATTAGGGATGACAATGGAATGGGTGAAGGTGAGGAGGCTTATCTCATTCTCTACCTCCATTAGAAATTTTATCCCTATTTTCCACTCTATTCCTCGATAAATTTAGCGGAGGTAGAATTTGGAGTAGGGATGAGGTGAAAAATACAAAATCAAACTCAATTCTATTAAAAATTTATAAATTATTTTTCTCTTATTCCCCACTTTATCTCTACAAAATTATTCAAAATTCACCTCGTTTAGGGTAGAATCCCACGAAACCTTAAACTTATAGAAAATTATGTCTATCTCTAATTTCAGAGCTGAATAATTAATTAATATATGTATTATGTGTGTTTTTAAAATTTATATAATTATTAATTATATATTAATTTATTAAAATAAATATACATATGTACTACGGAATAATAGCTGAGAGACATTTCAAAATTTCTACAAAAGTTGGGAGAGAGCAGGTGAAAGAAAGGAGAGGAATTAATCGATAAAAACAACACAGCAGAGATTAAAGATATAAAAAGTGTGGATGAGAAACAAGCTAGCTAAAAGAAACAGTGGAACAAGTCTCTTTACTAGACTACAAGTTAAATTGCCTCGGTCTCTTATTCTATCTTTTATATATATATATTGTAAAAAAAAAAAAAAAAAAATTGTTTGACCTTTCGCCTCGCCTTCGTAGTGCAAAAACAAAACATAGGAATTCTAATAAAATATGAAATTAATTACATTGTCGTCTCCCTATAAAGGCATAGCTGCTAAGCCACCGGGTGAATTGAGTTCATGTTCATGACATATATATATAGACCACGAAGAATTAAGAGAGACAAGGTTAAATCATCATCAGATATCAATCAAATCAAAATTAAACATGGGTCTCTGCTATGGAACTCCAGTAGATGATAGCCCAAGCAAGCCGCCCAGTCCAGTTGGCCGTACAGGTACCAACTCACTAATTGGGAAAGATAACAAAGCGGATGGATTGGAGTTGGAGGGAGAGATCAATGACGTAAAGGATAAATATGAGAGGAAAGCTGCTGCTGATGATGAAGGTCGACAATTAGGGGATGATGATGAGAATATGCCGTCGAGTGGAGAGATAGTGACGCCGAATTACTTGAAAATGTTTACGTTGCAAGAGTTGAGGGCGGCCACCAAGAATTTTAGACCTGATACAATGCTGGGTGAGGGCGGTTTCGGACGAGTTTTCAAGGGCTGGGTTGATAAAAAGACCCTCGCCCCCACCAAAGTTGGCGTCGGCAAGGCCGTTGCTGTCAAGAAATCTAACCCTGATAGCCTCCAGGGCTTACAAGAATGGCAAGTAAGTTCTATCTATCTTTCTTTTATCTTTTCATCCTACCCACCCTTTACGCATTAACGTACGTGCGTGAAAACATCATCATCACATAATTCAGACTCAGATTCGGATCATTGCTATTTGTCATTTCTAATACGTATACCGTATACGTACTTTTACATTTTTTTTTTCTTACTATCAATTAATTAATTTCTCTACAAATATGTAGCTAGCTCTTTTGTATTCCACCACAACCAGCCCGTCTGTCATCTGTGCAACATTAATTTACTTTTTCAGTTTCATTTGTGTATATTTTTTTTATAAATTAATTTTACTGTCGCAATTTTTTCCCCTATACCTATCATGTTTTTTCATTACTCGTATAATTTTTCAATATATATAACGAAAATTTAGAAGAAATTGTAATTTCTATTGAGAAATCATTGTTAATTACTGATATTACTTGCCGGCTATTGTTTTTTATACATAGAAAACCTATCCAATAATGGCACCTTCAACAGCTAATCATGTAATACAAACATGACGAAGACGACGTCCCCCCTCTTCCTTTTTTTTTTTTTTTTTTATCAATCTTAATTTGTAAAAGTCTACGCTTCACAAACCACCAACTCAATGTTTTGAGAAAATTAAAAGAAAAGGAAAAAAATAAAAATTTCCTAGTTGACTAAGCAAAAATTGAAGAATAAATTATTCTTTAAATTAGAATATTTTAATTTCTTTGAAACTGAAAGAATTTTGTATTAATTAGTTAAATTAGCTAATATCTAGCTAGCTAGCCAGCCTAGACCATGAATTTGAATCCTTTGCAATGACGTAAAGGATGACACAACACCATGTTTTCCACTTAAGCGGGCGACGGATGCATTCATACTTCATATGCACGTTCATCAATTCAATTAATTATACACATTTTAATTTGGGGCGTTGGTGATTGCAGGCCGAGGTGAAATTCCTGGGAAAATTTTCTCATCCAAATCTTGTCAAACTTATTGGATATTGCTGGGAAGAGAAGCAATTTCTTCTTGTCTATGAATATATGCAAAAGGGAAGCTTAGAAAATCACCTCTTCAGAAGTAAGTAACAAGAATTCATTAATAAAATTGCTTGTGGTTGGCATGATCATTTGTTTTATATATATTATTATTATTCATTGCAGAGGGTAATGCGGAGCCTCTCCCATGGAACATACGCCTTAAAATAGCAATTGATGCCGCTAAGGGCCTAACTTTCTTGCACTCCTCCGAGAAGAGCGTTATATACAGAGACTTTAAGGCCTCTAACATTCTGTTGGACGGGGTAACAATTAATTAATTCAGCATCTTGATTTAAAAATTATTGCTGCTTAATTATATTCTCACCAAGTTTCATTTTTGCAGTCTTACAATGCCAAACTTTCGGATTTTGGGCTGGCGAAATTTGGACCTATTGATGGAAATTCTCATGTAACAACGCGCATTATGGGCACTTACGGCTATGCAGCTCCTGAATATGTGGCAACCGGTAAATTTTTCTTTATTATGATAATAATAATAGTTAAAAAGAAAATAGAAGAAATTATTATTAATACGTCTGCTCTGCTTCATCATGGGTTGAAATACATATGCATATAAGTATGCTTATTTTTATTAAAATTGCTAGGACACTTGTACGTAAAGAGTGATGTGTACGGGTTTGGCGTTGTGCTACTGGAAATGCTGACGGGGTTACGTGCACTTGATACAAATCGGCCCTCACGTGAGCACAATTTGGTAGATTTTGCGAGGCCATCGCTTACTGACAAAAGAAGGATCAAGAAAATAATGGATCCAAGGCTAGAGGAGCAGTATCCAATAAAAGCTGCATTGCTAGCTGGTGAGCTAATAATAAAATGCTTACAAGCTGAGCCCAAAAATCGGCCGTCAATGGACGAAGTTTTAGAAACTTTGCAAAAGATGAGTGTCATCGGGATTGAACCAAAGAAGAAGGCTAAAGGTAGAGGCAATTCTTATAATAACAATGACGATAATCAACGTTTCCTTCATCGTAATCGTCGGTCTCCATCTCCGCTTCATTCCAAGCACGGTGATCACAACAATGGAACCAGAGCTCGGCGTCTTCACTAGTCTCCGGTGAGAAAGACATTAATGTTTTCCCCCTTTTTTTCACATGCATGGGAGATGCGACAGTTTTATCGCGTTACTTGTGTAATTAATTTGCCGTGCCATGCCTAATAAATTATAACTAACTGCACCCCCACCAGTTATTCTGAGTTGAATCGACCGATTCTTTGAGATAATAATAATCATCGTGGGTGTGTGTACCCTAATCTCATTTTTATTCCAAATCCGAAGAAAGCGCAATAAATAGCCCAAGATGTCAGCATTTTGGGATATATATATATATATTTGTCATTATCGAATTAATAATGGGCAGTGATTGTTGATAGCCTCCAATCTCCCCCAACTCCTTTATGTAATAGAGCCCCCTAACTAGATATTTCAAAATTAAAATATTTTGTCAAGATAAGTCGTAGAAATATAATCAATACCTTTTGCACAACAATTGACATAATTACACAAAAAATTATTGTTTCTAAATTATGATAACGGAATTATGGACCTAAGCAATGAAATTATTTATGCCCAATCCGAACGAACATCATGTCTCTTATGGAAATGCTGTAATGACTAATGAGCAAGGGTGCAGTTGTGTGGTGTTTCTAGATCAAACAACACGACAGATAAATAAATAATGAATATACTGTCTTAATTATTTCCAACTGGAAAAGCCCACAGGATCAGAGGGATAATTTGTCTTCAATTTGTGATGGTCATACGAATGGTCCACGGCAAGCCCCTACTGATGACATTTGGTCGGTTGGCCGATTTGAATGCAGTTCTCAACGAGTCTCATCGAAGCAACGCTTATGTCCCACTAGCCTTAACTATGTTGGCGGACCCTAATAATTCATTTGAGTTTTTGATCCATGCCACCAAACAGTTCTCTTGGAAAGAAACTTCATAATAACGAAATCGGCCAAGTTGATAACAGTGAGCTCGTTTGTTCGATGGAGAGAGTTTTGGATGCTCTTGTCTTGGTCTCCATTCATCTTTAAATTTTAATAGGCAGCTAGACTTAAGCATGCCCGTTGTGATAGCTAGCTGTGCAATAATCTCCAAACAAATTATAACTGGGCTCCATATTCTGTAATGAAGAAATGGCAATTGAGCCACTTTACTATACTGCTTTATTTCATCTAATCAATAACATAACCACCATGCCATGCTTGTTTCTGCACTTGAGAGCTCAAATTGTCAATCAAAATACAGTAAATTTGATTCCAAATTCCCTGTTTACAATCATGATTGTTGGGTTCACATGCTGTAAAAAGCTCTGCATCAAGAGAACATTTCAATTTTTTTTTTTTTTTTTTATGGAGACGGGGTTCATAAATTTAGTTTATAGGAAATAATTTAACAATAAACTGAATATAGGTGATTACAATTTCAAATCATGAGGTATTTTAATAATTTGTTTTATTTAACAAAAAAAAAAGAAAAAGAAAAAGAAAAAGACAAAGAACAAAACCGTGTTGGTCCCACGTAATGACCTATTCGTCTCTTCCCCTTGTATACTTTTGCGCGTTACATGCATATCCGCGTCAGAAGTCAATCAATCTTCTTCTCCTGGTTACGTTAGAACCCTTGCTTACTTTACACAATTGCTTGTTAATGCCCTCCGTTTTTCATTTGAATCAGAAAGAAGAAGCCACCGGGACTGATAGACATAGAAAAAAGATGCCAAAGTTCACTCTCGATAATTCCTTTCGTTTCGGCAGCCTAAGAGAAACTATCACTAACTTTCACTCCGAATCTATCGAGACGATACTAAAAAAGTTGACTAAAGATTGGCTGGGGATGTTTGCACGAGAAGAGCAGATACAGGTCCATCTGATCGGGTGGAAGAAGATGTTGGTGAAGATTAATGAAGTGCTAGATGAAGCGGTGGAGAAACAGACCAAGGAGGAGTCTGTGAAGAAGTGGCTGGGCGAACTTCGGAACTTGGCTTGCGACGTTGATTACTTGTTGGATGAGTTTCAGACGGAAGCTTTCCAGAGGATGCTGCTGCAAGATGATGCTGTGGATAAGTCCGATAATTCTATGGCCATGTCTAGAGTAAAGGAGGTCAATGCTAGATTGCAAGATATTGCATCGCGGATAACACTACTAGATTTGGGGAAAAAATCAGGTGGAAAGTCTAGAAATGTCCGTAGATTAGTCTTGCCAAATCTAGAAGGAGGTAGAGATCCTGGCGCTGCAGTCCGCCAGGATAAGGATGAATATGAGAGGGAAGCTGATGATGAAGTTCTACAATTAGGGGATGATGATGATGAGAATATGCAGTCGAGTGGAGAGATAGTGACGCCGAATTACTTGAAAATGTTTACGTTGCAAGATTTGATGACGGCCACCAAGAATTTTAGACTCGATACAATGTTGGATGAGGGCGGTTTCGGACGAGTTTTCAAGGGCTGGGTTGATAAAAAAACCCTCGCCCCCACCAAAGCTGGCGTCGGCGTGGCCGTTGCTGTCAAGATATCTAACCTTGAGAGTCCCCAAGTCTTAAACGAATGGCAAGTAAGTGCTTAAAAACATCATCATCACATATTCACATTCAGACTCAGATTCAGATCATTGCTGTTTGTCATTTCTAATATTACGTATACGTACTTCCACTTTTTTTCTTACCATCATTTAATTTCTCTACAAACATCTGGCTCTTTTGCATTCCACCACAACCAGCTGGCCCGTTATCTGTGCAATATTAATTTATTTTTCAGTTTCCTTTGTGTATATTTTTACAATTATATTGTCCCAATTTTTTCCCACATACTTATCATTTTTTTTCATTACTCATATAATTTTTCAATATATAACGAAAAGTTGGAATAAGTTGTAATTGCTAGTGAGAAATCATTATTAATTAATGATATTACTTGCCGGCTAGTGTTATATATATATATATATATAATCTATCCAATAATGGTACCGTTAACCGCTAATTATGCAATGCAAACATGATGAAGACGACGTTTGTTTCATTTTATTTCTTTTATCAAACTTAATTCGTATGAGTCTACGCTTCACAACCACCAAAAAAAACAAAATTCCTAGTTGACTAAGCAAAAATTGAATAGTATTCTTTAAATTAGCATATTTTAAACCCTTTGAAATTGAAAGAATTTTGTATTAATTAGTTAGCTCAGCAAATATCTAGCTAGCTAGCCAGCCTAGACAATGAATTTGAATCCTTTGCAATGACGTAAAGGATGACACAGCACCATGTTTTTCAATTAACCGGGCTTTATATGCATGTTCATCAATTAAATTAATTATACAAATTTTAATTTGGGATGGTTGGTAGGTGCAGGTCGAGTTGAAATTCCTGAGAAATTTTTCTCATCCAAATCTCGTCAAACTTATTGGATATTGCTGGGAAGATAAACAATTTCGTCTTGTCTATGAATATATGCAAAAGGGAAGCTTGGAATATCACCTCTTCAGAAGTAAGTAACAAGAATTCATTAATAAAATTGCTTGTGGTTGGCATGATCATTTGTTATATATATATATATTAATTCATTGCAGACGGTAATGCGGAGCCTCTCCCGTGGAACACGCGCCTTAAAATAGCAATTGATGCCGCTAAGGGCCTAAATTTCTTACACTCCTCCGAGAAGAGGGTTGTACACAGAGACTTTAAGCTCTCTAACATTTTGTTGGACGAGGTAATAATCAATTCAGCACCTTCATTTAAAAATTATTACTGCTTAATTACTTTCTCACCAAATTTCATTTTTGCAGTCTTACAATGCCAAACTTTCGGGTTTCGGATTGGCGAGACTTGTACCTATTGATGAAAATTCTTATGTACCAATTATGGGCACTTACGGCTACGCAGCTCCTGAATATGTTGCAACCGGTAAATTTTTCTTTATTGTATATATATAATAATAATAATTATTATTATTAATACCAAAATTTAGATCGACAATAAAAGTTAAGAAATAGTTATTTTACTGAAGAACAGATAGAGTTTGATATCTTCAGTATTGCTATTGTCAAGAGTAAAAAGCTCGGTAATCAGAATCTTGTAAAATAATAAATCATTAGGGGTCGTCGGGAGAGTGTTATCAGCGTAGATCTTTCGATACTTAAGTAAGAGATAGGAAATGATGCAATAACAAATAAAGATGAGAAAGAAAAGAGAGTAAAATAAAAGACTTGGAGAATATTTTACTCCCTCAAGAATATTTACTCCCTCATCTAATATACTTATTTCTCATGCATACTTTTGATACACTGACCGCTTTATGTAAGATAAATTAATCAGGAGTATAATTGAATTATGAAAATTTATATTTTATCTAATAGGATATTTTTTATTTATTATATATGCATACATACATACATATATATATGTATATGCAAAATATAATAATAATTGCTCATACCAAAATTTGATCGACAATAAGAGTTAAGTAAGAGTTATTTTACTTGGAGAACGAACTTGTGAGAAAGCTTGATGTTATCGGAATTGCCATTGTCAAAGTAAAGAGATCGGTGATCGAAATCTTATAAAACAATAACTCATCGGGGTCGTCGGTAGGTGTAGACCCTTCGATGCTTAAATTAGATATTAAGAACGACAAGATAATAAATAAATAAATAAGAAAAAAAATAGTAAATGAAAAGACTTAGAGAATATTTTATCCCCTCCTCTAATATGTCAATTTTTCATGCATAATTTTGATATAACGACCTCTTTATATAAGATAAAATAATTAAAAGTTCAACTGAATTAAGAAAACTTATTTCTTATCTCGTAGGATTTGAGTTTGACAATAATTAAGATTTGTTTTATTTTATCCTATTGAGATTAGGAGATATTATTGGACTTGTACAAAAATAGGAGCATAACAATAATAATAATAATAATAAGAAAAAAGAAATTATTATTAATACGTCTGCTCTGGTTCATCGTGAGTTGAAATATATGTGTGTATGTATATAAGTATGCTTATTTTTATTAAATTTGACAGGTCGCTTGGACGTAAAGAGTGATGTGTACGGGTTCGGCGTTGTGCTACTGGAAATGCTGACGGGGTTACGTGCACTTGATAAAAATCGGCCCGCCGGTGAGCACAATTTGGTAGATTTTGCGAGGCCATCGCTTACTGACAAAAGAAGGATCAAGAAAATAATGGATCCAAGGCTAAAGGAGCAGTATCCAATAAAAGCTGCATTGCTAGCTGGTGAGCTAATAATAAAATGCTTAGGAGCTCCGGCCAAAAATCGGCCGTCAATGGAGGAAGTTTTGGAAATTCTGCAAAAGATAAGTGTCATCGAGATTGAACCAAAGAAGAAGGCTAAAGGTAGAGGCAATTATTATAATAACAATAACGATAACTAACGTTGCCATCATCATAATCGTCGGTCGCCATCCCCACTTCATTCCAAGCACGGTGATCACAACAATGGAACTAGAGCTCCTGCATCATCACCATTAGGTCAAATTTTCTGTTAAGAATCTTTATCATGACTCCTGATTCCGGTGAGAAAGACATTAACTAATGTGTTTTTTTCTTTTTTTCTTTTTTATAAGCATGGGAGGTGCGACAGCCTTATCGCGTTAATTGTGTAATTTGCCATGCCATGCCAACATATATAAATAACTGCACCCCGACCAGTTTTGCTGAGTTGAATTTACCGATTCTTTGAGAGTAATAATCATCGATGGGTACCTCAATCTCATCTTTAATCCAAACCATAAGAAAGCCCAATAAACGTATCTGTAATTATCGAGTTAATAACGGGCAGTGATCGGTGATATTGGACAGAAAGCAGGGCACTATCGCTTCGCTGCTCTTTATACCGTCATTGTGTCAAACTTATTGTTTCTAAATTATGATAACGGAATTATGGGCCTCAGCAATGAAATTATTTATGCCCAATCCGAACGAACATTCTATCTCATATGGAAGCTACTTCCAACTTTGGAAATGCCGTAATGACTAATGAGCAAGGGTGCAGTTGTTTGGTATTTCTAGATCAAACAACACGACAGATAAATAAATAATGAATATATTGTCTTAATTATTTCCAACCGCAAAAGCCCACGGCAAGCCCCTACTGATGACATTTGGTTGGTTGGCCGACTTGAATGCAGCTCTCAACGAGTCTCATCGAAGCAACGTCTATGTCCCACTAGCCTTAACTATTTTGGCGGACCCTAATAATTCATTTGAGTTTTTGATCCATGCCACCAAACAGTTCTCTTAGAAAGAAACTTCATAATAACGAAATCGGCCAAGTTGATAACAGTGAGCTCGTTTGTTTGATGGAGAGAGTTTTGGATGCTCTTGTCTTGGTCTCCGTTCATCTTGTAATTAGAAACGCCTATATTAGTATAATCTTTAAATTTTAATAGGCAGCTAGACTTAAGCATGCAAGTTGCAATAGCTAGCTGTCCAACAATCTCTAAGCAAATTATAACTGGCACTACAAAAAAATGATATTTATTGACATTTAGTTTACTGACACTTAATAAAATATATCAGTAATCGTCAACAAATGCACCTCTTAACAAGTAGGTATTAGAAGTTATTAATACTAGTGTGTTAGTAAATTAAACATTAATAATCACTGACACTAAAATATCAAAAATAAAAAAAATTATTAATAATTATTTTAATTCTAACTCTAACTTGAAACTTCTAAAATTTAAAACTTTAATATTTAAAAGAAAGACCAACAAGCCATGAATTAACTTAATTCTTTTCGTTTTAAAGATTTTAAAAACAAAAATATAATAACAACAAGATAAAAAAACCTAAGGTCGATCTCTCTAACTCTCACCCATCTCTCAATGCTTTCCCCCGTCCACCTCTTCGCCTCCCTCTAGTCCGCGCTCGTCCTCTTCCTCTTCCTCTTCCTCTCCCTCTCCATCCTCCTCTCCGAATCCAACGACCTGTGGTAATTTCGTAAATTACTTGCCCCATGATGAAGCTGTCATCTGGCTCAGGCGCCGACGAAGGAGGTCTCGATCCGGTCGAGTCCCGTAGAGTTGTGGATCTTTTGAACAGAGAGTTGTCCAGGTTGCTCAAATTAAACCCTAGAGATTTCTGGCGACAAGGTTTTATTTATTTATTTTGCATTGAAACTCTTAATAGTCTTTCCAATTTCGATTGATCAATTTTTTGACTGTTTTTGTTGCGTGTTTGATATGTGTAGTGGCTAGTGACGTGTCCTTGCATGAATTTTTGGATAGTTTCTTAAAGTATAGGAGTAGATGGTATGATTTTCCATATCGAGGAGCCAATGAAGTAGTTGCGAGGGTCATTGTAGGGAGCTCGAACTAAGCCGCCGTGTTTTTATGTTATTTTATCGAATGTAAGTCTCGATTATTAGTTAGTGCTAATCCCCTTTCATTTTCAATTTTGGATCGTTTACTTATTGGTCATTCTTTTCGGTGTGCAAATACGCAATGCAGATCTTCCAACAAGGATCCTCGGTGCTCAGATCTGCGATAGCCTTAGTTCAAAAGACCATGCAGGTGGGTTAGGGTTTCCTTGCAGATTTTGTAAAATAGGGTTTTAGTTTTCCTCTCTCGGTTTATTTTATGTAGTTTGAATGGATTTGATAAATGTTGTAATGATGCTTACTAAGTGGATCGATCTTTCATGAGGATTTTTATTGGCTTTGTGTAACTTTTGCCTAATTATTGTGTGTGAAAGTTATTTCATGGTAATGGTATTATGCTTTCTTTTGGGATTAGGATGAGATATTATTTTGGTTGTCATTTTTTCTCCAATGACACTTTGTTCACTAATTCAGACATGTAGTCTTTTGCGAGAAAAGAAGTTGCTTGATTTGCCTAAGCTTTTGGACTTATGCGCCATATACTGGTCATGAAAATGAAGATCCGACCAATTGCTGGTAAGCTTTTTACTCACAAAATTGGTCTATTACTAAGCTAGTAGTTCTTCTTCTCGCTTTTTAATTATATGCTTTTGTTTTTAGGTTGAGAATGCTCCGAAAGCCCAGTAGAGAATTAGTGATGGTTTGCCCGGGTATTGTCTCAATTTCTGGTATTGTCCGCACAATGCAAAGAACGATGCGATGAAATCTTTAGAGGTATACTTTATCTTCTACATATGTTAAGGAGTATTCCTTGTTCCTTTTGGAACTTTTCTCACGATGTTGAGATTCGAGTTGATGTCTTGTTAGTTCCTTGTATAACTTGTATCTATATCTTCGTGTCGTTGTTGATCGAGACAAACTCTTTTTCTTTGAATCCATAAGTTCGAAAATAGATGTGTAAATATATTTTCCTATATGATGGATACTTATTGAACCCATCCTTTGCCTATTTTTCCGTAGCTTAAGCAATTGTAGGCATGAGCATTTTTCTTCATTAATTTTAATTGGAGGAAAGTTTGAGAGATTTATAGTGCATCCCGCTCATTTACGCTTAGGGTCAGGCGTCTCTTTGGAGTTAAACCTGTTTAGGGTTGTTCATTATTATTAATATAAATACTCATAGATTTATAATTATTAAAGAAAAATCCACACACGCACTTTAGGCCTCACATTAGGTCACTATTAGTCATTTCTGGTTCGAAGTTGGCGCTGCAAATTCTTCTGACGGCGTGTTGGATTCTTGGAATCTCACATTGGGTCACTATTAGTCATTTCTGTTTAGGGTTGGGCAGTCTCTTTGGATACTTGTTAAGACAATTGCTAGCTGTCGCCGCAGACTAGCGATTCAGCTGCTGCTGCAACATTAGTTGTCACTATTAGGCCTCACATTGGGTCACTATTAGTCATTTCTGTTTAGGGTTGGGCAGTCTCTTTGGATACTTGTTAAGACAGACAGTTGCTGCTGCTGCTGCAACATTAGTTGCACTGAGGATTGAGAGTAAAGAAAATTTTATAGTAGCACTACCTCAATATTGACAAGGAAAGACAGCAGCAGACGAATGCAATCTGCTCGTTGTAGAACAAGAAGCGATTGCGATTAGCAGCTAGGAATCGCAGACAAGCAGTCTATAGCACTGCAATCGGTGCAACCTGCTGCAGTTCCTACTGCAGATAAATGCACTGCCGCTTGTGGTGTAGTAGCAACAATCGCAATGCTTGTGATGCGCTTCTGCTGCTAGTGGTGTAGCAACAACAATCGCAGCCTACTTTATTCTATCTTATTATTATTATTTTTTAATTTGATTGTTGGTTGGAAACATAGCATTCTTCTTTCAGCTGGGGCTACTTTTGTCATGCTGTATATTTTGGCTGACTATTTCCACAATTTCTGTTTGATAAGTACCAATAATTTGTCTTGATACGGAAAAAAAATTTACAAAGTAGGTGTTTTCTACAGCAATGAATATATCTGGTAAAACACGGATAACTACAACAACATTATTGAAATTTTGTTCTGCAAAAGCACTGTGAATGTAGTGACATGAGAAGGTTCTTATTATATATTAAGTTTTATGATTGTTCGATATTTATTTTGTTCTGGTTTATTTAGTTTTAAGTCATTTTTCATATACATGATATCTATGGGAAGCTATTTGAGATGAAGCTTAGTCCATGTGCTTCAATTTATTGCTTTTGTATGCTTCATTAATGCATGGTATCTATCTACTGAATTTTCTTTCCTTTTCTTCTGTCCTTGCAGAAATCAACAAGGCCAAAAAGCAGCAGCTGCATTTACTGCAATAGAAACTGCAGCAGAAGCTACACCAGTTGCAGGTGCTATCTTCTTGCAATCAACTTCTGTAGTCGAGTAAAAGTCATAACCAAACACCTTGACCACATCAGTCCCATGCACACCCTCACTTCCATAGCAGCAAAGCAAGATTTTGAAGAAAGATCAAGAGCATTTTTATGAATTATGATGTAGAAAGATGCCGACAAGCAGTTGAGTTAGCTTCTGCTTTATTGTCACGTTATCGACGTGGATGATCTTTATTCTTTTTTTTTTATTATTTTAATCTTTCTTAAATTTTTAGATGGAGAGCCTGATTTGTTTGTGCATGAAAGTAATAGTATTTTATCAAAGAACCCATATGATTTGTGGTGTATATGATTTGTGGTGTGTACAGAATTAAGTAGCAAAACTCTTTTAAGATTGTTTGGTGAAGAAAGCCAAACAAAAGAGACATAATGTTTTGTTAGAAATTTTATATATAATTGTTCATTTTAGTAGTTTACTAATTTTCTTTTTAAATAATATCATTAGATTGACAAAATTTAAAATGACAATAATAATTAATAAAAGTCATTGATACTAAAATGTATCATAAAAGTATCGACTTCATTGGGATGATTGTTTCATCGATATTACTTAACTCGTGATACTATAGTAATAGTAATTATTGACACTATATTGTCATAAAATCTGTGATACTATAGTAATAATAATTCCTGACACCACATTCAAGTGTCAATATTTTTCTGACTCTCATATCACTGACACTATTAATAAGTGTCACTAAAAATAATTAGTGACACTAATTTAATATCACTAAAGTCATTTTCTAGTAGTGTGGGCTCCATATTCTGTAATGAAGAAATGGCAATTAAGCCAGTTTGCTATACTGCTTTTAACTCATCTAATCAATAACATAACCACCATGCCATGCTTCTTTCTACACTTGAGAGCTCAAATTGTCAATCAAAATACAGTAAATTTGATTCCAAATTCCCCGTTTACAATCATGATTGATGATTTCACATGCCGCAAAAAGCTCTGTATCAAGAGAACATTTCATTTTTTTTTTTTATGGAGACGGGGTTCATAAATTTAGTTTATAGGAAATAATTTAACAATAAACTGAATATAGGTGATTACAATTCCAAATCATGAGGTATTTTAATAATTTGTTTTATTTAAAACATAAAAAAGGAAAAGAAAAAGACAAAGAACAAAACCGTGTTGGTCCCACGTAATGACCTATTCGTCTCTTCCCCATGTATACTTTTGCGCGTCACATGCATATCCGCGTCAGAAGTCAATCAATCTTCTTCTCCTGGTTATGTTAGAACCCTTGCTTACTTTACACAATTGCTTGTTAATGCCCTCCGTTTTCCATTTGAATCAGAAAGAAGAAGCCACCGGGACCGATCGACATAGGAAAAAGATGCCAAAGTTCACTCTCGATAATTCCTTTCGTTTCGGCAGCCTAAGAGAAACTATCACTAACTTTCACTCCGAATCTATCGAGACGATACTAAAAAAGTTGACTAAAGATTGGCTGGGGATGTTTGCACGAGAAGAGCAGATACAGGTCCATCTGATCGGGTGGAAGAAGATGCTGGTGAAGATTAATGAAGTGCTAGATGAAGCGGTGGAGAAACAGACAAAGGAGGAGTCTGTGAAGAAGTGGCTGGGCGAACTTCGGAACTTGGCTTGCGACGTTGATTACTTGTTGGATGAGTTTCAGACGGAAACTTTCCAGAGGATGCTGCTGCAAGATGATGTTGATGATGCCGTGAATAAGTCCGATAATTCTATGGCCATGTCTAGAGTAAAGGAGGTCAATTCTAGATTGCAAGATATTGCATCGCGGATAACACTACTAGATTTGGGGAAAAAATCAGGTGGAAAGTCTAGAAATGTCCGTAGATTAGTCTTGCCAAATCTAGGAGGAGGTAGAGATCCTGGCGCTGCAATCCGCCAGGATAAGGATGAATATGAGAGGGAAGCTGATGATGAAGATCGACAATTAGGGGATGATGATAATAATGATGACAATATGCCGTCGAGTGGAGAGAGAGTGACGCCGAATTACTTGAGAATGTTTACGTTGCAAGAGTTGAGGGAGGCCACCAAGAATTTTAGACCTGATACAATGCTGGGTGAGGGCGGTTTCGGACGAGTTTTCAAGGGCTGGGTTGATAAAAAGACCCTCGCCCCCACCAATGTTGGCGTCGGCAAGGCCGTTGCTGTCAAGAAATCTAAACCTCGTAGCCTCCAGGGCTTACAAGAATGGCAGGTAAGTTCTCTCTATCTTTCTTTCATTCTTTCTTTTATCTTTTCATCCTACCCACCCTTTACGCATAAACGTACGTGCGTGAAAACATAATCATCACATAATTCAGACTCAGATTCGGATCATTGCTATTTGTCATTTCTAATACGTATACGTACTTTTACCTTTTTTTTTCTTACTATCAATTAATTAATTTCTCTACAAATATGTAGCTAGCTCTTTTGTATTCCACCACAACCAGCCCGTCCGTCATCTGTGCAACATTAATTTACTTTTTCAGTTTCATTTGTGTATATTTTTTTTATAAATTTATTTTACTGTCGCAATTTTTCCCCCTATACCTATCATGTTTTTTCATTACTCGTATAATTTTTCAATATAACGAAAATTTGGAAGAAATTGTAATTTCCATTGAGAAATCATTGTTAATTAATGATATTACTTGCCGGCTAGTGTTTTATATATATAGAAAACCTATCCAATAATGGCACCTTCAACAGCTAATCATGCAACACAAACATGACGAAGACGAAGTTCCCCCACCCCTTCCTTTTTTTTTTTTTATCAATCTTAATTTGTAGAAGTCTACGCTTCACAACCCACGAAGTCAATGTTTTAGAAAATTAAAAGAAAAGGAAAAAAAATAAAAATTTCCTAGTTGACTAAGCAAAAAAAAATTATTCTTTAAATTAGAATATTTTAATTTCTTTAAAACTGAAAGAATTTTGTATTAATTAGTTAAATTAGCTAATATCTAGCTAGCTAGCCAGCCTAGACCATGAATTTGATTCCTTGGCAATGACGTAAAGGATGACACAACACCATGTTTTCCACTTAAACGGGCGACGGATGCATTCATACTTCATATGCACGTTCATCAATTCAATTAATTATACACATTTTAATTTGGGGTGTTGGTGATTGCAGGCCGAGGTGAAATTCCTGGGAAAATTTTCTCATCCAAATCTTGTCAAACTTATTGGATATTGCTGGGAAGAGAAGCAATTTCTTCTTGTCTATGAATACATGCAAAAGGGAAGCTTGGATAATCACCTCTTCAGAAGTAAGTAACAAGAGTTCGTTAATAAAATTGCTTGTGGTTGGCATGATCATTAGTTTTATATATATAAATATATGTTATTATTATTATTCATTGCAGAGGGTTATGCGGAGCCTCTCCCGTGGAACAGGCGCCTTAAAATAGCAATTGATTGCGCTAAGGGCCTAAATTTCTTGCACTCCTCCGAGAAGAGGGTTGTACACAGAGACTTTAAGCCCTCTAACATTTTGTTGGACGGGGTAATAATCAATTCAGCATCTTCCTTTAAAAATTATTGCTGCTTAATTACATTCTCACCAAATTTCATTTTTGCAGTCTTACAATGCCAAACTTTCGGGTTTTGGATTGGCGATATTTGAACCTATTGATGAAAATTCTGATGTACCAATTGTGGGCACTTACGGCTACACAGCTCCTGAATATGTTGCAACCGGTAAATTTTTCTTTCCTGTACATATATATATATATATACAAAATATAATAATAATTTTTAATATCAAAATTTGGATCAACATTAAAAGTTAAGAAATAGTTATTTTACTTGAAGAACAAACTTGTGAGATAGTTTGATGTCTTCAGTATTGCCATTATCAAGAGTAAAGAGTTCAGTAATAGGAATATTGTAAAATAATAACTCATTAGGGTCGCCGGGAGTGTTATCAGCGTAGATCTTCTGATACTTAAGTCAGATCTCGGGAATGACGCAATAACAAATAAAGAAGAGAAAAAAAATAGAGTAAAATAAAAAACCTAGAGAATATTTTACTCTCTCCTCTAATATACTTATTTCTCACACATACTTTTGATACAACAACCTCTTTATATAAGATAAAATAATCAGAAGTAAAATTGAATTATGAATATATATATATAATAATAATAATAATAATAATAATTGTTGATGCCAAAATTTAATCGACAATAAGAGTTAAGTAAGTGTTATTTTATTTGGAGAATAAACTTGTGAGAAAGTTTGATATCATCATGAATCATAGGTAGGTATAGATCCTCCGATGCTTAAGTTAGAGATAGATTGGGAATGATGTGATAACAAATAAATAAGAGAGAGAAAGAAAAGAGTAAAAAAAAATCTTGAATAATATTTTATCCCCTCCTCTAAGATGTCAAATTTTCATGCATAATTTTGATACAACGACGACTTTATATAAGATAAAATAATTAAAGTACAACTGAATTAAAAAATTTATGTCTTATTTTATAAGATTTGAGTTTGACAATAATTAAGATTTGTTTTGTTTTATCTTATTTAGATTATGATATTATTAGACCTATACAAAAATAGGGGCATAACAGTAATAATAATAATAATAAAAAATTATTATTAATACGTCTGCTCTGCTTCATCATGTGTTGAAATATATATATATATATATATATATGTTTGTATGTATATAAGTATGCTTATTTTTATTAAATTTGACAGGTCGCTCGGACGTAAAGAGTGACGTGTACGGGTTCGGAGTTGTGCTACTGGAAATGCTTACGGGGTTACGTGCATTTGATGCAAATCGGCCCTCGCGTGAGTACAATTTGGTAGATTTTGCGAGGCCATCGCTTACTGACAAAAGAAGGCTCAAGAAAATAATGGATCCAAGGCTAGAGGAGCAGTATCCAATAAAAGCTGCATTGCTAGCTGGTGAGCTAATAATAAAATGCTTACAAGCTGAGCCCAAAAATCGGCCGTCAATGGAGGAAGTTTTAGAAAATTTGCAAAAGATGAGTGTCATCGAGATTTAACCAAAGAAGAAGGCTAAAGGTGGAGGCAATTATTATAATAACAATAACGACAACTAACGTTGCCATCATCATAATCGTCGGTCGCCATCCCCACTTCATTCCAAGCACGGTGATCACAACAATGGAACCAGAGCTCCTGCATCATCACCATTAGGTCAAATTTTCTGTTAAGAATCTTTATCATGACTCCTGATTCCGGTGAGAAAGACATTAACTAATGTGTTTTTTCCTTTTTTATAAGCATGGGAGGTGCGACAGTCTTATCGCGTTAATTGTGTAATTTGCCATGCCCCGACCAGTTTTGCTGAGTTGAATTGACCGATTCTTAGAGAGTAATAATCATCGATGGGTACCTCAATCTCACCTTTAATCCAAACCATAAGAAAGCCCAATAAATAGCCCAAGATGTGAGCATTTTAGGACCTACGTATCTGTAATTATCGAGTTAATAACGGGCAGTGATCGATGATATTGGACAAAAAGCAGGGCACTATCGCTTCGCTGCTCTTTCTGCTCTTTATACTGTCATTGTGTCAAACTTATTGTTTCTAAATTATGATAACGGAATTATGGGCCAAAGCAATGAAATCATTTATGCCCAATCCGAACGAACATTATATCTCATATGGAAGCTACTTCCAACTTTGGAAATGCTGTAATGACTAATGAGCAAGGGTGCAGTTGTTTGGTATTTCTAGATCAAACAACACGACAGATAAATAAATAATGAATATATTGCCTTAATTATTTCCAACCGCAAAAGCCCACGGCAAGCCCCTACTGATGACATTTGGTTGGTTGGCCGATTTGAATACAGTTCTCAACGAGTCTCAGCGAAGCAACGCCTATGTCCCACTTGCCTTACCTATTTTGGCGGACCCTAATAATTCATTTGAGTTTTTGATCCATGCCACCAAACAGTTCTCTTGGAAAGAAACTTCATAATAACGAAATCGGCCAAGTTGATAACAGTGAGCTCGTTTGTTCGATGGAGAGAGTTTTGGATGCTCTTGCCTTGGTCTCCATTCATCTTGTAATTAGAAACACCTATATTAGTATAATCTTTAAATTTTAATAGGCAGCTAGACTTAAGCATGCCCGTTGTGATAGCTAGCTGTGCAATAATCTCCAAACAAATTATAACTGGGCTCCATATTCTGTAGTGAGGAAATGGCAATTAAGCCACTTTACTATACTGCTTTATTTCATCTAATCAATAACATAACCACCATGCCATGCCATGCTTCTTTCTACACGTGAGAGCTCAAATTGTCAATCAAAATACAGTAAATTTGATTCCAAATTCCCTATTTAAAAGCATGATTGATGATTTCACACGCCGCAAAAAGCTTTGCATTATAAGTTTAGTTTATAGCAAGTAATTTAACAATGAATTCAATATAAATGATTACAACTTCAACTCATGAAGTATTTAAATTAATTTTATATGGGCAATAGCTTAAATTTTTTAACCTTATGAAGTACTTTTAATTAAGCTCAGGGAGTAGGAACTTACATAATGAATGCAATTTAGAAGATATTTTAATTAAGCGGCTCGGCAAATGCTAGCTCCGTCCTTGCATTTGCATCTGCATGCACCTTTATGTGGATGCGTGTGATTGCCTTGGCTTCGCTGATGTGGACACATTTGGCTAAACGCATGGAGCGTGAACAGGGGAACCCACAGGCCACAGGCGGCGCATTTCTTACCAATCATTGATATTATGATGAACAATCAATGGCCTTGATTGAACAGTCTAGAATGCAGCTTCCTTTTTCTTGTCCATGGAGTTTGCTTTTCATTGTCATGTCCAAAAATTTACTTCCGATTGGGCTCTAAATTTTATTGTATAAATGTTTGCCCAAATTTAGGCATTCGCATTTATTTGTACCTAAAAAATTTCGCTTCCCTCCGATACACCCACAAAATGGGTGAAATAAAAAGCTTAAATTTTTGTATTTAGTCCACTTACCTTTTTACTCTTCCTTTTTAACAAGTTTTCTCCATTTTTCATATACTGTAGTCAAAATGCTTAATCACAAAAGAAAAAGAAAAAAGGGACGACGTTTGCTTTTACATTATATAAATTTATATGGCAAATGATTAGGCCAACTTAGACATTCTACTTTTTGGTCCGAGCAATGAACAACTGAACTTTGAACATGACATTTTTTATATAGGTAAAAAGAAAGAAAGAGAGCTACAAAGCTCGAGATTGGGCATGCGGTATGTCCCTGTCTCACACAAAACTTTTCAGCAGAACAAGATCCTAGTCCTTGGATCTCTAGAAACTGCATCCGCAGACTCTGCACTCTGCAGAACAAACCACCTACCGAAAGCTATTCTATTCCTATACAATAAGCTTTTAGCCCCATTTCAAATTACATGATTAGAACTTATAATTTGGGTGCTTAGTTTCATTTTTGTATACGTAATGCAAGGACCCATTTTGGGCAAGAACATCATTAAAATAATTGATTGAAATGACTGGCCGGCCTGTATAGATACCAATTATTCTCTCTCTTTTCTAAATTATATATGTGTGTGTCTATCTCTATATATATATATATATACATATATACACACACACACACACAAGCATTGCATGAGGTGGTTGGGGGTGTTAGGAAAACCATACTATTAAATAATAATATACCAACAATTGGTGAAATATTTGAGCAATTCTTCCTAGGCGTGTTCATTGTTACTGCAAGTTGAAATGCGTACACTCAAATGCCAATTGATTTCGATCCTGTGGACTGTGTGGCCTGAGCTAAAACTTGAAACTGAAGCAAGCCTGCTCCTGATCAAGGCCTCACCTTTTTTACTGATACTGATAGACCCTTAATTGGGCCCCAGACGTGAGACGGGACCATTGTTTATGTATCTAGAAATAATTAATATACCCTTAATATACGACAATCTATAACCTTTCTTTCCTGCCAACATCTACAATATCTTTTTAAAATCCGTTAAATAATCCAGATTTTGTTAAAAATTAAATGTTCTCATGAGTAAAATTTATATATATATAGTTTCGATCTGGTTTGAAATTTTAAAATGTAGGAAAATTTTAAAGCTGTAGAATTTTAAAAGTTTAAAATTTTAAAGCTTCTCAAATTTTTTTACACATTAAAATTTCGAATTAAAATATTTATATATATAAAAATGGCGTTATATGACTCATAATGCTATTAAATGTTATTTAAACTTTATTTGATGTCAATATTTGTAAATTGCGGATAAAAAACAAAAACCAAAACAAAAGATGAGAAATCCATTCATTACAATGAATCCATTTATCACCGCTTATAATTGGCATATCGATGTATGTCGTCAAATTGATTTCATAAGAACTTGAAGAGGACTTTGAGCTCATGAATGGCAAATGCCGCTGAGTGCTAACTGCTAAGATCACACAAACAAAATGAGCCACGAAAGTCTCAATAAAATACAAAGATTACGTACATACAACCTACATCCAACAAGAATTCACACACATTACATGCATGCAACGTGTGTGGTTAGTGTATGTGGGTGTGATGCGAATGAAAGAATTAAGAGTCTGGTTTTAAATTTTAATTTAGCTGGCTGAGGTTCAACTGCATGTGGCGTGTGGCAAAATTTGCAATTTGCATGATTGAGATTTGTGGCGTGGCGCCGAGTGTTATGATAATGTCAAATGAGTAGTAATGATGACGGCGACTGAGTCTTAAAAATTATAAAGCCCATAAGTCTTAAAAATTATAAAGCCCACAACAGCGCAAGCGAGCTTCTATTAATTTAATTTAAAATGTTTTTCTGATCGTTGGTTTTGTTTCTCTCAGGACACAGGCCCCCTCCGGCACACATCTAGAAATTAGAATTTATTCTCTGGTAAAGTAAAGTAACTGCGGTGCCCCCACCTGTGTCACGCTCTTAATAATTAGTCCCACTTACAATTCCTTTTTTTTTTTTTTGCAGCTGTTAATTAATAATTAATTACTCTTTATAATTTTAATTGAATCATGTACTATATATTTAATATTTTGTTACATAAGTATAACCGATGGATAAAGTGGAGATTGACAACGTTGCCGTTTATGTAGCTGCAGCAAAGAGTGACCACATGCAATTGTTGCAGCACTAGGATGATGGCAATTAAAGAATACCATTGAAAGCTATATATGTTGATCGTATATCCACATTCATAAAAGTAAATTGTAAATACTCAAAATCCCCTTCATATATTTGGGAAGTTTGAAAGCCGACTCTCAATAACACACATTGTGTGATAAAATATTACCCTAACTCAAATCGATCTGAGTCAGCACTTTATATATAGTATATATACCGTTACTATTTCATAGTAATACAATAGATGGTGGAGGGGGACGGATTCAATCATGCTGATTGCTGAACACTATGTGCTGTTGCGTGAAGTTTTTGGCTTAATATTTGCCAGTAATAAATTTAACAATATCCCAGTAGTCATATCAAACCAGAATGCTTTTGGTGTAAACTATGGATTTTTTTTTTGAAATTAAATAGAGAATATGGAAAATTAAATTCAAAATAATATAGTGGTTGGTCCACACTTTGAATGATGCTGAGAAATTCTGGAGCCACACTGACTCCAGTGGGGTTGTTGAGAATCCTGACGTGGTGGTATTTCCCAGTTCCTATCAACTTATGAATGTAAACGGGGCATGCCACAAATTTCTTTGTCGTTTTGATTTCCCACAATTGGTTGCTTATCACAACCTGTTTGACGATTGCCTCGAAAGCTGTCGCAGTCACACCCACTATTAGGAAAATGAAATCCAAATTATTAAAGCAAACGATGGAAAGCTTTTAAACTTGCACACTGAAGAAACCCCAACATCCAACGCCACCTACCTGTCATTCTGTCAAAACCGTGTCTATCAATGCCGAAATATTTCCGTTTTTGCTTTTGTCACTTTCATTCACAAAACCTATCACTCAATTTATAATCAACTCTTTTATTTCAGCTTTCAACTTTTTGGTTGACTCCAGACACCGAGGGTACATTTGAGATTGTATTAGCTTCTCAAACGATCAATTCTTATGAAAATTCTTATATGATCAGCTATATAAATAATTTGATAAGATGTTTGGTGATTTTAAATTATTACATAGCACTTGTCAAATAATTTACCATGAATGTTTGCTAAAATAACGCATATCCACATTAAGACGATCAAAATAGAGTTATTAATATCTATTGTAAAATATAAATAGCAATTTTAAGAAAATTCAAAAATGTTTTATTTATGCTACTTTAATGTAATAAATTTACCACTTGCTATATATTATAACTGGAATCTAAACCTACTAAGTAATGTAATAAATTTACTAAGTAACTTTTACGAATATTAATGTTAATATTATTTTGCATTATGATAAACGAATAAATGATTAAATGAAAAAAAAAAAGAAGCCATGTTTGTAGAACATGCATATAAACTACAAAATACTGTGTTTGTAGAGCTTGAAAAATATAAAACGAGATATATAATTATAGGGTGGTGATATTCTCACTAATTTTTTTTTTTATTTAAAATTTTGAGCCAAAACATGTTTTACAAGGATATAATTTCTTGAAATCAGGTTAGGAATTTCAAAAATGATTTTTTTTTTGTTATAATTGATCAATTCAACATCACTTCACATAATTAATGGTTTTGTTATATATCTGAATCCTATGAATTATGCAGTGAAATTTTTTATGTTTGTAATAAAAAAAAATGTCGAACATAAAGGCATGAGAGAAGGAATTTTTTTTGTTATTTTAATAAAATGAAAATTAACTAAGAGGGAAAAAAATGAATTGGATAATAAAATAGTATAATAAAGTGTGAAATTTTCTTATATTTTAATTCAGTACGCAATTCACATAAAATGAGAAATCCTTGTCAAAAGATTATCAATGTGAGAGCGAACACAACCCAGCCCCTGTGAAGAGAGAGCCATAACAGTCAACGGGTTCCCACAGATGAGAATTTTAATTGTGGGCCAGTCCTATTCTGATCCATATGAAATCATTATTTATTATATGTTTAACGTTGCTTAGTCACTTCAAAATTACCAAAACAGCCTTGCACTTGTTCTCATATTAAAAGATGTATTTTTTTTTTTCAAAATTGAAACACTTCGACGACGAGACAAACTAATCGAAAGCAAGGCCAAAACCGTAAATAAGCACACGAAACTGGACTCATTTAAACGCCCTTGGTCAGAGACAAGTCGCCAGCGCCAAGCGAAGAAGACTGTTCTCTCTGCAACTATAAATGCGCTCCTGTTTTGACTCTATTGAAATTGAAGTCTCGGCTCCACACTTTCATTTTGTCTTGCTTTTATGTTCATTTTCTCAACGCATTCGTGATCGACAAAATGAAGCTCTCACGCAGGAAAATAAAGTTTCTCGAATCTATTTCTTTATTTCAGGAAAGAAGCTTTGCTGCCATTTCTTCTTCTTCTTTTTTTTTTTTTTTTTTAAATTTTGAATTTATATTCCTGCTATCGTAATATTTTTGAAGTGTAAGTTTGGATGATAATTCCAAATAAGAAGTTAAAAGAAAAAAAAAGCGGGTGCGGATTGTGTGTGTTTTTACTTTATGGTTGAGCAGATTTAAAAAAATAAAATTGAAGAGTCTTATTTATTTGAGCTTCAGCTTTGGTATTGAAGTGAATTGATATCATGTGATGGTTCATTTTTATGAAATGTAGCTGAACTCGAAGTTATATATATATATGTGCAGGTTTTATTTGCTTTATCTGTAGTTCGTGCAGAGAGGTCTGATGCACGCTTGCTTGCGACATCCAACTCCGTTGCAGGGTGCGGTTGATTGTTGCTTTTTTGTATTTAACAGTATAATCCGGATTAATATTAATTCTGCCAGCATATTTTTGGATATTAGTGATCTGCTTACTAGGTTTTTGAGGACTTAAGCTCTTGGTTCTTGTTTAGGGAGGTGAAACAAGCGGAGGGATTTTGTGCAATGTATGACATTTGTGGAGCACGTAGTGACCGAAAAGTGTTGAATTGTCCTTATAATATCCCATCTGTTAAGGTATCTTTTGTAGCTCTTCTAGCATAAATTCTGCAGTAATGGTGATTATTGACGGTTCTTAAATTTATACGAACATTTTATTTCCTTAATTTGTCGTTTACAGCCTAATTATAGTTATCTGATGATTACATCTCATTGTGTTTCCCCAGCCAGATGACTTGCTTTCATCAAAAATTCAAAGTTTATGCCCGACAATTACTGGCAATGTTTGCTGTACAGAAGATCAATTTGATACTTTACGCACACAAGTTCAGCAAGTAAGAATTTTTATCCGAACCTATTCTTCCTATCCTGTCTCATGATTTCAGGTGCTGTTTCTGTCATTTTCCCAGTTCCCAGGGAGACTTGAAATGCTGTGAAAGGCAGCCCATCTATAAAATAGAACAATCACCTTTTTATTTCAAAGGAAATGGTTATGAATACCTATAGTCATGTGCCTATGCTCTTAGGAAGGGTGCTTTGGTTACAGTTATGTTTTTCAATATTTAAGCTACTAAAAATGATGCCAATTGTACAGTTCTCATGTACGTATTTCTTTTTGCAGGCGATTCCTTTTCTTGTAGGTTGTCCAGCATGTTTGAGAAACTTTTTAAATCTGTTCTGTGAGCTTACCTGTTCTCCAAATCAGAGTTTATTTATCAATGTGACTTCTGTTTCCAAGGTCAGAAATCATTACTATTGTTATAAGGTTTCATTTCAAAAGATCTCTGAGTATTCCCATATTATTAGGTCTCCCTTCCGAAGACAAGCAAGCAATTTCATTATCTAAGATTTAAAAAATAAGAGTCTGTCTCCTTTTTATTTCCTCCATTTTGAGTTAGCACAAGCTATTTAGTTTGCTCTCATGTTGCTTCTTTTTGTTATATCATTTGGATTGTTTTACCTGGACGCAAACTGTTACATGTTAAGCACATGTAGTCTTCTGGTAATCTAACTTGCCTTTCAATCCTGCTGTTGTTCAAAAAAAAAAAACTACAATTTAAATATGAATTTTCCCATGCAGTAACATACTCTTTCAAGAATTTAAGTTATGGTTTTCATTACATTCCCTATTGGAGACAGAAATGCCTTGAAGCTTGAAGCACGTATAATTTATTTATTCTTTAAACTTGTTGCAGGTCAATAATAATTTGACAGTGGATGGGATTGATTATTATATAACTGACACCTTCGGTGAAGGATTATATGAATCTTGCAAGGATGTAAAGTTTGGTACCATGAATACTCGAGCATTAGATTTTATTGGTGCGGGTGCTCAAAATTTTAAAGGTAAATTGATGCTTGGCGATTAAACTTATGGTTGCTCTCTCTCTCTATTCTATCTCTCCTTTTTTCATTTTTAGTGACATGCTATGGTTAGAGGTGTAAAACGAATATCCTTTTAATTCTTAGCTCATCCAAAGAATTATTTACAAGGTGTCTCTAAAGATTAATTGAAAATGCTGATTTCAAATACCTGGATGCTAACTGTTCAAATTGCTAAGTTCCATGGTCTGGCTACCTAATGAGGGGTTGGTTGGGTAGGTCTAGAAGAGCAAAATCCTATTTTGTAGCTAGCTATATTCCAGAACCTTGAAGCAACTAAAAAGAAAATCTACAAAGGTTGGCTTGAGCTGCAGCAGCAGAGCAGAGTAACATTTTGGATTTAGGTTTGGTTTTGGGAGAATAATTATGTGCATTGACTAAAGAAATGGATGCATCAGTCATTGTTTTCAAAGGCTTCACGAGTGGGACTTGAAAAGTGGATTGGTTGTTACAGAAAAATATCTGCACTTTTTACTAGTTTATTTTCCATATGAGACTATAGATATCCCTATGATCTTGAATGACTTGTTGTGTTTGAATGTTTTCCACTTGCAGATTGGTTTGCTTTTATTGGTAGGCGAGCTGCTCCCAATCTGCCTGGTTCACCATATGCTATTAAGTTTTGGCCAAGTGCTCCTGAGTCATCTGGAATGATACCTATGAATGTATCTACTTATTCATGCGCTGATGTTTCACTTGGTTGTTCCTGTGGTGATTGCACTTCCTCTCCTGTCTGCTCTAGTGCAGCACCTCCTCCACACAAAAGCGGCTCCTGTTCAGTTAAAATGGGATCTCTTAAAGTGAGAGCCAACACGAATGTGTATCAAATTTGGCTGTTGTATTCAGTTTCTTGTTTGCACCGGATACAATTGTCGTCAAAATGCATTTATACTTTCATTTAGTGTAATTTTAGGTACCATACGTATTTTGTTAATGATTGACTGGTTGACATCTGCAGGCCAAATGTGTTGACTTTGCTTTAGCAATCCTGTATATAATACTGGTTTCTCTGTTCTTTGGGTGGGGTTTCTTTCATCGTAAAAGAGAAAGGAACAGATCCTTTAGAATGAAGCCACTGGTAAATGCAATGGATGGTAGTGAACTCCATTCTGTTGAAAGGCAGAAAGAAGAGAACCTCCCAATGCAGGTGCAGGTGCATGCCGATTTTTACTCATATTCTAATATATTATTATCTTCAGTTTCTATCATGATGCATAATACTGTACATTCACAGGCTGCATTCATGAACTATAAATCTTGGGCCAGTGATATGCTGTTCCCTTTTCTTGTTTTGTTTCTCTTGAATTGTAAATAAAGATATTCTATGCATCATGCAACAGTGAATCTACTATTTGGTTATTTCTGTCATATACACTAGGACTTGCTCATGCTTGGATAAATTTCTGTGACAAACCCTTAATTCTTTTTTTAACTCCTTAATTCTGTGATAAAATTCTTTTTGTGTGCTGTTTAGTCTACTCACATCATAAAATTCTTTTTACTGGATTTTTGTATCAGATGCTTGGTACTCCTAGAACTAGAAACAGAATTCAACTTTCGATTGTGCAAGGATACATGTCAAATTTTTTCAGGTCACTGCCTTTGCCTTTAATGCTTATACATCATTTCAAGAAGAATGAATTTTGACTTTGTTGAAGCATACTTGTGCCCAGGAAATATGGAAAATGGGTTGCTAGAAATCCAACCCTTGTATTGAGTTTGTCAATGGCTTTGGTTCTTCTACTTTGTTTAGGTCTAATCCGTTTTGAGGTGGAAACACGGCCTGAGAAGGTATTATTTGGCTCGATCAGCATTTTACATCATATATGAATAGTATTTTTTAAGTTTTCTGCCTTATTTGGTCCCCAATTCTGATACTCATCCTTTTCAATTCTGCTTCAACATGCTGCTTTCATTTCAGTTTGCATGTGATTCACTGTCTTCTGGTCAATGAACTTTGACATGTTATGGCAGGATAATTAGTAAATAATATATTCTTGACTTAATCTGGATCATTTTGGTTGCTGTAGAAAAATTCTGGAAGTAACTTCCAGAGGAGGGAGAATTTAAATCTTGTGAGGATGCCATTAAGTGCAGCCATTTCTTTTTGACTACGATACATGGATTTTCTTAAAGATTCATAGCTCCTAAATCCTCAGGCTGTCAATTCCCCTTGTCATTGGTTTTCTCATGTTGACATAAGTTGATACGATTGTCCTCCCATAGATGAAACTTGTGGCGAGGCTATCTTATATGTTAAAGAATGTGTGTGGAAGGCAGAGGAGAAACTTCAATAAAATAGAAATTCGCAAGTAGAATCTCACAAATATTTGGGAAAATGTCTAGTAGCAAAAAAAAAAAAAAAAAAAAACACAGCCCTCTCATTTTATAAATTTTGGATGGTTTAATAAATATGTGTGGAAAGAAATGGAAAGCAATAAACCAAGTAAATGTTTTAAGTAAAAACTAGAAAGTAATATGCAGTTGGGAAACATGACCAAAAGAACGCAAAAATAGTTGTTAAGGATTTTAATGTCCTTTGAATTCATTAAGGACAATCAGGGGTTAAATTATTACATCATTCTCTGAGCGCTGAACATTAAATATATTTACGATTATTTTACCATAGTTTAGCATTTCTTTCTTTTTGCTTGAATTCTCTGTCAACTCTTGATACATGTACTCTTTCAGCTTTGGGTTGGGCCTGGAAGTAGAGCTGCAGAGGAGAAACTATTTTTTGACAGCCACCTTGCTCCTTTCTACCGAATTGAAGAGGTTTTGATTTTTCACTTATTGTGTTTTTAATTAACTTTTTAAAGTACAAAAGAGGGCAAGTTTGATGATGGTTTGGAGGCCAAAGTAGACTTAACATCCTTGCTGTCGTAATATAACTGAAAGAAACAAGAAGCACAGTTCAGCTGAAAATTCTTGTTATTTTCAGTAATCATTATTTGGTTGTTCTGTGGAGCAAAAGACCACGGTATCATTCTGTTAACATTTTTTTACATGCGTGCTGGAGAATAAATTCACCTGCATGTAACACTGTGCAATTAAACTTTAAGCTATTGTGGAGCTCTTTTTTTCAGTTAAAGGCTGTCATTTGGATTGTTCAGCTTTATTTATTTGTTTATTTATCTATTGTGTATAGAATGCATTTGTGCCTCGTTTAGTTTATACTCATGTGACTTTTCATAAGACATTAATTTTTCTTATCTTGTAAATTTTTTCATAAGACAAATCTTTATTATTGCATGATTCACAGATAGAAAGAAACTAATGGAACTTAATTTTTCTAGCTAATATTGGCGACAACTCCCGACACCACTCATGGGAAATTACCGAGTATTGTGACAGAGAGCAACATTAAGTTACTTTTTGAAATACAAAAGAAGGCAAGTTTGATGAAACTTGTCATGATTAAGTTGTATTAACATGCAAATTCATTCTCTAGTTTATTAAGTTGAAGTTTATGTAACTTTTTTGACCTCCTTAACAAAGTGACTTAAATCACTCAATTCACTACTCAATCTTTATAGATCGATGGACTTCGTGCAAATTATTCTGGCTCAATGATATCTCTCACAGACATTTGCATGAAGCCACTGGGGCAGGATTGTGCCACACAAAGTGTTCTGCAGGTAATGTCATTCTCTGTGACAACTCCCTAACTACTGTGTCCAGCTCCCTAATAAATAAATTCTTCCGACTAACATATACCTTAATTATTTGCTATCTCCTTATGATAGTATTTCAAAATGGATCCTAAAAATTTTGATGATTTCGGAGGAGTTGAACACGTCAAGTATTGTTTTCAGGTACACATTAGTAATTTTGATCTCCATGTTGTTTAAAGTGCAAGGGCATGTCTCTATTGTTTATAAGCCAAAATGTGCGACCTTTAATCTTTTACGTTTGATAAAAAAGTAAGCTTTAGAGTATATACTAAAAAAATGAAGTGTAATATTTAAATATATTTATCCTTGTATGAGTTGAGTATGACTGGTGAAGCATTGTGTTCTTGGCATTGGGGACATTAAAAAGCGCTGAACTCTGCAAAAGCACATTTTATGAATTTGAAACTACCATAGCTGTGTGGGCATGAATTCATGTAATGGCACAATCAAGCTGCTATTTTATATATCTAGATATTATGCTGAAAAATCCAATTGTTCCCTTGGTAATGCTATTATTTATATTTCTTGGAGTCATCTGCTACTTTGATATGAAGAATTGATAATGACTTAAATGGAGTTGAGACTGTGAATAATGTCAAAAGTTCAACTGATAGAGCTATTTAGATTTTGATAAGCAAGCTTATAAAAGTTGTTGAAATTTTAATCACTAGTCAATAGAACAATTTTATCTGCATTTTCTTCCGGGTTAGAATCGAATTGTGTGTTCTGATGATACGAATTAAATACACATATCATTAGAGGTATTGTTTTATAATTTATTTCCATGTTCTTGTTCTCAGTGTCTAATGACAGAATTATATTAATTTGTTTGTCTTATAATTTGCCTACTGATTGTGCTACATGTTTTTTTTTAGCATTATACTTCTACAGACTCGTGCATGAGTGCTTTCAAAGGTCCGCTTGATCCAAGCACTGCATTAGGAGGTTTCTCTGGGAACAACTATTCTGAGGTAATTTTTTCATCTCTTGTAAGTTTCAGATGCTATTGTACCTTTGCAGTCTTTAACTTAAAGTAATATTCCAAGACAGGCATCTGCTTTTGTTGTTACCTATCCAGTAAACAATGCAGTAGATAGAGAAGGAAATGAAACCAAAAAAGCAGTGGCTTGGGAAAAGGCCTTTGTTCAGTTAGCAAAGGTTTGTAACTGTGGCTCGCTGTTGATTGATATTTGTTTGTTTGGTTGTTCTTGTAGCTTACCAAACAGTTGACCAGTGTGTCAACATTTTTATACTTTAGGCTTAGGAGGATGGTGCATCTTGCATGCATAAATGTTTGATCTTCTTCACTTGATTTCCCATGTTTTTCATCCATTTTTAGTATAATTTTGGTGGTCATTAATTGCTGTTATTTTTAAGTTATGTCTAATTTAATCTCTTTTTCAGGATGAGTTGTTGCCCATGGTTCAGTCAAAAAATTTAACACTTGCTTTTTCATCGGAGAGTTCCATTGAGGAAGAACTGAAAAGAGAAAGTACTGCAGATGCCATAACTATAGTGGTGAATATTTATTTCTTAATATTTATGTTAGTTTGCAGTTACAGAAATAATCTCAAACTACTCTAATATCATTTATGCAAATTTAGCTTTGGGTAGTGTGGATTGAAGAAAAATGATTCTTGAGGTGGACCGACTGCTTTTAGGAATTGAAACTTACTTGAGTGGATTGTTAAATTTGTCCTATATTTCATCTTCTATCATTTTGAATCTGAACTTCCTTGTAATCGGAATGCTTTCATAACCCAACTCAACTAAGCTTCAGACAACTATTTAGGTCAGCTAACATAAAACCCTTTTACTTCATCCTCTTACAACAGAGCCAAATTGACATGTTTCTCTACTGAGTAGAATTCTGTTTCCCTTTTCATTTCAGATAAGCTACTTGGTAATGTTTGCGTACATATCTCTTACTTTGGGTGATACACCTCACTTATCTTCTTTCTACATTTCTTCTAAGGTATCATTTAATCCATTATTTTTTCCATATAAACACATTAGAAATTGACCTTATTTTTTCTCAGGATTATCTTAGTATATGATTGGTTGGATTGCAGGTATTGCTCGGCCTTTCTGGGATTGTTCTTGTCATGCTCTCTGTTCTCGGATCGGTTGGTTTTTTCAGTGCAATTGGTGTAAAATCAACCCTCATCATCATGGAAGTTATTCCTTTTCTTGTTTTAGCTGTAAGTTCCATCCATCTGTCAATTTCATATGGTACCAGATTGCATAATATGAGTTCGCTGTTCTTGTGATTGGGCCATGTTTGAAAGGTGCATTATGAAACAAAAATTTTAAGCCTGCAGATTTCAGAAAATAACTTTAGAGCTTTGAAACTTGGATTGCTTGACTATGAATTCGCCTGTCTCAATAACAAAAATCCGGTTCCTATAGAACCTACCACTAAAATACCCCTAGGGGGGGATAGGGCTAGGCGGAGCTAAAAGGGTTTTCCATGAGATGGGAAATGAAAACTATTAGACCCAGACGACATTTGTGAATAAGTTTTGCATCTTAAGTCCCTTTAGTTACCTGGTACCAATAACTGTTGAGTACTTCAATTAGGCAAAGGCTTGGATTCACATAATACAAGCTACCATGTTGGTAGAATCATCAGCTAATCTTTAACAGAACATGAGCTTTAAGTGGACAAGTTCAGTTTCATTTTATGTTTTAAGTTCGATGAACCTAGTTAATTCCATTTTCCAAAAGGTCAAAAGACCTTCAATCTGAATATTAAAATAGCTAACTTTGAAATCTTCTCAAAATTTGGTGATTGATCCATTTTTATTTTTATTTTATTGTTATCATATCTGTCATCAAGTTCTGTTGCAGCACGTAATTGTTGTCTCCTCTGCTATAACAGGTTGGGGTGGATAATATGTGTATACTAGTGCATGCTGTTAAGCGGCAGCAGCTGGAGTTGCCTATAGAAATACGAATAAGCAATGCACTTGTGGAAGTTGGACCATCCATAACACTTGCTAGTTTATCTGAGGTTTTAGCATTTGCAGTTGGAAGTTTTATTCCTATGCCAGCCTGCCGTGTCTTCTCCATGTTCGCTGGTCAGATATTTGTCATCCATTTAAATTGATAAACTTATGAAATAATTTTTTCTCCTTTTTGAGTGACACATGATGTCCAGTGTTGTGTATTTTTTAACTACAATTTTTGTACTCTTGCAGCACTAGCTGTTTTGTTGGACTTCCTTCTGCAAATTACTGCTTTTGTTGCTTTAATAGTTTTTGACTTTTTACGAGCTGAAGATAAGAGAGTTGACTGTATTCCATGTTTAAAACTATCTTCTTCATATGCTGACTCTGAAAAAGGTATTTCTAAGAGTTGCTTAATTAATGTTTAGCTCAGTATTACCTGACTTGGTTTTAGGTGATTAATTCTCACTGCATTTTTTAATATTCTGTTTTGAAGTTGAAATCAACTCTGACTAAAGTTTATGTTGTGGAAGTTTAGGCATTGGTCAGAGGAAACCTGGACTCTTGGCTCGATATATGAAGGTAATTAAACTTTGCTCGCGATTGAACTTCCCTGGCAAATCATATTTGTTGCACAGTTCTCAACCACATTCCATAGCACAAACATTTTTGTTTAGATTCATGATGTTTTCTCTCAGAGCCTCTAGTACTAATTTTTCCTTATGAAAATGCTTGACTCTCATCCAAGCCACATACTTGATTGGGGAAAACCTAATAGCTCCAAATATTAACAAAACATGGGTTGATCTGTGAAAAGGAGTAGGTCCCTTAATGCTTGTCTTACAAGTCAAATTTGGTTACACAAGTTTGGCAATGGCAGTTTGCAACTGATTGCAATATTATTGATGAATTCTTACTTAATATTTGAGATAAAATGCGAATGATAATTAATGTGCAAGATACATCGCCATCACTTTCTGCAGAGGGAAAAGAAAAGCGTGATAGTGGGACTACCCCAACAAGTTCCACTCTCATGCCCAAATAAATAATTAAATAAAAGGGTAGAAAAATTATGTGTTATTAATATTTGCTTCTTGCTAAATTAGCCAGTGGACATTAATGTTACTGATGTTTGGATTAAGATTATCAATCTCTACTTATTCCTCTTTATATTCCCTCTAGTTGTTAATGCTAAAAGTTTATTCAGCAGCATCTTTTTGATAATTTTGGGCTTCATAATTTGAATTTGATTTTCTATCTTTACTGCTATTTCCAATCCACTTGAGCTTCTTTTTCCAATTTTTTCAGGAGGTCCATGCACCAATTCTCAATCTCTGGGGAGTGAAAATAGCCGTCATTTCTCTATTTGTTGCATTCACTTTGGCTAGCATTGTGAGTTGCTTTCTATTTGTTTCTATTTTTCAAAATATATGGGATCTACAGTTCTCTGATATATGTTTCTCATGTTTTTTAAATTAGTGTCTCATTTTCTAAAACTAACAGGCATTATGCACCCGGATTGAACCTGGTTTGGAGCAGAAGATTGTTCTTCCACGAGACTCATATCTTCAGGTTTAACCCGTTCATAACTCTTACATTTTATTGAGTCCTTGTGTATTTATTTATTGTGTTCGGTACAGCAGTTCTGACTCTTGAGTTCCTGTTTGCTGCAGGGGTATTTCAATAATATTTCAGAGCATCTCAGAATCGGACCACCACTTTATTTTGTTGTAAAGAACTATAATTACAGGTATACCTGCATTAATTTGTTTTCTATTTTTCATTCAGTTTGATAGTATCTATAGCAGTGCCTCTGTTCTAAAAAATAAGTCAGCTAAAAATTTACTTTTCCATTTGCATGCACTTGGGCATATGTTGGTTTTAATTGCCTTTCATCTCAATTTTATTTTTCATTCTAATATTACTCTAATCTTCAGCTCAGAATCAAGGCAAACGAATCAGCTGTGCTCCATCAGCCACTGTGATTCAAGCTCTCTTTTGAATGAGGTAGAACTTCCTTCTTGTTTTGTTGATATTCCGATAAAATTCTAGTTTCTGGACACCTTTATTTTATATTTGGGTCAAACTCCAAGAGCACCTCGTTTAATTGTCATGCAAACTTTCACTTGATGATTTCTGCCATTTATATTCTTCTTCTTCTTCTTCTTCTTTTATTTATGTACAGAAATTTTTTCAATATTATACAGTGTTTTTTCAGTAACATTTTAATTAAGTTGTCTGCAAAACTATAGTTATACAAATACTCATCTCTGTTTGTAAATTTGAATCAGCATATAAGTGATAGAGAATTTCTCTATATTCATGAAGACATATTTGTGTTGAGGAAATGTTTAATATCTTTGTTTTTTGATGATACAAGTTCTGAGACTCGAACATATTTTTGAAGAGTTCCTCCTTTTCTCCCACTTACAGTTTTAAGATTCATGTTACACTACAAAGTGTCTTCCATTGAGTGTGGAACAGTTTAAGTGTGGTTTGTTTGTGATTTTTAATTGTTTAGCCTGTTAATCTTTCCTTTTGCACTTTGTCAATATATTTATTCCTTCTCCTTGGTCTAAGTTACTTCTACAGTCTTACATCTTGATACAAAATATTTGTTTATTCACTAGATTTCAAGAGCATCATTGATTCCAGAATCAAGCTACATTGCTAAGCCAGCTGCTTCATGGCTTGATGATTTTCTTGTCTGGATATCTCCTGAAGCTTTTGGTTGCTGTCGAAAGTTCACAAATGGGAGTTATTGCCCACCTGACGACCAGGTCATAATTCCATCCTTTTGAAGCTTGTTTCATTCATTTAATTGAGGAATGTCTGCCTAAATGGTTCCAGAGTTATGTGGCCTTTTCTTTCTGTTTTTCTCATAGCTTCCCCGGTCAGTTTGTTATGGTTATTTACTATTTTGCTCTAAGGCCTTTATGTTGTTTCTGGTTTTTAATCTGTATAAAGGTGCTGGAATTTTTAAAAATTATAATCAGTAAACTGATTATTTAGTAGCTTAGATAAAAAAATTAGAATTTAAGATTATTTTGACTTTAGCATTTTGACAGTCTCTTTAATCCTTCGTTGTTGAGAATTTGCTTAACTGTGTAATCATGATGTAGCATCCTATTTTGAAAATGCTTTCCTGGCACTTTTTGGACATCAAACCTTGGTGCATTTAAGATTTTCCATCTTGAATTGGAATCCAGTAATTTACTAAAATAGTCTTTCCTCCAGCCTCCTTGCTGCCCTTCTGGTCAAAGCCCCTGTGGCCCATCTGGACTATGCAAAGATTGTACAACGGTAATCTACACCCTATTATAGATCTTGCTGCAATGCTAGAATCAATTCGTTATTTAATTGTTTTGTAGTAGGGCAACAGGTTTTCTCATTTTACTTTTTGATTTCTAACTATTGAGAAAATTTGACATTCTTCAGTGCTTCCACCACTCGGATTTGCTTAAAGATCGACCATCTACTGTACAATTCAAGGAAAAACTTCCATGGTTCCTGACTGCACTGCCTTCGGCCAGTTGTGCGAAGGGTGGCCATGGTGCATACACCAACAGTGTGGATTTGGAAGGTTAGAAGGACTGCATTTTCACGTTCTTGATTACTTCCAAATCCGTATTACATGCCAGACACTGAAACAGTTCATAGTTTGATATATGTATGGGTGAGCTTGTTTGTGAATAACCTTTGGTAGATTATTACGTAAATTCTGCATCATCAGGATATGAAAATGGAATTGTACAAGCTTCTTCCTTTCGTACATATCATACACCCCTCAACAAGCAGGTGGGAGAAGTTTCTTCTATTTAATAAAATTGAACATTCTTTTTTATTTTTGGGGAATTATGTGGAGATGGCATTTAATTCCCCTGTAAATTCATTTCAGATTGATTATGTTAATTCCATGAGAGCTGCTCGAGAATTCAGTTCAAGAGTTTCTGATTCTTTGCAGGTAATAAATCAAAAGTTGGTGACTGACTCAATAGTTTCACTTGGCTACTTGCATTGATATTTATTAACTAGATTTTCTGGCTAGTATCCATGCAACTGTTTTGCCTTGCTTCCTTGTTAGGCAGCAGATGTATGTTGCTAGCAAAAATTCCATGTCATGCTTAAAGACTGTTAATCAGTATTGATAAACTTCATAAATGCTTTATGCATGACTATAGTTAAGAGGTTCAGGTAAGCCCATTGTTATTATTGTAGCAGAATAGGCAGAGCATGTTAGTTCTACTGTGTCTACAATTATAATTTTTCTTTTCTGGTGCAGATGGAGATCTTTCCATATTCTGTATTTTATATGTTTTTCGAGCAATACCTTGATATTTGGAGGACTGCACTGATCAACCTTGCTATAGCTATTGGTTAGTACCTTCAAGGCTTCTGCCTCAGAAATTATTGATGATTTGGTAGTACATCATAAACAGGAATGTCTTTACTGGTATTATTGCTCTTTGCTTTTAAGGATAGACTTTAAATGGTCTTCATCAAAAGCAAATGTCGTATTGCAAAACCCAACACTTTAACTACTATTTCTCTGTGTTTTCCATGCCATTTTGTTTGTGTCTTCTGTGATGAAGCTTGTGATTATTTATCATTCTTTGCATACGAACTTGTTTAGAGATACGACAATGATTTGATTTCCCACTTCCCGATAGGAAACTGGATACCTTGAATAAGTATGTTTGGAAATCACACAAGCTTATTACTGGCCCTATAGCCTGTGGTTTTCACTGAAGAAAATGCTCACTATTCCCACATAACAGTAAATGGTTGTTTCTGTTGGATTTGTATTTTTACAGTTTGACTGCATATATATATTTCTTAACTTTATTCTGACTTGGGAGTTATTTCCACTGGTCCAAAACATTGATTTGATACTTTTAAATATTTTACCAGGTGCCGTATTTGTTGTTTGTTTAATTAGCACGTGCAGGTTAGTACTCTAATTTTAGCCTTTTTTTTTTAATTGGGCTTGTATACTTTTTTTCCCCCCTTCAGTTTTTTAAGTTGACTTTGTACCTCCTTTGATTTTTAAATGTAGTTTTTGGAGTTCAGCAATCATTTTGCTGGTGTTGACAATGATTGTAGTGGATCTCATGGTACTTGCACTAAACTTCTTTCATTTCAAGCAGCTCTATTATCAATACTGTCTGTTTACTTTTTGATATCTGCTTACACTTGAACTTCTGTAGGGTCTGATGGCAATTCTGAAGATCCAACTAAATGCAGTCTCTGTTGTTAATCTTATTATGGCAGTTGGCATTGCTGTCGAGTTCTGTGTGCATATAACACATGCTTTCTCCGTTAGTATCTTTTACATTTTCTCTTATATTTATATTTTACATCCCATGTTTTGCATAAACCATTACCTATATGGTCTTCACAAATTAATACCATAAAGTTCATAAATATTATTTATATATATTAGTTGAAAGAAAATAATGGTCCTCTCTCTCTTTCTTGGAACACGCGTATGCACATCTGATGATTGAATTAAGATTTAGTGTTAAGCTAAGCTTTTGCCAAGCACTGAATCAATGACTAGGATTTATTTTTATCTTTTCATTTATGTTGCTTAACATCCATTGATTCAGTGCTCAGCAGTTAAAACTCAGCTTAGCACAGAATCCTTATCCGTGATGATTTGTATTTGAACAGTTGAAGTATGCCATTGATACTACAGTGGTAGGATGAATTCTTTTAACACTACAACCCATTATATAGTGCATCTCAAAGGAAATTTTACTCCTTCCTTCATTTTGATACTTTCCTTATGATGTCATTTTCTTTTTGCTATTCTTTGAACATTTCTTCTGCCAGTATGTTCTCAAGCAATGCTTTTACAGGTAAGCAGCGGAGATAAAAACCAGCGTATGAAAGAGGCACTTGGTACAATGGGGGCTTCTGTCTTCAGGTTCTCTTTGTTCTCTTCAATGAACGTGTGACTTCTGATTGATATTTTACCATATGTTTTTTTTGCTAATGGAACAATGGATCCTGAGTTTTTATAAGATCCTCCTAATTCAGATGCAAAAAATAGAAAAGTGCTTCCTACCTCAGCTTAATTGTTTTCTTATATCTCTAAAGTTTTATTGCAGTAACAAAATCTGGTTTTTAACTGCTTTTGCAGTGGAATCACACTCACAAAGCTAGTTGGAGTCATCGTTCTTTGCTTCTCAAGGACAGAAGTTTTTGTGGTATCTTTCGCTACACTTAATTCTCATTTTACAAGAGGCAATACTTCTCCAGACCATTTAATAGTTTTACCATTTTATATCTTGCAGGTTTATTACTTCCAAATGTACCTGGCTCTAGTCCTTCTCGGTTTCTTGCACGGCCTTGTATTTCTACCGGTAAGTGCATTGATTTACACATGGGATGTTGGCAAAAGTCTCTGCAAACAAAAATTTATATTCTGTTTGCAAGTGAAGATAAATTTGTGAACAATTTTCCCATGGCCGCAGGTTGTATTAAGTGTGTTTGGTCCACCATCAAGATGTGTGCTTGTTGAGAGGCAAGAAGAGAGACCATCAGTGTCTTCGCTCTGACTGAATCCGTGGCAATGCATCAATTTTGTTTTTTATTCCCCCCCTTTCTTAGGGCAGGGGTAAAGTTCTGCAGTTTTGATACTCAAATTCCATGTATAATTATTTTAGCTCGAAAATACTTTGAATAGCTTGTAAAGCGTACTCTGATCTTCAACCTGGAGAAAGGTGAAAAATGAAAATATGCATTTGCAAAAATTATTATTATAGTATTCTTTTCAATACAAATATATCAGCTTTTTGTCGCCTCTTTTAAGGGATATCTGATTTCTCAATTAGTTTGGTCCCTTGCAATCACATTTTAGTAATAAGATAATAAAATAAGAAAATTTTTAGAGATAGTATTAATAATACTAATTAAAATAATAAAAATAAAATGATTAATAATAATATCAATAATAATGACATTAATACCAATAAAATAATTAAAATAATAAAATTTAATAATAATAATATTTTTTTTAATTAAATAATGGTGGTGATGATTATGATGATAATAATAATAATATTATTTTTTAATTAAAATAAACAAAATTTATTATGAAAAGGGGATTATATTTTTTTTAATATTAAAAAATTGTCATTTTTTTAAATGTTGGGGAGGGGGGGGGTAACAATTATTTTTCGTGTATTTTATCACATACAATATTATCATTTTTTTACGTTAAAATAAATGTAATCATTAAAAAAATTGTCTTTTTTAAAATATTAAAAAATTTTATATCTTTTTTTTTTTTGTTAAATGTGGGAGCTAACAGTTTTTTTTATTTGAATTAAACAATTCCCAATAACGTAGAATCTCATAAACACCAATATAAATAATAATATCGTGGACTTGCAGCACATTCATCAGTCCCCATGTGTCCACTTCGCTCTTTTTTATTTTTATGTTTTTCTAAGCATTTTATTTTATGCATTAGTAAAATGACAATTAGCATATATAAAAAGAAAAAAACAATATTAGAAGATTTCAATTATTATCATATCTCCTGAACCAAATCAGGACCTTGCTCTACCTAATATTAGAATACTCTAGAACCCAACATTGCCTAATTGTGGATGCCTGGCGACCCATATTTACAGTAAAAAATAATAAAAATAATCCACGTAACAATTATACTAATCCATGAACGTATAAGAGTACTCATGAAGAAAATTCCATTTCATTTCAACTTTGGGTTGAGAAATTTACAATTGACATAGCAGATTTAGAATTCTAACCGCTGCTATTTAATTAATATGCACTACAAATAATTCATCCAGCTTTCCAATTGTGGTCAACTAACGTGAAGCCTTACATGCAGGCATTGGAAACATTTTTCCTTATACAGCCTCTCTCGTTTAGAACGCTAGAAGCCTAGAACATTATGCTCACTGCTTAATGGCAAACACTTGAAAAAATCCATACCTGAATTAATGGAAGGATTTGTAATAATTCCAAGAGGGCAACATAATTTCTTAGGATCAGGAATTCCCACTGCTACCTAAACGCCTTTCCAAAAGATGATGAGAAACTTGGAGCAAGAGTTTAATTGTTTGTCCCTGAGAAGATCGGCATACTTCAATACACTCCTCTAAATCAGCATCACATGTTAGTAACACCCACTCAGAGTCATCGTCCAAGTACTTGACATCAAATAAACTCATGTCATCTATATTGAATCGCCTGGAAATTTCTTGCAGTAAGTCTTGAAACTTCCAATTATCTTGCATGCGGAGCCGGATTTTCTCCTCTCCGTATGTGACTTTTACTCTTTGTCCATCAACAACATGTTGTGATATCCGGCAACCATTTTCTGTTAAAGGACGAAGCATCTCGGAAATAGGCTGTTCTCCGAAAGATTTGTAGCTTTGGGATCTCGGTAATAGATTTGGCTCTGGACTTGAGGCATGCAGCTCTTCATCACTTCTGACCCTTTTCAGAACATCATCATCAAAGCTCTCTCCAACCACAGGATCCTCACTACCAGCAATGTTATTTATGGAATGGTGCTGCCAAATCCCACTGGTACAACACTGGCTGGAGTTTGAACTCTGACTACAAGAGGAAGATGGTGATTTGGCAGCTTGGGAGCTTAAAGTTCCACCCTTAGGTTGCATGCCTGTCAGCTTTTGCTGATCAGTTGACAACGAATTCGAACAAGGGCTGGTTCCTGATTTTGATAAATTTGGAGAAGCCAACTCTGGGAAGTTTGTATAGAAGGAACCAATTTGAAGAGAACCCGAGGCACCTTCAACGGAGTCGATCACCAGCTGGAGTTTCTGCAAGGAGTGACCAACCTTCTTGATTTTTCGAGAAGGCCAACGTTTTATCCCGTGTTGCCGGCATATCCTTTTCAAGGTTGTGGGACAAACTGAATTGTAATAAGTATATAAATGTCAGAATAAAGATTACTCATATAAGCTTGATATTATTCACATTGCTTGGATGTTGTGTATTGTGCTTTTGAGTATTGTGAATGACCACTAGAATATTCCTGTGGCATATGCTTGGGAAGATAACTTACTCAAAAGAAACACAATAAAAACTTCTATTAAAGCACAATATATACAGTTTAATAATTTGCTTGAAAAGGCGCTCCGAAGAAAGCAGCAGTCCATAATGGGAACAGAATTTACCAACCACCCATACACTACAGAAGTTTTACTCAGAAATGAGAGCTGTTTGTAAGCTTACCGCCAATACATTTTGCAGCATCTTTTAGGCTCCCAGCAAAATATTTCTGAAGAACTTGCAAGGTGATAGTTTTATCTGTCTTGGTACGTCTTTTCTCTCCTGTTTTACCCAGTGCCACACTTGAGAAGCTACCCTCACCAGAATTAGAATCATCACAATATTCAGCACTTCTTTTGAGGCTAAAATCTTCTTTGCGGTGCCCCCCCACCAAAAACTTTTTACCAGATACCATCCTTGGTTTTCCATTTTGGTTTAACGAGACATCACAATCTCTTTGGACCCTCATGAGAAAGGCTGATTGAGACGAATTATCAACAGAATACTTTTCAGAATGAGTGTAAGCCTTTAACATCTTTTCCCTGCTAGGTCTACCATCTGAAGGGAAAATAACTTCACTAACTGGCAAATTAGTTTCTTCCTCCATCTCCTTGTCTGTTACAACACGTAAGCTCCTGCAGACCTGTTGCATTACAATGGACAAAGAGCTAAGCATCTTCTTCTGTTCTTCATGATCCTGGCAACCCTTGGGCAAGAAGAACTCCAATACAAAGTCAGCTTTACCAGTGAGAATACTCCGCAAACGTATTGCAACAGCGCCACACAAACCAAACATCTTTGCATGGTGAGACAGAGGATACTCAGTCTTTTTTAAGGAGGTTATATCATTTGAAAAGCACGGTTGGTTGGTCAGAAATGCTCCCCCAGCAACACCTTGACCTTTTAGCAAGTGATGCTCAGAGCAAGCCTCTTGAAAACCCCACATATCAGGATCGGCAATGTAGCAAGCATCATCTACAGTGGAAACACAATGATTGTTCTTGTCAGAATGCCAACAACCACCTTTTCCCTGTTGGATGCATGAGACCCAAGTTTGAGCTAATGGTAATCTATGCGTCTCACAAGTGCATTTCAAGACCTCTCGAATTTCAGGTAAGGCAGCTTGATATGACCTGTCCCATACCTGATATAAAAGGAATCCTACTGGTGACCACAAAATGAAATATATCCGTTAATTAGATAATTAGCTTTTAACCATTACCGTATTACCTTCATGTTTTCAGTACTTGGAACTTCAGCGCTCCTAAGATCAACAGCCTGCAAGTGACAATTGAAGATCCATATTACATATTACATTATCCAGGGAAATGACAGGACATTCTGTTGTTTAATCGAATCAATCCCATAGTAATTGTATGTATAGCAACACTCAACAAAGGAGAAAAAAAAAAACATTAATATTCAGTGATGGCGAAGTTTTTGTCACTAGAACTCGCTGAACTTAAATACATGAAAGAATTAGAAAATATAGACGAAACTTAAGAGAGAAATTATAATGTAATGATAGAAAGCAGACCTCGAGTGCTTTGCAAACACTTTCAAGTTCAGATCGATACTTGATCTTACGGGTCGTCATCACAACCTCAATGACACCCAAGCAAGTCCTACTACCTTGTTCAAAAACTGGCACAGCAAGGGTACCACGGACATCATACTGTTGAGCATGATCGACTCGTGGATACTCATCACTTCTAAAAAACTGGACATCAGGAGTCCACTCAGGAGCCTTACCCAAAAAAACCCGACCAGGCAATCCTGCCACGTCCTTGGAATCCTCTTCAGCTGAGAAATAATACTTAATAGAGATATCCCTGTAATTTGCAAGCCTCTGACATTTAAGATCAAGTGAGAAGGGCTGATCATAAGTCGTCAGAACTTGTCTACCAGCTCTACTCACAGGTACCCATAACTGTATAAGGACATCTTTATTAATTGAGAAATCTTTAATATACCCAAGTGCCCATACTACTCTCTGAATAACGGAAGTTGCAGGTCCCGGATTTGCCCTGGGCCCAATCCACCATCTTTTACTGAGTTCAGAACCCTCAGTAATATTATCATCCAATTGACTATTGTCTCCATCAACATTAACCATGCCCTGGCTAAGACACTGGGTACTAAGAGGGCCTTTTTGTTGGGGGTCAGTCATAGGTGAAGCCCACAGAAAGAATGATTGTTGCATATCATCTTGGTTGCCCAGTTGAGAAGGGTTCCTGCTCGTATCACCACTGGTAATCTCTGAAGCTGGCCAAACAGATGAAGAGTCAAAGAGGGCGGTAGAAGTAGAGGGACATGGATAAGGAAATTCAGATCCATCAATAGTTTCCAGCCAGCATCCTTCTGCCAGCAATTCATTCATGTAGTCCAAGTCCATTGCAGAATCCAGTGAGGCTCCAAGCATGGTGCCGGGCAAGAAAACAGTATCTTCCATGTTGATCTTTTCTCAAAAACCCATTGTGACAATCCTGTCCAGCACAATTGTTGAAATTCAAGGCTCCCAACTATTAGTAACCTTTCCAAAAGATGAAACTCCAAAACCAAATCCAATCTTCAAAATATAATTTCTTCAGGTTGTTGAGACATTGTTGCTAAGAATCATTCAGAAGGAAAAGTTGAGATAAGAACAAGAAAATCCAGAATACTGAACAGGCAAATGACAAAAAATGAATTTTTTATGCATATTGTACGAAGATTAAGCCTTCTCTTTTTTTTCTATCCCATCCAATATCAGTCAAAAAATCATCATTCATCAGCAAATTAATTAGAGAATAAAACACAATTTATGAACCATCATATCAATCAAAGTAGCCATAAATTTCAGACATACAATAAGTCAACAACAATCCACTTTCCACAGATTCGTTCAATATGCTCAGAGCATACAGTGATACACTACCCACGAACCAAAAAAAAAAAAGGCCATGAAATTTACATAACAGCTTCATTCATAATAAGCAAACTAAGCAAAACAAAAATCAGAGACAGAAGAATAACTCTCTATTTTCAGATTCTTCAAGATGCTCAAATGGGCGTATTATTTTTTTGAAAATATAAGTTGCCAAAAATACCCAGAAAAACTCTCAAGTGTCTGAGAAGCTGGAACATGAACAGAACAGACAAACAAGCAAATTCACAAAAAGCTTTAAACAGTCTGTCAACCGAAGAAAAAAAAAAAAGAAAAAAGAAAAAATATTAATTTCTTTACATAGTAATTATCTGGCGAGCAAAAGCCAATCTTAAGAATTTTAACGCACTCGGGGGATTCCAGGCAATTTGCAGAGACAAGATGCTGATTCCAACGTGTGACTGCTGACCCCACTTAAACAACTCACAATTTAGACCTTGTAGTACTCGCTGCATAGTCAAAACTTTTGTGCCCGGATAGAGAGAGATAGGGGAGCTGATCATTTTTGCTGATGCAATGGTTTGATTTGAGAAAAAAATTTAAAAAAAAAAAAAAGAAATTCTCCCCTTTCAAAGGAATTGTGTTTTAATAATTAATATATGAGAGAGGAATCAGATTTGTCCAAAGTGGTAAAAGCTGGAGGGGTGTGTGTACTACCACTTGCATTGTTGAGATGCTTTTCAATGCTCGCACCTTTTTCTAAACTTTCAATTTACCAAACGTCTCTCTATTTGCCACTTGGCGAACCCAGTGACACCAACTAACTCCCTAAAAATTGAGGTGGTGTTGGTTGGAGTTTCATGGCCATCCATGGGTGCTCCCTTCCATTGGCGTTGTGTACTCTCCTCCCTATTTGTTTTGATTTACTTATTTTGACGGCTGCGGAAAATAACATTCAGGTCCATAAATTGTTTGTTTTATCAGATAATGACCACCTTATTCATTTCTACCAAATAGCTCTCTATTCACTACATTACCCTTAAAATGTTGAACTCGTCTCTTTGATCATCACACAGTACATTCATTATGTCATTATGTAACTCTGTAAGATTAAGACCTAGGCCGCAAGAGAATAGTTTATTCATTTTCAGTTTGGGTGGTACTGGTACTGGTACTGGTAGGAGCCTATTTAACATAAATGAAGAAACTATGTTCCCATTTAGGAAATCATAAAAAACATGTGCAATTAGATGTTATTATCCTTTTTGTCAACTCATTTTGCTTAACATTTGACCGCCCCGATGCTGCGTTGACTGAAGTAGGACTTCCCCATGACCAATAATACCATGAAGCTCATTTTATTTAGACGAATAATAATAATAATAATAATAATAAAACAAAATAGAAGCTAGAAAAAAAAAACGTTTTCTTTCTAGAAATATTCAGGCTACAACTTCAGAAGGAAAACACGTGCGTCAGCAAAAAAAAAAAAAAAAGGTGGCTGGAAAATGTAAAATGAACTACCCCCCAAATGAAGAAAACATTAAGGAGCGTTGGTGATTATTTCATCCTTCGTGTTTCTTTTTAAAGAAAATGCAGTTTAGTTTATCAAATTAAATACTGTGCAAGTTGTGATCAGTAATCAAAACGCACAAGGCAAGTCATGATGAGGATTGACGAGGATGATTGAGATTCTAGTTGGATCTAAATAATAAATAAACTAACTGTGGTCCACTTGATTAATAAATAAAATATTGTAACTGCCTTTTATTGCTTGCATATTTCTAGGATTCGATTCGTTGCTTCGATGATCGTGTGTCAGATCTGAGCACCGCCCACCCATTTACTTATTACAGCCACTAGATCTATGCCGTCGTTATTCTATTTCTTCACATCTCTCACTCTCTCGTTATATAGTCCCTTTCAAATAAAAAATAAAAAATCGATAGACCTTGTTCCGTCGATAAATGTTTTCTTAAGTAATGAACAGACTTTACGCAGCAAAATCTTCAATCTTGTTAAATTTCTTTTTTTAAAAAAAAAATTAACGATATGTGTTATATAATTAAAGGTTTATCGTTATTTACTATCATATCTTTATCCGAATTAATTATATTTATTTTATAATAACATAATTTAAATACTTGCTCTTACAAATAATTATAAATATTGAAGGAATATCGGGTTATATTTATAAATTAATAAAAACAATATTTACCACTATTCTAAGTTTTTATTTAAAAAAACACGTGATGATCTTGAACCACATCTCTCACACGTGTACGATACATACGATAAAAAAATATTTGGTGTGAAGCTAGTTTTTTTTTTTAAAAAAAGGATGAGAGTGGATAGTCTCAAAGAGTTTTTACTCTCTCTCCACCAAGACTCGAACCCGAGTCGCTATGAATCTAGAACCGACTATGACAACCAACCCGACTACGGCCTTGAAAGCTGGTATGAAGCTAGTTACTCATTAACACTTAACTTTTCCAGAATCCTTTTTCTAGTGCAACCACAAATTTTAAAATTAAAATACGGTTCTTATCTGGATTAAAAAATAAAATACAGTACATTCACAATAAATATTAAATTATAGCTAAACAACTTTGTCAAGATCAAATCTGCATTTCAGAAGATACAAATGTTCACATAACCTCCCCCATGACCAAATCCACCTACATTCTTTTTTCAAGCAAATTAAAGCCTTATTTGAGAGGGAGGTTGAACATTAAAAAATTATAAACGACAGTATTAAAATATTTAATAAATATTAATTATTATAATTTAAAAATTAAATTAATTTTTTTATTAAAATTATTATTTAAAAATTATATTTATTATTAAATTTATTTCTTTTAAATATAGTTACAATTTAAAAATTACGCTGACTCATATACCATATTTTAAGATTATGAGTATGTTTAAAATTGAGGTGTTGTAAAAAAAAAAACTATAATTATAAAATAAAAATTAATAATATATAATAAATATAATTTTTAAATACTAATTTTAACAAAATTAATAAAAACATAATAAATTTTATATCATATAAATAAAAAATCATATTAACATAATTAATATAACTTAAAAACTACAACAACTAATATTTACCAAACACTTTAATCTTAAAAACTACACCTAACCTCAATTCCAAACATACCTTTATCCACGATCAATACCCAACTTCGTATTTGATGCAGACGGCAAAACACACAAACCACAACTCTGCTGACCAGCAAAAACGTCAACTTAACAAAATCCAGTGGTGGCATGCAACGAGAATAACAGAAAATACTAATATGATTGTACTTCATACAAGTTTTAAGCGTACAACCAGCATTTATTTTAAGGAACATCGTGTTTATGAGTTACACGACCAAACTGTTTTTTTAGTATTACAAAATAACACACCAACCAATAAAGAATTCGCATTCCTTAAACTGCTGTCATCCTGTGTGTTTACTCCTTGCTAACTCTTTCTGAAACACTTCGACTCGGCATCACCTTTAAATGCTTGGCCTCACATCGAGACGAGATGCCAACTTCTGACCCAGAGACTTGTCAGCCTGAAAATGTATCGAATCAAATATCACATCAGAATAATTTCGCCAACCAACTTTGAATTTTCAAGGTAAGAGCTATAATTTACAAAAGCTTGAAAGGAATGGAACTCTTACCTGAGACCAGTATGAGATCCATATGCTGCGGATCTCATGGGTGACACGTGGATCAGATAAAGCATCAACCCATCTGCAGATGAATCGCTCTTGCCTACAAGCAATTGAACGAAGAAATTTTAAGACACATGCATGGTATAATTTCAACAATCACTTTTACTAAAAAATGGGATAGAACATGGCACCTGTCCGGTGCCCAAGATCGGTATCTCTCTCCAGGTTGTTTGAAGTTGTTTTCCTTTGGAATTATGCACTGCATTGAACACAACATATTCAACAAGTTATGGTTTTGAAAAAAATACTTCCATCTGCTGTTGTCTAGCACACACTCATTCTACCAAAAACTCCACAGAATCAAAATATTCATCTCACTCAGTCACTAAGCAAGTATGGACATAATGAAATTATCCCCCTCAACGAAAATCTGTATTAAGATTAAATTTCAAGACAAAAGAAAAGCCTAGACTAGAGACCGACCTTCTCGCGTCTTCCGCCGCAGATTTCAGGAGGAGTTGGATATCTCTCAGCATGACGGACAGTATCATACCTTGAAGGGAAGTAATCGATCTAAAAAGAATCATCATATAGCACCTAGTTAGAAAACAATTTTAACAAACAACACCAGCAGACACATTTTGGCAACTAACAGATGGCACTAATATCTTATGGCATGCATCATGATCTTGGTTGAGATACAAGTCCACAGTTTAAAATAGGCAGTGACCAGTATTTTCTTTAATTATTTTAGTACCTCCTCATCCCTGTGCATGAAATTCATGAAACCATCATAATGATTGTTGTGATGAGCACACTTGGGTGCATTTACTGGGAGTTGCAGATAGTTTGGCCCTAGACGGTGCCTCTGAGTATCAGAATAGGAGAAGATTCGAGTCTGGAGCAGCTTATCATTTGAATAGTAGATGCCAGGAACCACAATAGCAGGGCAGAAAGCAAGCTGTTCATTCTCTGCAAAGAAGTTATCGATGTTCTTGTTCAAAACCAAGCGGCCAACAGGCTGCAAGGGCAAGATGTCCTCAGGCCAGGTCTTGGTTACATCAAGTGGGTCAAAGTCAAATTTGTCCTCATGGTCGGGATCGATAATCTGGATATAGAGTTTCCACTCAGGATAGTTTCCAGCTGCAATTGAGTCATTAAGATCTTGAGTAGCATGGCTGTGGTTAGCTCCTCCAACCTTGATTGCATCATCTTCCAATAAACACTTAACTCCACAAGTGGGTTTCCAATGAAATTTCACATAATGTGCTTTCCCAGCCTTATTGATCAGCATGTAAGTGTTAACACCAGATCCTTCCATATGCCTGTAATCTTGTGGGACACCCAAATCATCAAACAGGAAGGAGAACATGTGCAAGCTTTCAGGATGGTGAGAGAAGAAATCAAGAATCCTCCAGTTCTCTTGGATATGAGTCTTCGGGTTAGGTTTAAGCGCATGGACCATGTCAGGGAATTTCATTCCATCACGGACAAAAAAGACAGGGAAATTGTTTCCCACAAGATCAAAATTACCCTGCACTCAACATGACAAAAAGGTCTGCGTAAGAACCTATCAACAAGTAGGGGAACCAAATTCTTGACAGCCTGCAACTTGTCCACCTTCGTGGAGTAATAAAATATCAGATGACTTAAAACACATGAAATGCTAAACCTATGCAGCCTTCATGACTAAGTGATTACAAATTTACGTACAATTGAAGACACATGAAAAGATGTTATTGCAACTACATCAAATGGGAAAATCCACCAACCTAAATAAGAATTCTTTAAACAATTTAAGAACTCTTATTTTCCCTATTTCACCATTACAATTATAAAGTTTTGGAACCGTCATAATCAAAATAGAAAAATCTCCGGTTCTTTCAGCGTACATCATCATTTGTAACTAAACGATCATCTCCATGATCCTCTAAATATTACATACCAGCATCTAATATACATTAGTAATAAAACAAGAATCACATAAGCCCTCACCTCTCTGGTGTAAAACTTGACTGCAAATCCTCGAGGATCTCTCAGGGTTTCAGGGCTGCCACGCTCATGGATAACAGTGGAGAAGCGGACAATTACAGGGGTCTGAACCCCTGGGGCTCGAAGAAAATCAGCACAAGAAAGGTTAGAAATATCATGGGTCACCTCAAAGAAACCCTTAGCACTGGCTCCCCTGGCATGGACAACACGTTCTGGAATCCTCTCCCTATCAAAATTTGCAAGTTTCTCCACTAGATGATAATCCTCAAGGAGGATTGGACCTGTCAAATTGAAGCAACTTAAATCCCTGAACTAAAAGTTCAAACCATATCCAGCAAAGCGAAGCAAAAAAATAAAATAAAAATTTTATGAATTAAAATTTTCAAAAGGAATCTTATTATGAATTAAAATTTTCTGCCAAGCCAGATGGAGAAAGGAAAAATATTCTGGTTTTGTAGATTAACACTACAAAATATACCTCAAGATAAATCAATATTAATACTTCTAAAAATAGATCTAACTTATTAATTCCGTTTGACATTACATAGCAAAGACCAGTATCAAAAATCCATATTACAACTATAAAGATAAGATAGTCTACAGCAGAGACTAGAAAACCTATAGTTTGCTACTCATCCGGTCAAAGCACATATGCTGATTATTTTACTTCTACCGGCTACATGAATAAATATACATAAATCTAATTCAAGAGAACAGCAAATAAGTCAAACACAAATACAACAACTGAAACGGGTAAGTTGCTAACTCCCAGCACAATAAACAACATCAATTACCAAACAGAAAACAGTGAATAAACAATAACTTGTTGATACCTCTAGGTCCGACCGTCATTGATGAGTTGTTGTTCCATACAGGAGCGCCGGAATTGGTGGTAAAGAAGGGGGAATTGAAAGAACTGGCAGGGCGGAACTGTACCATCATGATACAAAAAACACAAAACAATATTAGATTGTTAATACAAGTTTCTTCATAAACAATATTACATTGTTAGTGCAAGTTTCTTAATTTAAATGGGAACCGAACATATACAAGCAAAAAATATTTAAAACTTCTTATCAAAATCATTGGGAAACTAACTACGCGGAAAAGTTTTTCCAAAAAAAAAAAAAAAGAGAGAGGGAAGATCATAACTTTGATCTAGAAATGAAATATTATCTAATAAAAAGCCCATGAAGCAAAATCGAAAATAGATTCCAATCATTCAAAAATTCAATTTAAAATAGCCTAACCCATCAAATAGAGATATTGGGATAGAAACTCAATAAAGCAATCGGTTTACTAATATGATTGGATTAAGAGTTAAAACAAATAGATAGATGGGATTAGTACCTTGTATGGATCCATAGCGGGAGAGAAGCAGAAGAAAGATTGTACAAGAAGCTACACTAAGAGAAAAAAACAGAGAGTAGACAAATGGGAATTGTGTGGCAACCAAAGCTGTTGATCACAAATGCAATACTACCGCATTATTATTTATTTATATACACAAACTCTCGTGGCTCGCGCTCCTAATTTCTGTCAGCCTCAGGAGTCAGAGAGGCCTTACCCGTTTATCTATCTATAGCGACACGAAAAATCCGTAATGAGACAAACGAGCTTCAACGTGTTCATTTTCTCGCCAATATCACGTCTCGCCATTAATATAAATAGATAATTTTTCTTTTTTCCTTTTTCTTTTTGTGGTCTTTACTATTTTCTTTAAAAAAAAAACAACAATGTTCAAAAATCTTCATTCACTCTCCTCCTATATTAACTATAATGAAACAGGGGAACTAATGTAATATAACAACTAAAAGTCATTTATATTCTTATTTACTTAAAATTAGAGAACATTATTCATGTTTAATAGCTTGGAAAAAAAAAGATTATTATATTACTTAATTCTCATCTTAGTATAGATGCAGCACAATCAATCATTTTTTTGACTTATGACAAGCATAAAAGAAAAAAAATCAATTTTATTATGTTAGTCTCCAATTGGTTCAGTTAAATAAACATTTACAGAAAATGAGTATTACTAGAATTTCCAAAAATTATCCTAATTTTTTTATCCTAAGACAAATGTATGATATTTATTCGTTATCATTTAAAGATTATTTATTACATATCTAGAATAGTTATTCAATATTATCACAGGATAAAATATTTGGGATAATTTTATGATATTTATCATTATTCCTATAAACTAAAATATTTATTATATTATTAATTAAATAATTATATTTTTTAAAAAAATTATAAGATTATTTCTTTTGTTTATGATTAGAACATCATGTTAATGTTTATCTTTATAACATCTATATGTATTATTTTATTGATTGATATTAATAAATGTCTTAGTAAAAATAAAATGTTAAATATTTTTTCTTTCCAATGTGTTAAATAAAAAATGATAGAGCTATAAATTTTTGTAAAAACTTATTTTATACAGATTGATATAGTATAATTAAATTAATTAAATTAAATAGCTCTTGACTAATATGATTTATTTTTATTATTTGTATTTTTATCTAACCAATTAATTTAAACTAGATCAATTTATACAAAAGCTATAACTCTATTATCACTCGTGTGAAAATACTTTTTTTATTATTAAATCACACAACCTGTGGGAAGAAGAGCTAGACCTAAACTTCAAAATAATACATATTTTTGTAGGCCAGAATAAACTAAAATGTTATGCCCCTTTTTTTTTCCTATTATAAAATAATCTAAAAACTATTTCTGAACAATTTAGGACAAAATATCGTGGACCCGATGATACGTTATATTATATCGGAGGCTCCGCCGATATTTGATCTTTCAAGGCAACAGATGGGACCCACAATAGAGATAATCATCTTTTTTTAAGGTGATGAAAAATTAAAAAAAATATATTTTGCGAACGTCACGAGTTGAAGGTTCCTTATCCTGTGTTTGGAAGTTACTACAAAGAATTCTTAACCACTTACGGGAAGAAGATGACATGGACCAGTTTAGTGAGGCCACGTCTCCACAAGAGCATTCAGACGTGTGCCCTATGATTAGAAAAGTGTCTAGAGATAGACTCGAAGAAGAGCTGATTGAGTGCGTGCGTGAAAGGAAAGCTGCTAATTTATATGTAAATGGTGTAATTAACGGACAATCTCTTAATTACATTATGTGTAATTTATTTTTATTTAAAATGATATAAAAATAATAATAATAAATAAATTAGATAAAACTAATTTAAATCTTAAACCTTATACTTAATAAGTATAATTACACACAATATAAATTAAGAGAAATCCTAATTTATGATTTTGATTTTTTATTTAAAATTTAAATAAGTATAAATTTTTCTAATGAATTCGAATATCTAAATCATATATTTATTTTTTTTATATATGAATATAAATAACATATTATTTATTTTTTATAAATAAAAATATTTTAAATATAATTATTTAACATATATATTCTTGTAAATCAAAATAAAAAAATAATTAAATTTTATAATTTAAAAAATAAATAAATTTTATAAAAATATTTTTAAAATATAATATTTATTTTTCATTCAGATATTTTTTATTTAGATAAAAATCACAAAAAAATTACTTTTTTTACTAAATATAAATATCTAAAAATCAAACATAAATTATAAAAAATAAATAAAAAATTTTAAAAAATATCTAAAATTAATAAAATTTCATAATTCAAACGTTTAACAATCAATTCTTAATTCTTTTTTGACCCATTTTCAAATGCCTATCTTTTTTTTTGGTCAGTGCATGCTTTTCTGAGCATTGATAAATTATCATATTTTTTTGTTATTTTTATTTGTCTAAAATATTTTCAGTGTATGAATCAAGACCATTATAAATTATAACCACATATAAAATAATAAATAATACATTATAATTTTAATTATATAACTATAAAAAAAAACTCTATAATAAAACAATTAAAATATAGCTAAAACTTACTATTTATGTAAAGTACAACTTAAATAAAATAAAATAAATGATCCATTTAAATCCACCACTAATTACTATACTTTTATATAAGACAGCGTGACCCTTAATAAATTATTTCTGCTGAACAAAAGCTTTTTACCAACTCCGATGCGAATGTGGATGACATTCACCTGGAGTTTCTTCAGAGCATTACTAGTAGTTTTAATGTTTTATTGGTTGAACCATCTATACAATCCACTTTTAAGTAATTATAATGATTTTTTTAAAATTTTAAATAATCCATTAATAAATAATTTCTAATTTCGAATTCTTCTATTAAAATATTAGTATCGCCCCATCCGAGTGCATTCCCTCTTACATTTAATTAATTTTGGTGTTGTTTTCGTTGCTTTAAATTAAAACTAAAATGAGTATCAAATATCAATTATCAAGTTCAACTTCGCCTCTCTCTCTCTCTCTCTTTCCTTAAATGATTTGTCATTTCATTTTTAGTAAAATTCACTAGGCTATGTAGAGGTTGCTAAATCTTATTATTTCTCCATTTAGCTCCATGTCTATATATATAGTGCTTATTTGGTGAGAGTCTCCCCATTTTATTAAAATGAAGAAAAATTATTATGCTATAGTATAGTAGTATAATTTTTATTTTACTAAAAAAGAATAAAGGAATCCTATATATATAGTTGAGCCAACAATTTGGTGGCCTAAACTAAAGCCTTATCTAATAAAGAATCCGTTAAGTTTTTGAAGTAGAAACTACAAAGCAAGTAAAATATACACTCATAAAGTGTACGTCTTACAATAAGTTAAGTGTGTCCCTTACTTTAATAACTTTCAGAGATCCTTAATTATAAAACTATATAGATTATGCAAAAACTGTTAAGCTTATAAAACTATATATATTATGCGAAAACTGTTAAGCCAACAATCAAGTGGCCTAAAGCCTTACCAACAATATTTCATTATCCTAGTCCTAAAAGAACGTTTGTATGAACTTATATACTCCTGCTTTTGAACCCTAGTTTAGCTGAGGTTGGTGGTATAAATAAAATTAAAGCACCTAGAATGATGTTATGAGCCTAATGGTCAATGTTTGGGCTATAAGCTAGGCAACGTTCTCAGGAAAAGTGACCATGGAAGTAAGAAGAAAACTGCAGCATATGTTATAGTCAATCGATTCATTTGTAGGATTATGCTGCACATCCATATTTATTTACAATCACGAGGTTCATGATATGGCCAAATGAGTCTTTATAGCAAAATATCAATGAACACACGTATTCAGAAGCAAAAATGATTCATTCACAACATCTAACGTAAATGTTGGAAACTTTTGGATAATTTAAAAGCTTACCTCCGGCATTGGTCCATGGTTTGATAATGGATTGTCATTTGGGAAGAACTGCAAATGAGGCCAAAGCAAGAGCATTTCTTTGTTCCCAGGAATACTTTTTGAGTTCGTGAGTGCTTCTAAGTATTTCAAACAAGCAGCTAAGCATGATGAATACAACAGGTAAAAAGTCGATGTTGTTTATGATCCTGTTATTGTTTCACAAAGCCTCCATGATATCCATTCATAATTCATAGCAATTTTACAATTGCTTTGTGAATATAAAGATTGTTGAAGATTTGAGCAAGTTCCAGATTCTGATAATTTTTTCACACCACCGAGGATTCCTTGTCATCGTGCTGTAATTAGTATCATTCAAATAAACCAGAAAACACATCCAAGTTCCAAGAAGTCCATAAACCAGAAAACACATTCAAATAAACCAATTCCAATTAACAGCGATATTTGCAAACCATCACATTATTGCCTTGCTCCACTTTCTTTAAAGCTAACACCTGAACCCACAGGAATGGCGTTTGGAACACTAGCAGCATTGGTTTGTATATCTGAAACAAAACCACAAACCAAATGAACAACTGTGCTCTTCTAGCAAATCTCTAAGCTAAACATTGTGGCTTTCTGATGCTATAAAGAAGGTCAACATAACTTTCGATAATCAGTGCAAGCTAACCCACAGAACCAAACTGATTCCCAAAAACCTTTTCTTTTCAAGGCACCATGGCAGGTGTCGGTAGCTTCTCTCCTGCAGAATGAAAGAAAGAAATCATGACCGACAGCACCTGGGAAATGCCAAATCAAACACACATAAATCGCTATGTCCTATAGTATGCAACTTGCTAGAACTCCAAATGGGGGAAATTTTACATTGCTTCAAAATCAAAAGAACAAATGTGTCTTCCCTCATTTTCCCTTCTGCAATATCATTCTGCTCTACTTACAGTTAACTCTGCTTCTTTGTAGTTAAATAATGGCATGAATATAGAAAAGGTCATAACCTAACTAAACAAATCTACTCTTGTTTACAGTAGTTCAGCAACAATTAGGAACACTCACTATATTGATTTCCTTTTATCTTTCAATCACCCACATTGAGCAAAATTTGGCCTTTGTGCTATTATCCGTGTTGGGAAAATTTTGTAGTCATTCAAAGTTCAGCTGCAAATATTCATTTGGTCTATCTAAAGTTCACTCAATCTCTTTATGAGTATTGAACTCAATCAAGCTGCCACTTGATTAGTTTTTTTTACCCAAAAAATAATAAAAAAAAAAAATGAATTCTGATATGAAACTAGCTTGACAGCTTCTAAATATGACTTTAAACATGAAACACACCAAATCCATTACTAAAAATGCACAGATATACAAAAGTTAAAACATATAATATGAATGCCTATGCAAGAAAAGAGTGAGAGCGCACCATAGAAATCTAGGGTTTGGTTGTCGTCTAGATGCGACTCTTGATAAACCTGTGTTGTCTATAGATGGCAAACTGGAATTTTGAGCAGGAAGAGTTGTGAATTCACGAACAGTAGAATGAATTCATTTTGCATTCATTTTGCACAACCACAACCGATCTCCAGAACTCTAGTCTGCAGCATAACAAAGTTGAAAGCAATCTAGACTCTAGAACAACTGAACAAGACAGTTCAAGTATTCAACCAGTGAGTAAGAATCTGTAAATTAGTTTTCAGACGCAAAACAATGGCTATACAAAAAAACTCTTGCCATTGTCAAACTTTCTACTGGAAGAGGATCACTAATTAGTAGACTGGGGAAACCAGAGAAGCAAACATGGATTCAACAACTCTAGATCCGGTATTGAACTCAAGCATAAAACGGGCTTTTATTCATTGAAACAACAGTAAAAGAGTCACATAACATGCAAGTTTATTTTCTATATTACAATATACAACAGCAAACATAGGATTGAAATTCTTCAAGTAGCTGCACCCATGGTGTTTAGTCCTAGCACTCTTGGCACGTCAAAAGCATCCAGTATTCCAGTTCAGGTGACACCTTCAAATGCTTGGCCTCACATTGAGACGAGAAGCTAGCTTCTGACCCAGAGATCTGTCAGCCTATATCCATACCAGAAACGAATACCAAGTAAGATCAGTGTAACTGAAACACACCATATATATTCCAATTTTGAGAACAAAAAATCCTAAAATTCCAACTTTGACCCTTCAAGGTTGCAGCCATAATTTGCAATTGGTTAAAATGAATGGGAGTCTCACCTGAGACCAGTAAGAGATCCATATGTTGCAAACCTCATGGGTAACACGCGGGTCAGATAAAGCCTTAAGCCATCGATTGATGAACCGCTCTTGCCTAAGCCATATAAAAATGTGGCGAAGAGGTTAAGTTTTGATTTCACAAATATATTTTCATTGAAAAATGGAGGCAAACATGAATTTACCTGTCTGCAGGCCAGGATCGGTATCTTTCTCCAGGCTGCTTGAAGTTGTTTTCCTTCTCAATGCAAGCCTACATTCACCAATAGATTTGGAAAATTTAGCCTTCATAAATATATTCCGATTATGTTTATCAACCAACCCATCTCCTAATGTAAGGGAAACTAGAATTTCAAGATTTAAGAATTATCAAGTACAGAAATTTACCTTCTCACGTCTTCCTGTAATTACATCAGAAGGAATGGGATATCTCTCAGCATGACGAGTAGGATCATACCTCGAAGGAAAGTAATCAACCTAAAAAAATAACATCCAATTAGAACCTTTTTTTATAACACTGGCATACAACAGGTTAGGTTCTAATACAATCCACTTTTACTAGGCACTTGTATCTTTTAAGGCACGCACCACTATCTAAGTTAAAATACATGTGAATAGATTCATAGCTGCCAAACTTATTTTGATTCATAAATTTTGTTTCCAGAGGGGGGAAAGTAGAAACCAAGTACCTCCTCATCCCTGTGCATGAAATTCATGAAGCCATCATAATGATTGTTGTGATGAGGACACTTGGGCGCATTAACTGGGAGCATCAAGTAGTTGGGTCCAAGGCGGTGTCTCTGGGTATCACCATAGGCAAAGATTCGACATTGGAGCATCTTATCATTTGAGTAGTAGATGCCAGGAACCACAATACCAGGGTTAAATGCAAGCATTTCATTTTCTGCAAAGAAGTTATCGATGTTTTTGTTCAAGACCAAGCGTCCAACTGGCTGCAGGGGGATGATGTCCTCCGGCCACCACTTGGTTACATCAAGAGGGTCAAAGTCAAATTGGTCCTCATGATCAGGATCAATAGTCTGAATGTAGAGTTTCCACTCAGGATAGTTTCCAGCTGCAATTGAGTCGTAGAGATCCTGAGTAGCATGGCTGTGATTAGATCCACCGACCTTTATTGCTTCTTCATCTGTTAAACACTTAACTCCACAAGTTGGTTTCCAGTGGAATTTCACATAGTGCACTTTCCCATTCTTATTGACCAGTGTAAAAGTTTGAACACCGAAGCCTTCCATGTGCCTGTAATCTTGTGGAACACCCACATCGTCAAAGAACCAGGAAAATGTGGACAAGCTTTCAGGATGGTAGGAGCAGAAGTCAAGGATCCTCCAGTACTCTTGGACATGAGACTTTGGATTGGGTTTAAAAGCATGGATCACATCTGGGAATTTGATTGCATCACGGATGAAAAAAACAGGGATACTGTTACCCAGAAGATCCCAATTACCCTGAGTTCACAAGAAAAGATCACAGTAAGAATGTGTAAAGCAATAGAACGAATAAGAGCTTGTTAGCTTACAATTCTGTAACTTCATATATAAATGAAATATTATGAAGTACAGGAAATAATCTTAGAAAGATGTCATTAAAGCCACATGATATTAGCAACAATGATAACCATACTAAGAGTTATAAAGAGTTACAAAATTCTTATTTTCCCTATTTCTTATTTGGCACTTGTAGAATAGCTCGGGTGGGTGCTATGTAATACAACAGAACATCCATCATATCTACTGACTAAATGTTGTTTTCATGATCCTGGCTGCCATGATGTGGATGCATATGCTATCATCCAATACATTTCAGTGATAAAAATAAAGGCATTAAATATAGAACCCCACCTCTCTGGTGTAAAACTTGACTGCAAATCCTCGAGGATCCCTGAGGGTCTCAGGGCTGCCACGCTCATGGATAACAGTGGAGAAGCGAACAATGACAGGTGTCTGAACCCCTGGAGCTCGAAAAAGATCAGCACAAGTAAGGTGAGAAATATCATGGGTGCACTCGAAGAAGCCCTTAGCACTGGCTCCCCTAGCATGGACAACACGTTCCGGAATCCTCTCCCTAGCAAAATGAGCTAGTTTCTCCACCAGATGATAATCCTCAAGGAGGACAGGACCTGCCAAACACACAAGCACCTCAAATCAACAAACCCAACTTCTTAACATTTAGAAACAAAAGAACCATGCATGATTTATTACATGGATCAGATCATGAGCAATTTATTATACTTGAGAAACAAACAACAGCCATCATGTTTAGTTTCTCAATTACTTTATTAGTGTCAGTGACAACAATAATGAAGTAATTGAACTGAGATTCTGATACTATGATGATGATCTCAATAATTGTATTCCAAGATAACAGCAAACAATTACCACCCCCCCAAAAAAAAAGGTGTGCAGATTAGATAAAATGAATACCTCTACTTCCAACGGTCAAGGAGTGATTGTCGTTCCAGACAGGAGCGCCGGCATTTGTAGTCATAAAGGGGGCATTGTGAGAACTTGACGGAAGTAACTGCACACGCCATCAGCATGTATATATTCAAAACTACTATCTTATACATCACAACCGCAGAAATACAAAAAATAATTGGAAAAATGTTGTATCAGCAGCAAGACTTGAGCTCGAACTCGAACGGGAAAGCAAAGTGTACGCTATTCTTCTTACAGAATTTGGAACGTTCGTTTTTTTTTACCTGAATACGTTAAAAGATTAGTTTATGAATGAGGCGGTAATTTCAATTTCAATTTCGAAGGTTCTTGGGTCAATTTTGCCTCTATGTTGTTTATCGGGGCCTTTCAGCCCCTCAAACTATAATTATTTGGAAAAGGACTTTATATTATCGTATAGCTCGTGATCTAAGACTTAAATTTAATTTAGAGTAGCCCTTTGACACCGTTCCAAAATCTCTTGTGTATTTGAAATTACTTAAACAACATAATACAGAGAAATAAATATAAATAATTTATTTATTTATTTTAAGTGAAAATTTAATAAAATGGTCATAATAAAAAAAACATATAAATTGTTTATTACGAAATCCTCTTTATGCTACCAAATTTATCTAGTGATCAAATAAATGTGTTGCCTGATCGGTAATATACATAGAAAGTCGTGTATAATTTTTTATGTAAAAACGAATTCCTCGATCGTTTGATCAGATTCTTATCCGATCTTTTGGCGATCTGCTAGTACTTACTACCTACATATATAAATGTATATGCGAAACATTTGTGTTTCTATTAATTTCTCTTCGATCTCCCCTCCTTTACTCCTTAGGAGCGCGAGCGCGAGCGCGTGGAATAATCATTTGAAAATTCTATGAGGCAATCAATTAAAGCAAAATGATCAGTCAAAAAAAAATATAATATAGAATTATAAAAGGTGACAAGTAACTCAGGATCATTAAACGAGAATGATCCACATCATGCATGATCTCGATTCGAAGAATAACCCAGATCATATGATATATATAAAAATCCACATCACGCATGATCTCGATCCGAAGAATAACCCAGATCATATTATAAATGCATGTATAAAGCACTGAATTTTTTGAAAAAGAGAGAGGAAAAAAAAAAAGGATAGGGAAGTTAGGTAGTAACTCTGAAAATAACCAAGATCAAACCAGGTGTCACGAAGCTGAATCAGATCATTAGCAAACACATTATTTAATTAATTAGTAGAGCCACAGCGACAGCGATATAAAAGTGCAAATAAAAAAGAAATGAAGAAGTATAAACAGACTCTAGAACTAAATAGTAAGAGAGCAAAAGTAAATGTACTTTGTATGGATCCATGGCGATTCTTGCTGAAGATGCAAATAGAGATTTTTGTTATTATTATTGCAAGAAAGGAGAAGTGGAGTTGAGTAGGGAGTGTGGTGGAAATGGGTTTATATTTATAAGGGGCTCGTGGCAGCCGCGAGTACTCGGGCCGATTTAATCGTCATTTACTCAGAGCAGCGAGTAGTCTATTATTGGGAATTGGGGGCCCAGCCAAGTTGGCCGTGTCTCCTGTCGTTTAATGGAAGTCATGTTCTTTTCCTTTTATTATTTAGAATATTTTGGAAGCTCCCCACCCGCATCTGCCATCTTTCTTCACGCTATAATTATCTTTGTGGTTGTGGTTATGGTTATTGCTTTGAATTATTGCTAATTAATTTTTTTTAATTTTTATTAATTATTTCTTTGAAATTTATATAATTAATTAATTATTTTTATAATTATCTTTTATTATCGTTCTTCTCTATCAAATATCAATATTGTCTACACTTACAAAAACCACGAATTTAAGCACTAAAAATAGAGCAATATAATTAATGTCGTCTTGTAATAATGCAGTTCTGAGTGGTTGTCATAACAAAAACATTTGGTTTCTTTCCTCATAAAAAAATACAGTATCTATGCAACTTGTTGGCTTGTTTAATTATATATTTATAGTTACAGGATGGGTCGAAGTGTCGAACACTTGGACCTAATACGCTATCCAAATTCGGTGTAGCGTTTATCTTTTCAGAATTTCTTCAGTATATTTTTAGTTTCAATTTGTTCCAAATGAGACTCAATACACATTGATATTTTTTCTGCTTCTACCCCCGTCATTTCGGTGTCCATCCTAGGTCGTGATTCAGCTGTAAAGTCACAAATGAATGGATATTATGGATTACGGCAGCGCCTATGTTACATTTTCTGTAACAAACAGCCTACAAATCCAACGGATGAGAATGAACTTAAGCTGAAACAAATTACAGGTGTAAAAAGTGAATATGTCATTGCTGTTACTTCCAACAAATGTAACATAAGCTGACCCATGGATTACATATGCGAAGCAGTTGGCCAGCTAGTGATCAGATCGATGCAGAGTCAGCATCGAAATTCGAAGGATGATGATTCATTATTACCTCTTTAGACTTTTATTCGTACTCCAATTTTGACAACAAAAGGTTAATATGTATACTCATAACAATTGGTCAAAATGTCCATCACAGCGTCGTTGATGGAAAACTTGTACGTACAAATGGCTACACAATAAAGATTGCCTAACATTGAAGTAATACAAATGTTCAAAGTTGATTGCTCTGGTTCGTTGTAAAACGCAATATATACTAGGTATGCATCTTACAAAATGCCCAGTGGACAAAATGGAAGAAGATTTGTGTTAGTGGTACTAGTATTCAAAGTTTTAATGAATCATCAATACATAGAGAACTAGACGTGGAATGTGGGATATTCTTTTAATATTTATTTTATTTTAATGGGAATATACTAATAATCCAACAATAATTGAGCATGCATGTCGTAATTTGGTGATTGCACACCCAACTTGTGTGGTAATTGTCTTCATTAGCAACTTTCTCGCTACGCAAATCGCACCCCCTAACCCCCCCCAATTTCCCCAATATGATGTAACTCTACTCAGAAAATTAGAATGGCAACGTTTTCGCAGGGGACCCCCAAATAGAAAATAACTGGGACGCATTTGCTGTTTGACTTTTATGCTGTTTTTTTTCCCGTTCCTTCGTTGAGTGGGAACTGAGGAGCCAAAAATTCCGCAAAATCTATTATTAGTTTTTCTTTTCTTCCTTTTTTATATTGCGATAAGTCAGGGTGATAAGATAAGAATGGACTGTACAATTGTAGCAAAGCTCAGCCACAACACCAGATATTTTGGACCCACTAATCTTGCAGATATTTTTCTCCCCCGTTCGTGACTCCATTTGATAATTTAAATTATTCATAATTGTAAACATCGGAGACCTGGCTTTACTTAAAACATTAACACGTGGTGATCCCATCATGAAAGTGTCACTTGATCCACTTTAAAAGCAACTACCCAATGGAGCAAACGAGCGAGTGGGCACCAAATCGCCATCACGCTCAATTGTTGGGTTAAGTTCACCGATTCTTTAATCATTCGAATCGATCGTATACCATACATAGTATTAATACTTGGCAGTGTTAATAAGTGAGCATTTGGCCACTCCTAACCTAACGGTGAGAACTCACGCCGATGTATGAGTTCAAGTTCATTGTAAGGGAAACTGGAATGTTTGCGTTTATACCCTGATGTGCTCACTCTTGAATTAAAATATTAAATCATTCATTCTAATTTCACATGATTTTTACTGGATCTATCTACATTTGATGTGACGAGACTTATATGTTTAAACTTTTGAGCTAACCACTTCCCTTAAATGTTATTTTGTTGCCTCGTTGTCGTTGCTGCTAATTATTTACTTAATTGTATTGGCTACGTACATTGATATATAAGATTAAATTTAGAATTCAATGTTACACAGCGTAACATCAAGTCATAAAAGAATCCGAATCAATCTTATAATTAACGCCTGCGTGTTGGCAGTGACGGAGAAATTGCTTAGATAAGCACAATACAGAAATTATTCAGTTACATTCTCCTACGGCCACGGGGTAACTAAAAGAAGCAAAGTCAGAGCACGTTTTTGTTGAAAACTAAAGATGGTCCAGAATCTAGCAATTTTGCCACACGACGAACGAGAAAAATTAACAAGATAAGAGAAACAAATTTAAAAAATTAGACCGGCACGGGATGTAGGACTAGGACAGGGCGTCCGTGTCTCTATGTCTTGAAGTAGTAATTATATATGAACAATTATTATCATCTTAATTAGTTTTTTTTTTTGCCCTTTTCGTTTTCCTTCAAAGCATAAAATAATAAAATATGAAGTCTTTCTTTTGGGCCAGGTACCACCATGGCACTTGTGGACCAGAACCAGACCACCCATATTGGCTTACCATTAATTAGCAAGCTGTTACGGGGTAGTGTCGGTATAAATCTTTTCATGCCGCTGCAAGATGCAATAATGCAATGTAATATGTATACATTTATTATAGGTGGTGGTTGCGTACGGTACTCTCGCGTTATCTATGGGCTAGCTAGGCTTCCTAATAAAATTCTCTTATCAATTAATTTGTTGAAATTTTGTAAACGGCGTAGTTTGCCTGTTGCCCTCACAGTTCATTTTTCTGTTTAAATATCCTATTACTAAAAAATAATAATTAATATGTATTCAAGAGTTTCCTTAAGTTATAATTTAGATAACTTACAATTTTTAATAAATTATATAAAAATTAATAACTTGGTAATAGGACCTTCTACCATATTATTAAGAGTGTAAGTTATATATATTTAATATATTAATGATAGTACGTTTACTTATTGGATTAAAGAATTAGGATTTAAAATAAAAATAATTGATTATATTTACTTTTTAAAATAAAATAAAAATAAAAATAAAATTTGCGATACCCATATATTTTTTATATAAAAAAAAAATGAGAACTTGATTTAGGAAATCAAGGTTTCATTTATTGAACGTCTTCTTCTATTATGCCCAAATTTTATAATTTCACTTTTATTCTCAATTAAAATTTTTATTATATTATTGTTGTTATTACTCTTATTTTGTAATTATTGTTAATAATATTATTATTATTATTACTATTATTGTTAAAATTATAATATTTTTTTACTATTATTATTAACAATAATTGTTTTAATAATCACAATTATTATAATAAATAATGACAACAATAAATTTAAGTCATTTTATTAACTTAAGATAAATAAAGTAAACGCATCAATTTAAGATTAGTACTGGCCATGAGCATGAATTGTATTTGAAGCAAAGCAGGAAAAATGCAGCTTCGCTCAGACAGAAATTAAGTTCTCTATCGTATTAGGGATTGCAAAAAAAAAAAAAAAAAGTCAATGCTATCTCATTCCAATTCTAATTTATATAGATAAAGTAAATAATTTATTTTAATTCTCATTTTTCATCTCGATTTTATCTAATTCTAATTATTAATTGATAAACGTACTATAACAATAATACATATAATCCATCTAAGATGGATATGTATAATTTTTATTGTCTTTGATAACTGTTTAAATAAATACACACATAATAATATAATATGACGTTACTATGTAATTAATTAATTTCATATCTCTAATGTATCGATTTTTTTTTTTTTGTTGTTGAACTAAATAAGTTCACGAATGCTGTGAATATGTGAAATTATCAAGTACATTGGAAGTACTAAAATTGTATATCCATACAATAATTTAATGTCATGATGTGGTTTGTATAATTTTAAATGAAAGAAGTGTTTGATTAATTGGTAATTAATTACAATGATACTATTATCATCAAACAATTTGTTAGCTCCCATACTATAAATACATCTTTTTCTGCCTAATTGACGACTGAAGTAGACACTAATGACCAACAGCAAAAAGTCATTATTTTCTTTTTTACATTTTTTTGTCAATCTATGGATTTTTTTCAGTCTGATATATATTGGACCATTATATATATATAATTTTAATATACATGTATTATATCATATTATATTATATTAACATTGTAATATAATAATATCATAATATATTAATTTTATTATAAAAAATTATAACTATAAAAATTAAAATATATATTAAATATGATTTTTAAATAATAATTTTAATAAAAATAATAAAAAATATCATATATACAATTTCATCATTTAAATTAACTTAACTTTTGAATCACAACCATTAATATTTACTAAATATTTTAATCTTATATCTTTTAAACGTCAACAACCTTACCTTAATATCAAACACGGCGTAAGTAATAAAATTTCTAAAACTACTAAACTTGTGTTCAGAGGATTTTCGCCAAAAGAAAGCAAGAGTCAACTTGGTGATGTGGAGTTAAATTACTATTATAACCCACAATTATAAACTTTTTAACGTGTAAGGTGTAAACAAAGAGACTAATTTAAATTTAACTTAAAGAATCAAAGAAAGTTATACGCACCAACTTGAAACTAATTGATTATTACAAGTGTTCAGATTGGCTAATAAGCTGCAAAAGAGCATTTGCCTTCCTCTGAGCTCTACTGGTTCCACCTTCTGTAAGCTGAGTCAAATGCTCATAAACACCATACTGAAGTGCTGCTAAAATGAAAGAAGAATTGTTGGCTCCCAACTCAAGCAAAACTGCTGCTGCACACTCCTTGTTCTTTGGGGTGCCTTCCCTGATGTACTCGACGAGAGTTTCAATGAACGAGAGCTGTCCAATCTTATGTCGCCCTTCTGGATGCATTGCAAGGAGTAAAAAGATTGAAAGTGCCTCATCTACCATGCCCAAATTTCTATCCTCAAGTAGATTCATTAAGGGTAACACAATGCCAGCATCAATGGCCCTGGCCTTATTAGCTTGATTGAGAGACAAGTTAAAAAGTGCAGTCACAGCATCTTTTTTACCTCTAATTGTCCCATTCTGCAACAAATCTACCAGTGGTGGGATCCCATCTGATAATCCTATTGTTATTTTATTCTCGTCAAGCATTGATAAGCTAAACAGAGCTGCCGCTGAGTTTTCCCTTGCCTCTGTGCTTCCACTTTGCAAGATTTCAATTATGGCAGGAATGGCTCCTTGTTCAGCTATGAGCCTCTTGTTAGACTCATCAATCGATAAATTCAACACAGCTGTGACTGCGTGCTCTAGAATTTTGGAATCTGGATAGGACAGAAGCTGAACTAGTGGAGGAATGGCTCCGCAATCGGCTATTAAAATCCTGTTCTCAGGATTCTCCTTAGACAGCAACCGAATTTTTCTGACGGCTTCCTTTTGAACTTCTAGCTTACTCGAAGATAATTGCTCAACCAAAGACACGATTTCTTCTTTTTGTTCCGCGGTGCATTCTGAGCTTGCGGAATCATCCTTCTTCGGAAGCTTAAAATTGTTCTTCTCACACCATTGTAAGATCAAGTTCTTGAGGGCATAATTTGGTGCTATTGACAAATGAGCCAGTGTTTGCCTGGTTTTAGGACACGTCCGATGGTTGGAGTCGAACCACTTTTGTACACTTTCTCTTTCGTATGTCTTGATTATATAAGAAATGAAAAAACAAGTGCGTTAGTTTGCATATATATCAGCACACAATATAATTCCTAATTCGATCTACAAACATATATATATGCAGCACGCAGCAATGAGCCAAGAAATATTCATGTTAAATACAGTCTTTTGTCATGCATGCATTTTCTTGAATACAAAGTTGACGAGCTCTTATCCTTCATCAGCTTTCCACGTAAAGATCGAATTAATTGCTGGTCCATATGTTTATGTTGGCTCTCGAAAATTCCTAAATAAGTATTATGATCACCTGTCCACTTGCGATGATGACAGGATCTCTCATAATCTCCAGTGTGATTGGACACAGAAATTCATGAGGGATCACCAAAGACAGGCTCTTCCCCAGCATTTTAGGAACAATAGGATCATCGAGCACATGAGGTATTTCCATGCCTGCAACTTGCTTGAATTTATTAAGAAGATCAATCATTTGCTGAATGCTCTCTGAACTTTGGCCTCCTCTTTCTTTAACAAGATTCCTTATAGCTATAGTTTCACACTTCAAGTCCTCAGTTGTATGTAGGTTAATCTTTTTTGCCAGCCTTTCTACTATCGCACTGTCAGCATTTCTGTCTTCCGTTTTAGAAAATACCACCATCATATCCATTGCAAGTTCTATATCCTGAGTATCTGTTCTTCTCTTTGCTCTTCTAAGTTGTAGGCACATAAGCTCAACCTGAAAAGTGATACGTTATATTTATGAAATTCATATAATTTTTGTTTTTATAATTCTTGACATAGAAAGCATCTTTTTTATCTGCTTACTATTTCTTAAAAGTTTTATTGTCAAAATACTGGTCCATTGTAAAGAAACCTATAACTCTTAACTCATACTAAAATCAACTCAAATTATTTCAAACTTATATTATTAGTACAATAATTATTCTCAGCCAATGTGTGAAATAATATCTTCAATAGAGACTCGCAAATACGTCTCCTAAATAACTATATATCTTTTATACATGTACTGCCATATCTCATTAGTGTTTCTTAAAATAATAATAATAATAAAAACAGTAAAATACCTGTTCTTTAACTTCATCCGAGACACCAAGTTCATCCAAGTCTAAACCATCCAAAGCTGCGCTCAGTTTTTCATACACAGCATGGAACCTTATTATAACAGCCTCCATGTCCAATGCCTGGATTACGAACAACAATCAGAACCAAAAGAAAAAAAAAAAAAAACAAATCCCGTAAAATATTAACATTTGAAAAAGTTAACCTACCAGATAAATCTTGCTGCCTTCATTGCAAAGTTTCAACAATTTCTTTGCCATAACTAGTGCCTTCTTTAAATTACACAAGACAGTCATATTAGCTTCAGAGATGGGTGTTTCAAGTTCTCGAATTTCATCTATCAGTGGTAGCAAAAGCTTCATACGCCTAACAAGGCCATAACATTCTTTTTTTTGAGTTCTCCGGTAATCTCCAAGCTGAGCTACACATTCAATGGCACCCAACATTTCTTGAATCACATTATCAATTTCTTGTGGGCTCGACGGAGTCAAATTTTCATTTTCTTCGTCCATAATGATCTCCCCTCCTCCTCGTCTTCCTCCCTCCATGGTCACCATCTGCAGTTTATATTTCACAACAAAAATATCAAAATTTCAGTTTCTTAGCCAGGGTTTAGGGGTATGTATGCTAATTATTAGTATTCTGAAACCAATGTTAGGGGTTTTGATGGAAATGAACATATTTTAATGCACGAGGGAAAGAGAAGCGTGAAATGATCATTAACGAAACCTTAACCCTAGTTCCCATGGATTCCTTTCTGAATTTGGTCTGCTTCAGATTGCTTCTGAAATTCTTGGCGGGCTTTTCGGGTTGCACAATGTCTTTCTAGGCAATATTCTTCCCGGGATTTTGGTTCTTAAAAATAGAAACAAATTTTGAAAGTTTGTTAATTTCATAAGGATCTCCATGCGTTGCTCGATAGTTTCAAACTATCGATTGCATCATTCAAAATCATAACGACACATGGCCTATATGTTCGTAATTAATAACAATGTGATAGCCATCATGGCATGGATCCGATCCCATGGTGTCATATGAGATTTCGTTAGCAATATCCGTTCATTCTTAACCAACATGAACATCGCAGCTCTCCTCTTTCCATTATTTTCTCCCCCACGATCTCATTGTTAATTAGTTGTGGAGAATTAAGTATTGCTTAATTCACTATACAAAGTTGTTAAGTGTACATTACCTATATTTCAAATAATAACTTGTATGCATGTATGGATATTTGTGTGATTAAGTATACTAATCACCATCATCCCAACCATCCATATGCCATATTAATGCAACAATCTTAAAAAAAAATAACAAACCTCAAGATCAAAATTACTTAAGATACAAGGGTAAGGGTTAAATACTATTTAATATATGTATATAGACACACACACATATGCATATATACATATAATTCTTCTACAATTAAGATATACTAAAATATAAAAAAAAAATATTTTTTAATACATTAAAAACTACATTTTTTTGTTTGTTAATATTGAAATTTGTGTTTTTTTATTTGTTAGTAGCATACTCACTTTATTAAAATAAGGATGTCTACACTAAATACACACACGTGCATGAGAGAATTTTGAAGTAAAGATTGTCATATTTCTCTAAATATCAATTCATGCTTAAAGAATAAACATTAAACCATTTAACTTCCTCCTTAAGACCAATGATCTCTCCCTCAACGACACCTAGATTGAGTCCCATGAGCAGCCTCATGCCCATGTTTTAACATAACTGCCACGATGCTAGCACTCTGCTGACTGGTTGATACAATCTATTGAACATGCAATTAGGTTCACCACTTGTTGGATCGAGACAGTACGACCTATCAAACACATGATCAAATTCACAATTTGTTGGATCAAGTATGTTTGGCTAAAAACCTTTTTGACATAATCTTATTTTGATTTTGAAGACACACATAAATTCACTACTGTTAGATTGAGGTGTCTATTGTAATTTCCCAACATCTTCATCATGTTTAATTATAGAGTTTTGAAACAAGAGTTCCTGTATTCTTATGAAAACTAATCGGTACTTAAAATGATTAGACATTAAACCATTTAACTTCATATCTTTATACTTTGACAAAAAATGAAATATTTAAAACTTCTATATTGAGATAAATACAAAACAAATGTCTATAACATAAGAGTGGTGATGGACTGAATTTGAGCATCCAATCAGGAAGTGACATATGTTAATTAACATTGGATGAATCTAGTTATTGGCCACATATGAGAAGAAATAAGAACGTTGAGAAACTCTTTAAAGCCACCCACAGACAATGTCCATTGGGTGGGCGTCCCCGTTGGTATCCACATGAATTAATGAAGTGTAGTAATTATGAGAAATTTTAATGCAAGCCAACAGTGATAATAAGCCCATAAAGGGCATTGACGAGCGTGTATGCGTGTCACACAAAGAAGTGAAATTTTGAAAGCACATGTCAGATAACCGTTAAGCCTTGTACAGAAGAATGCAACTTTTGATTAACAAGATCCGACGGTCACAATTAACTAGCCGTTACATTTAAAAATATAACAGAGCCTGTTTTTGGCAGACATATATCCGCTCTTTACGACGACTCGATTTCGCTACCCATCTCGTCTTTTCTTCTTTTTTAAACCCAGAAACCTAGAGAAACCAGAACCCACAGAGAGAGATTTTACTCTGTGATTAATGGAGTGCTTCTGATTAATCTCTCTCTCTGATTCGCATTCGAGTTCAAGATCAACGAGCGAAATTCAAATTTGTTTGATCGAATCGATAAAGAAACCTCGTGCTATTCTGGATTAGAAGGTATGTATTGATATTTTTATTTTATGATTTGGGCTTCTCTTTTTTTTTTATTGAATTCTTTTTTTATTATTCTTTTTTTTTTTTCGCTATTTATTGATGTTCTTTGTAGATAAGTAAAAATGGCTGGATCAGACGAGAACAACCCAGGAGTTAATGGACAATCAAATCTTCATGGTACAACCGAATCAAAGTTTGATTCTTTCTTAAAAAACTTAGCAAATTTGATTCAAAATTTTTAATTTGAGTGTTAACCCTAATTCAAGAAATGGGTTCTTTTGGTTTTGACGTAAAAGGGTGTTTACGTGCTGGAGGAGGAAAGTTCGTGGCGGCGGTTGGGCACAATCGACGAGCATTAAGTGCTATTAATCGGAACATAATCGCAGCTCCACCTTATCCTTGTGCAGTGAACAAAAGAACTTTGTCTGAGTAATTTCTCAGAACCCCCAATGTTTTATTTTCTGTTTGATTTGATGGAATGAGTACACTCAGTAAAATTCAACTAAGACAAGAATTGTGTTTGGTGCTCAATGAGTGCAGTTTCCCTGTTCTATTTGCCCTTATCTCTTTGCAGAATAAAAGATTTTGGGAATTATGTTTATCTACTATTTAAGTTAAATCTCAACTAAGCCGAAAGAGCTTTATGTTGTTTTTTTTAAGTCCTTTTTTTTTTTTAAAATTAGCCACTTTTGATTTTCTTCTCCTTATTTTATGTAGAAGCAATGCAATCTGTGATAAGAACCCACCTATTCCAGTGCATCGACCAATTACTAGGTCAGTAGCTGGCCATTGTTTAAAGTTTTTAACCACTTTCTAGTTGTACCAAAATGTAACTTCTCATTGGTCTTTTTGGGATGATTTTGCTGTTTGTCTAGGAAGTTTGCTGCTGAGATAGCTAACAAACAGCAGCAACTTAAACCTGAGACTGAGGTACCATTTGTGTCAACTAAGAAATTTTTTTTTCCCTTTTTGTCCACTATAAAGTTGAATTGATGATTAATTGATTTAACAGGAAACTAAGAAACCTGTGCAAGTGGCCCCTATTTCAATTGAGCTGGATGATTCTGCCATCAAACATGTGCACGGTTATAAACCAACTACTGAATCAACTGTGCCCATGTTCGTGCAACACACTGAAGCTATGCTGGAGGAGATTGATCGCATGGTATTTAGACACCCTCCTACTGTTCTTTTACTACCCTTCTGTTTTCATGAACTGGTATCAATCTCATTGGCTGAAAGTCACGGATGTTTCATTTTCTACAGGAGGAGGACGAAATGGAAGATGTAGCTGAAGATCCAGTTATGGACATAGACAATGATGAGAAGAAGAATCCGCTAGCTGTTGTCGAATATATTGATGATATATATAACTTCTACAAGAAAGCAGAGGTCATATATAAATTCTCTAATATTTTGGTTCAATCACAACTATAAAGCAATAGCTTTTCACATTATATACTACTGCCTGTTTATATCGTTGCTCTTATTTGTTAGTGGAACATGTGTTTCTGTGATCACTAAAATAGGTGCAGAATGTAAATACTTCTTTTTTGGGGGGTTGAACGCTAACATTTCAATGTTTGCCTGCAGAGTTCCGGCACTGTCCCACCAAACTACATGGCCCAGCAATTTGATATCAATGAGAGGATGAGAGGCATCCTCATTGATTGGTTGATTGAGGTACATAAACTCTTGTATCATCATCTTATACCTCAGCAATCTGATATTAATGTGGCATTAAGGTGAATAAAATCAGTAACAATCTTGATGTTAATTCACAGGTTCACTACAAGTTCGAACTAATGGAAGAGACCTTATATCTTACTGTTAATCTCATTGATAGATTCTTAGCAGTCCAACCAGTAGTAAGGAAGAAGCTCCAGCTAGTAGGTGTAACCGCCATGCTTCTTGCATGCAAATATGAAGAAGTATCAGTTCCTGTTGTGGAGGATCTCATCCTTATATCTGATAAGGCATACAGCAGAAAAGAAGTCGTTGATATGGTATGCTTGATTGAAACAGCAGCCTTTTTTTAACTACAAATTTCAAGTTTCCATGTGAATTAGAACAGAGTTGGAATATGAATATGACAATATTTTCATGCTGCAGGAGAAGTTAATGGTCAACACCTTGCAGTTTAATATGTCCATTCCCACTCCATATGTGTTTATGAGGAGGTTTCTTAAAGCTTCTCAATCAGACAAAAAGGTTTGTTAAATTACTAGACTGCTTTAAGGTTTTTATCTTTTCAACTCAAGTTCTGATCAGACTGATTTTATTGTGACCTAGCAGCTTGAGCTTCTGTCATTCTTCTTGATCGAGCTTTGCCTTGTTGAATATGAAATGCTTAAGTTTCCGCCTTCTTTGTTAGCTGCTGCTGCTGTTTACACAGCTCAGTGTACTCTAAGTGGGTTTAAACAATGGAGCAAGACCAGTGAATGGTATACCAGCTACTCGGAAGAGCAACTTCTGTAAGTATCCTTTTCCTTCATAACATTACAGGTTATTGATGTTATAACTGATTATTGGTGTTTCTGCAGTGAATGCTCAAGGCTGATGGTTATTTTCCATCAGAAGGCAGGAACCGGGAAACTTACTGGTGTACACCGAAAGTATAGTACATCAAAATTTGGTCATGCTGCAAACACACGGCCACCTCACTTTCTCCTAGAGGCCGGATTCTAGCAATGACCAAGGAAGATTATTAACCTTCTTAATTAGGAATTCAGCATTCTATGGGGTTTGTGCAGTTGAGCAACACAAGTTGTCCCTGGGATCTTCTTCGACACAACTGATTTTGGTGTCTTTCAATTCTCCCTTTCTTTTTCCTGAACATAAATGGTTCCTTTTCTTCCAGTATAATGGAAGTAACAATTTGTACTGATTGTGATTTCTATTGCATTCATTTAATTAATCTGAATAACAAGTGTAATTGTGATATGTATGACATGCTTGAGGTATACATTTGAAGCCTAAATGACAAAATTCCATTTGAAGCATAATGAAAAAAGTTCCATTCGGCCAAAATGTATGTTATTTGTTATTACTTTGAGCAATAAGCACATAACTGCAGAGTAATACAAATCTGAATGACAAGTGTAATTGATATGCAGCCGAAGTAAATTTTATCGTTATTGTACTTTGAGCAAAATAAAGTTGGACATATTTAGGAATTCAGCATTCTATGGGGTTTGTGCAGTTGAGCAACACAAGTTGTCCCTTGGATCTTCTTCAACACTACTGATTTTGGTGTCTTCCAATTCTATCTTTCTTTTCCCTGAACATAAGGGGTTCTTTTTCTTCTAGTGAGGGAAAATAATGGAAGTAACAATTTGTACTTATTCTGATTTCTAATGCATTCATGTAATCCAAGTGTAATTGTGATATGTATGACATGCTTGAGGTACATTTGAAGCCTAAATGAAAAAATTCCATTTCATAATGAAAAAAGTTCCATTTGGCCAAAATGTGTTATTTGTTATTACTTTGAGCATGAGCGCATAACTGGAGAGTAATACAAATCTGAATGACAAGTGTAATTGATATGTAGCCGAAGTAAATTTTATTGTTATTGTGCCTTGAGCAAAATAAAGTTGGACATATTTAATCTGGATTGTGCAGCCGAAGAACAAAACAAAAACACAGAACTGTTAAGCTGTTACAGATATGTTATTCTTAAAAATCATATATACCTAATTGTTAATCCTTTTGAGGGTGTTTACATAAGTATAGCTGGAGAATGATACAAACAGCTTCCGGAACCTGCAAATTCGAAGTAGAGATAGAAGAACATTAAACATGTCATAATTTAGAAGATTAAATGAAAAAATGAGGTAATGGAGTTGACTTGACAATGAACTAAAGATTGAATGAAGTTAAGGATTGAAAGTGTCTGAGGAAAGAATAGATTAAGCCCTACCAAACCCATTGGCTATGGTGCTGCGACATCGCTAGAAAGCTTTTCTTAGGGTGTTCGTTCAGCAAACAATGAACCTGCCCTCTGGGGTAGTGCATGGCAGAAAAGATGGATAACCAGATATCAAGGGGTCCACTATACTTGCGCAATATGTTGGTGGTCATCTGAGAGGAAAAATAAAACAAAATAGCCTGCTCAGAATGTATGTCAGTGAAGAAGTTTCAGATATGCCAGTTTAAAGAATAGCAGAACAGACAGATTGCCTTGTAAACAGGAAATGAAAACAGAAGTTAAGGAAAGACAAAACAAACTTACAAGTTCCCATGCCTCAATGTTTCTTTCTGAAGTTCCATTCAAGTAGCTCCTGCTTACAATTATAGTAGATAAAAAACAATGTTAATTTCCATAAAATCTAGCAAAGCATTAGCCATCCACTAAATCTGCCAAAAAATTATCATCCCTTAAACAGTAGTAGCAAGAACCCAACTGCCAGATTACATAGACAACAGGGTTGTCAATCGTTTTCTTCATCTTTGCTACACTGAAGCTTCATTACTATACCATCTCAAGTAAACTTATTGAAGATTTTGCATAACTAGATTCTGCATAACCATTACAATTAAACAAATTTCTAATGACATTCTTTCAATTATGTGCAGGAGAGTATGATGACATAATTTGTACACCAACATCAACGACTTTTACTTCTTCGTTTATCGCAAGTCAGTCAGGAAATATATCATCAATTGAATATATAGTTAAAGAATCAGTGGCTTACCATATCCCATGATGCACATCACGATGGTTACAATGACCCGAAACACCATAGTTATCAAATGTGATTATCTGGATTACCATATTAGAAAACTTTCACAACTCTTAAGCGAATAGATGTGCACATTTTCCTATAAAATGGCAATCAAAATAGTTAATAAGATTAACTGGAGAAAAATCTCACCAAGTCAATGCTATGAGTAACAACTTCCTCATCAACAATCTTCGCAAGTGACTTATGATTCCACAATTTGCCAAAGCCATCCTAACACAGTCGCTAAATCAAATTGAAGTCAAACTTATGTAATGAATATTTGTTTAAACAATAGCAGAAGAATTTCAAGATGTAGGGTCACCTGGAAATCTACATGATCCAGGACTGTCACTTGTTCTAATGGAATCTGTGTAAATGGACCAAACATTAAACAGGTAGAAGCCAACCACAAGGTCCCTCATTTGCTTGGTGCTTTCTACTCTCACTCACGAGAGTGAAGCATAGTGGATTAAACATTTATTCAAAAAAAGTTAAATACACTGAAATGTTTGTGCTAAGTTGTTTTCACACCAAATTACAAATTACACATTACCTTGAGAACTGCACAAGCCCGATGAAGCTCATCTTTTCTGATTTTTCCCATTCCATCTGCATTACCTGCTTAAAGTGAAAATAAAGGTGGATATATACATAGAAAATAAAAACATGAATGAATGATGACATGATTTACTGTCCCTCTCAGCAATATGTAAAAGGTCGAACCAGGAGCAAATGTAGCCATTTACACTTGTTACAAAAATTTATGATGAACAATTATTCATTGTCAATTCAGTTTTCATCTCTTAAAGCAGCAATTTGCATCCTTAACAAATGACAGCCACTAATATGCATCATGCGCTGCTGTAAGCTCAAAAGTATAGTGTTTTTGCATTTACAGTAGATGGTGGAGATATGAATTCAGTAGCTATATGCCTATTTCATTGGCAGGCATTGAAAGCCAACCAAATTCATAAAGCATAATGAAGCGTACGTAACCCAATGGACTGAATGATGAGACTGAATATTCAATAAAGGTATCATATTACCATTTGACATGCATAATATGTGAAGATTATGTCGCCTTGAAGTCAGGTAATTAATTGTTGGAGAGAAAAACCTGAAAAAAAACACACCACATATTGATTTGTTTCAACAGAATTAGAAACTAACAAAAATTATGACTGGATGATTAGAAACTAACATAGTTGATGTAAAATCCCAATATCATAGCTTCAAATAACATTAATCAAGTACAAATGTAAGCACATAAGGTTTGCAGAAAGCAAATTACTAGTCCGTTTTCGATAACACTTACATAGACTCATCATCTGGGTGGGCAATAACCAGCAACACATTTTTCTTGTCACCTGATGTTAAAAAGTAAAGGGTTTAATAAAAACAACCAAAAAAATTACCTAAAACAGAAGAAACGAGAATAGGAGTATTTTTACTGGTAGTAAGAAATGCGGCATTGGACTGAGAACGTGAAGAATTGAGAATTTTGCATAGAGAAGCCACCCACACTACTATTGTTGATACGACTACTAACAGCCAAGACATCTAGAGCGCGCCTGCAAAATATTGAACACTGAAATTGTGAGAAAATTTGAGGAATTTCGTCGAACAGGTTCCGTGCAGGAGTCAACCTGAACAAATTATAACTCTGTAATTCGTCACTGAATCTTGGGTAGTAAAAGCGAAATAGCCCAATCTGACGAGCACTGCCGGTACAGACTGACTAACACCACTTGCTGTAAATTCTCTTACGGTCAGTAATAAAGGGTCCACTACAAGAATGGCTAACAACTAAAGCAGCCCGGACCTCTCAATCCACTCCCTCATTTGGGCTAATCCAATGGAAGCCTTGACTGCAAAGCCATTCCCCGGTGTGAGCCCAGTTCTCGTTCTCCAAAACTTTTTACGAGTACCAACATTGAAAAAAAAAATTATTTTACGAATTTTTTAATTGGTACAAAAATAAATAAATAAATAAATAAAAACGATCCCGACTTCCGCGGGTGTCTAACTGGAGTGACGTCAGAAGTGGATAAAATTTGTGGTGGACCAGGATCAGACTTGCCACAGTGCACGGCAACTGGCCACGTTTCACTTTCACTTACCAATTACGCCATCAGCAAGTATCCCACTGTCGTTGCTGGCAATCTAATCCGTTAACCAAATTACCATTTTTTTTTTGTTTGACCAGATAATAATATATATATATATATATATATATATTTTTTTTTTGAAATTCATTTTCGATCGCTAATAATATGTTAATACTTGAAAAGAAATTTGATTTTATAAAATGAATTTTAATTACAGAAATTTGTGTGCAAAAATCCAAACTATATCTTTATTATTATTTGGTCACAAATGAGGGACCCTGATGTTATTATTTCAATTCCACTGCCATTTCCCTTTCACTTGTTCGGCAACATCAACTGCTTCCTTGTTGTTTTAAATATCTTGTTCATTTGTGGTTTCCAGTTTCGTGTGTAGTCAGCTAACAGACATTGTTTCTTTCAAGGTATGAAAATAAATACCCACCGTGAGAATTTTTTTTCCCTCTAGCTGATATTTTGTTGTCAATTTCCATGCCCTGTTCATTTATTGTCTCTTTTCTGGATTTTTGTGGGCCTGCTCTTGTGTTGTTGATTGAGATACTCATATGATTGGATAAGATTTGTGGTGTAGGATTGATAAGTGAGCTTCTGATTTTTTGTCAAGTTGGTCAGTTTTAGCAACTTCTGGATTCATTTCGGATAGTCATATTTACCGTGAATCTTAAGTACAAGCCTAATGTTCTCGTGTTTTTGATCGACTTTATTGAGTTTCTTGTAAATGACCAGTGTAAATTTTAGAACCAGTTCTTTGTAATTTCCCAATGATTTTTTTTCTTTTTCCTAGAAAAATTGTCTGGTGTCTCTTTCAGTCTCTCAGGTTTATATAAACATTCTTGATTTTTGGTTTGATGTGTCAGTGAGTAAAGAGAACTTGTTGAGGATAGATGGCTGAGAGAAAAGAGAAAAAATTCCTTACAGTAGCTCCATTTGAGTGTGCTTGGAGAAAAGATTTGAAATTCCGGGAAGCTGGGAGGGGTTGTGTAGCTTTTGAAGCTTTTGCTCACAATGATGTAACGGTTGTTTTCAGAGAGAATGTGGGAAGCCAACATTATCATTATAAGAGAGATAATAGTCCTCATTATACTGTGATTATTGGTAGTCATAGGAATCGTAGGTTGAAAATTGAGGTGGATGGAAAAACTGTGGTTGATGTGGCTGGTGTTGGTCTTTGTTGTTCTTCTGCATTTCAGAGTTATTGGATCAGTATCTATGATGGGTTGATTAGTATTGGTAAGGGAAGGTACCCTTTTCAGAATCTTGTGTTTCAATGGCTTGATTCGAGTCCGAATTGCAGTGTTCGATATGTTGGACTAAGCAGCTGGGATAAACATGTTGGTTATAGGAATGTCAATGTTTTGCCACTAACACAGAATCACATAATGCTTTGGAAACAAGTGGATTGTGATAAATATGAAGAGGAAGAGGATGGTGATGAGGAAATGATGATAGATGAACGCACCGATTATGAAAAATGGGGGCTTGAAAACTTTCTTGAGAGTTGGGAATTATCTGATATGTTCTTCATTGTTGGTACTGAAGAAGTCCCAGCACACAAGGTTATCTTGCAAGCATCTGGTAATTTCCCTTTGAGTTCGACAGGTAAAGGCATTGTTCAGCTGCAAGGAGTAACATATCCAATTCTACATGCACTTCTCCAGTTTATTTACACAGGCCGGACCCAGGTATCCCTTTTTCTCGCCTCTCATCACAACTATTCGTTGCATCTCACAGCATTGTCCTGTTGCTTAATTTCTTAGCCCTCAAATCATATCTTTTGTAGTTTTGAAAATGGTAGTCTGGTTTGGGTTCAAGGATTGTGGTTTAACCCCTCTGGTTTCATGGCTCGTGTCATATCTCATATCTATTCATCTTCCATCTATCTCCTTCGTGCTTTTTACTTGATATCTGTCTTTCTGGTATTCATCTCTGTTTCTTTTAGGCAAATTCTAAGTGGTGAGAATTATTTCAAACTTTGTTAATATCATCTGAACTTAATTGAGGTTTTTGTCTGGTGTAGATTTCAGAGCCACTACTTGGCTCCTTATGGGCTTTGAGCTCACAATTTCAAGTGATGCCATTGGTGAAGCAGTGTGAGGAGACTATGGAACGGTTTAAGCTAAATAAAAGATTGTTTGATTCGGGTAAGAATGTGGAGTTGTCATATCCAAGCTTTCGGCCTCATTGTACAGTCTTTCCCTTTGGTCTCCCCATCAATTCACTGAGGCTCAAACAGTTGACCTCAAATGGCGAGTATGCTGATGTAAACATTTACATTGAGGGCCATGGTCTTGTTACCCAATCTCATAAAATTATTCTCAGCCTATGGAGTCTTCCATTTGCCAAAGTAAGCCAACATGGTATTTCTTCATTTTCATGGCTCCTTTATGCCTTTGTGAAGTAAACAGCATATATTCATATTGAGTGTCTTGCATTTTGGTGATAGTATTTTTATCAATTTACTAGAAATTATTGAATAGTAGTTATTTGTAATGACAGATGTTCACAAATGGAATGAGTGAGAGCAATTCCTTAGATGTTCATCTGAGAGATGTGTCAACAAAAGCATTCAAGATTATGCTCGAGTTCATGTACAGTGGCGAGCTCAGTATAGAAGATAGCTTGGATTTTGGTAGCTTGTTACTCCAGCTTCTCATTTTGTCTGATCAATTTGGAGTCACCCTCCTTCATCAGGAATGCTGCAAATTGCTTTTAGAATCCTTCTCGGAGGTAGTCTAGTAATCCTTATTGTACAATTAACTTGATGTGAAGAATTTTTTAAGCATAATTTATCATGTTGCCACAATTAAATCATGCTTTTTGTATGACTAGAACTAAATGAACGGAGAAGAGACCTGCAGTTTCGGACTTCTGAAAACAAAAGAAGAGAGCCCTTCTGTTGAATTATAAAATATTGATTTCTTTCATGTACATATTATATGCAGGGATGGAGTTCTCCTAGTGGATGAAGGTCATACAACATCAGTTTTTCTATTATGCACAAGTTTATTGGACGAGGAAGCAGACAAATTTGGCAAAGTAGTTGTGCTGTTGCTGTTAAAGCTAACTATTGAACTTTGTTGCAGGACTCAGTATGTCCAATCCTTCAAGTGGTTACACCGATTTCGTCTTGTAAACTTATTGAAGAAACATGTGAAAGGAAATTTGCATTGCACTTTGACTACTGCACAACTGCATGCCTTGACTTTGTCTTGTTAGATGAGGCAACTTTTAGCAGTATCATTCAGGTAGGTGCTTGCTTTATAGTATCTAACTTACTTTAAGATTGATGGTAGACTGAAGCATTTAAATACATTTACTTCTTCTAGAACAAGCTGATATGGTCTAGTAGCTTTCTACTATGAGGGTGCAAGTTCTCCATGAGTACAGAGTAGTTGCTAACTTTAAAAGTTGGGACTGACAAAATAATGGGGGATAACTCCTCATACTCTAATTTTTTCCCCTTTTTTGGTTCACGTACAAGAATTACTCTGAGGGTATTTGTTGGGATTTGAGTCAATGATTACTGAGTTTGAGTATGGCACTTGAACTATTGATTCAGTTGTAACGGGAGAGAGTTTTAATGTCCTAAGACACAATTCTAAAACCCTTGTGGATTAGGATTACATTTAAATTACTTCGTAGTGATAGGGTTCTCTTCTAGAAGTAATAGCCTATAGATATTGTTCAATGCTTTGGATAATTGTAATTATTTATCAAACAAATTATGGGCTTTGCAGCACCTGGACCTGACGGTGACATCTGAAGAAAGAGTTCTCAATGCTATCCTCATGTGGGGCATGAAAGCAAAGGAATTGTGCGGGTGGGAGGTGGTGGATGAACTATTTATAAAATTAACTCCTGAACTAGTTTTTGAGGAGAGGCTTCAGTCAGTTAATGACTTATTGCCATTTGTGCGATTTCCATTACTGCCACATGCCCTGTTGAAGAAGGTGTGCTGGCCTGGATACACATTTTATTGTGATTTTTTTACAAATGAGATTGAGAGCTTGGTCTGACTCGCTTTTCTGTGATGATGTTGCAGTTGGAGAACAGCAGTCTCAGTAGACAGATTCCTATTTTTGATAATCTTGTGAGTTTGACAGTTCTATTTTGGGACAATAATTTGAATTAAAAATTTGATATCGCTCTCTCTATCTCTCTTTTTGACTTCAACTATCTTGTAATGTTTCTTCAACATTAATGAGTTAGGTGAAGGAGGCTATCATTTTCATAGAATCTGGATCAGCAGTGCCAGGAAGCAACCAAAGGTAAGCATTACGTATCATCATATATCTTGATCTTGCATCATTTCAACTTTTTTTGTTTTTGGCTTACTATTTCCTGAATTCTCAATTTTATTCATCTTGTGATTGATGGTCTAGCCTTATTTCTATTATTCTGGAATAGTTTGCTGCTAAATGCTTAAGCAAATGCTTCATAGGAATTATATCATATGAGGTTATTTTCTAAGGAAATAAAATATCCTAACCTCCAGCCAGTTCCAATTCTGAAAGAAACTCTATGCAACCTCGTTCATTTAGTTATTGCTGTACTCTTTGCTTCCATTTGTAGTATATTCTATGATGACACGTGAGATGTGTGTGTGTGTGGTGCTTACAAGCTTAAGAAGAGGTTAGGTAATGTGATCATACTTTGCAGTGTGAGATTTCAACATAGACGATCTAGTTTCAAGGAGCTCCAGTACATATGTGATGGTGACAGCAACGGAGTTTTGTACTTTGCTGGCACATCATATGGGGAACATCCATGGGTGAATCCAGTTCTGGCTAAGGCAAACTCCTTGACTGTTTTTTTTTTTCTTTTGGGGCCAATGGTTTAATTTTTTGTGTACCTTATCTTATTAAATTGCATGTTTCAGAGAATTAACATTGCAGCAAGCAGCCCCATTTCGCGATACACTGATCCCAAGGCTTTTTCTTCAAGAACTTACCAGGTATGTTGAACCAAATCTTAGAGATAAAAATGCTAAGGAATCACCCCAAGTTTTATGAAATTTTAATTGGATGACTTTTTTCACTTCAGGGACTATCTTTTGCTGGGCCTCGGATGGAAGATGGACACCATTGCGCTTGGTGGATGGTTGACATTGGCCAAGATCACCAGGTTTCTTTTATTTTCTTGACTTCAATTAGTTGTTCTCCTTAAGTAAGAGATCATTAATGTTGCTCTTCATTCTATCAATTCAGTCACATGAGTTCCTCATTATAGTAACGATATTAAGGGTATGTTTAGGATTGAGGTGTTGTAGCTTAAAGCTACAGTTGTTGTGGAAAAAAAATTGTAATTATCAAATAAAAGTTAATAACATGTAGTAAATATAATTTTTAAATAATAATTTTAACAAAATTATTAAAAACATAATAGATTTTACATCATACAAGTGAAAAATCATATTAACATAGTTTCTAAGCTACAACAGTTAGTGTTTACCAAATACTTTAGTGCTGTAGCTTAAAAGGTACAGTTGCCTAACCTTAACTTTAATCCTAAACATACCCTAAGAAGTTAAAATCAGGACTGACTTAAGATGTGTATTGATGCAGCTTATGTGCAATTACTACACCTTGAGAATGGATGGGTCCAGGGCTTACATAAGATGTTGGAATTTTCAGGTAAAATGATCTTGAGCTGCAGTTGTTTTTTGTCAATATTCTTTTATGGGTCATGAAATTGGTATCAAAATAAAAACCCAAGTGAAGTGATGGGGAATTAAGAGCTTTTGGTGAATTGTCTCCAATGTAGGGCTCTATGGATGGGCAGAGCTGGACAAACCTGAGAGTTCATGAGAATGATCAAACAATGTGCAAGCCTGGTCAATTTGCATCGTGGGCAGTAATAGGACCAAATGCACTGCTTCCATTTAGATTCTTTCGGGTTGTTCTCACGGGGCATACTGTTGATGCTGCTAATCCCTGGAACTTCTGCATCTGCTTCTTGGAACTATATGGCTACTTCCATTGATTTTAGAGGATGACTTGGTTTTACTATGTTTAGTGTAACAAACTTTTTCAGCAGTGTTATGTTGTGTGTTTTGCTTATCAGCAAGTAATGGTGTGGATAATAAAATTGTATAGCTGATGGTAAGAAAACTTTTAAATGGGGGGCTAACAGGTATCTCCCATGGTATTTATTGTATTGGTAACTCTGGCTCACTTGTAAAACTGTATGCGCATGCCCTAAGAACTTAATTGTCTTGCGGCAGTTTGAGAAACATAAATTTAACCTAGAGCAGTATGAACGAACTCAAATTCCTTTTAGACTATAAAAGTGTAAGGATAAGCGCCGTAGAAAATGACTTGGAGGTTCTTGGATACAGGCGTATGTATGATCGGTATAAACCGTATAATAATTGCTCTTGTGAATCATGCAAATTAAGTGGAAGCAACACGATTCGGGAGAGACTGCAGCTAGCAATGGCAAATTTATTGATTAACTGATCAGGTGAGAACAGCAAAAGTTGAGATATACATATGCTTCCAGTCGCGTAAGAAATGAGTGAATGGATATAATAATAATGTAATATATATTACTGCAAAATTATTTTTATTAACATAAAAATGGTATTAGTTAAATTATATTTGAATTTGTAGATATGTTAAATATGAGTTCGATTATTGTGCAATTTAATCATTACTGTTAAAGTAAAACCACACAAGGAAGGCCACAGAGAAGACTTTGTTAGAGCTACAAAGTGCTCTCGTACGGGAATAAGCGATTAGCAAATGCAAAATTGGGTGTGAGCTGACGTGTGTGTATAATTATTTGTTGAATTATTCAATTGCAGTAGTTTAGTGATGAGTGCTCAGCAGCAGGGGATAAAACCAATAAAATAAAAAGTGATACGATCTGTAAGGGATAGCCTCAATAATAATCTTTATGAAAGAAATTAGTAAAAAGACATCAAATAAATTATATTCATCCTCGCACTCTGTCTCTGTGTTGGAGATGTTTTTAACTTTAAAAAATCTCCAATGTCTCCCTCCTGAAACAGAAACAGAGAATATATGATAGCAACTTAAGATTATATGAAAAAGGACATTTATTTTATTTTTAAAAAAATTGTTCAAATGCTACTTTTACAAGTAATTAAAATACTAGTTAATTCGAAAACGGGAAATAAAAAATTAAAGCATTTTAAAAAGAGTAGCGCACAAACAAATAATTACCTTACCTTATAAAATAAAAATTATAATAATAGTACACATTCTAAATTTTTTATCCTAAATAATTATCTTAAATTATGTGACATTCATCAATTGGTTGATAAAATTAAAGTGAATTAATTATTTTATCTTACTAACTAATTGATGAATACTATATCATTTTAAATAGTTATTTATAATAAAAAATTTGATATGTATAATATTACTCTGAAAATTATTCCAAGGGGGGCCGTGGGATTAGCCGTTAGGTTAGGATTATATTTTTAATTCAATTAAACATAATAATTTTTAAAACTTAAAATAATATAATATGTGATACATTAATAAAAAAAATATTAATTGTAATCATGTAAATAATAAATTATACAAAACATCATTATTAATTTCACATTAAACTATAATACTTTTTAATTTATTTAAGTATTAAGTATTTTATATTCAAAATTTACATTTTAAATAAATATTATAAATATTTTTTTTATAAAATAATAGATTATTAAATAATAATAAATTATAAATATATATAATAAGTAAATATAAAAATTTATTTAAACTATGATTTATATTTAATTAATATCATTGACAGCGGTTAGCATAATTAATAATACAAAATTTTTAGTTTATAATAATAATAATAACTTGTAAATCGTAATATTATAATATAAATTATTATAAATAATTTAAAATTAAAAATATTATTGTGAGCCCCATAATATTGATTTTGATTTGTGAAATAAATATTGTTTATATTTTATTTAAACACAACATAAACATATTAACTATCCAAAACTCGTTGTATAATATTGTATCAAGCACACCATTTGGTGAAAAACAAACATTGGTGTAATTTTTTTTATCAGTACAACCAAATAAATACTAAAAAAAAAAAAAAAAAGACGTCTCAATGGATAAAAAATAATAATAATAAAGGGTGTGATTGAACTAAAAACTGGTGCTACAATAGAGCAAGTACCGGTACACACGTTGGAATATATTCAATTGGAAAACGTAACGCTTCAGAATGGTGGCAGTGGGCCAGTGGCTTCTTTTTAAAATGACCCCGCAGACGCAGAGGCCACAGCCCTTCAAAACAAAGCAGAGAAAGATCAAGGATGCAGCAGCTAGCAGTAGCACCGGCAGATAGTAGGAGAAATAAGTATGTATAGTAAGAAATTTTCACGAACTCCGGTTAAAATAAATCAATAAAATTGATTCAGGAAATTGGTTCTTGCTTTAAACAAAGTTGAGGAAAATGAGGTAAAAGAGAAAGGTTCCTTCGATAATGTGGACAGGACAAAACAGGCTTAGAAAAATAAAGAATCCAAACGTTTGGCGCCACGCATTTTTTATTAGTTTGATTGAAATCTTGGATTCATTTGTTTTTGCATGGGTACCTTCAATTTGATTACTTTCACGGTATGTAATAGCCCCAGCTGCCCATGGCCATTGTCCAGTTGAGAATTGATATCTAGGCATTTGAAAAATAACATTTATGTTTGCATGACTTGTTTGCGTCAATTGTTAAACAGGGACAAATCATCGTGAGTTAATGATTTGGGATTTTTTTTTTTTTTTTTGTTCCAGTCAAGATGATCATAAATTTGGCGAGAATACAAGTGCGATCACCTAGCTTCTCTCTAGTTAAAAATCATAATGCATAAATATCCAGTCACAATTTATGCAATGCAACGATCACCGCTGGGGATTGTGCTCACTCCAAACAAATTTTAAAAACATCACATGTTAGTAATATTCAAATCCAATACAGTACTACAAAAATGCGAGTCCAGGTGACACTCCCCACCCCGTTTGTAACAACTTAATCTAGAATAATAATCATCCTTTTACACAGAGCTTGCGGGTCTTAATGGCAGGAATTTTCAACCAAAGGCATGAATGACAATAAACTGAGCAATGATCCAGGACCAAGGAGATTAGCAACCATTCTTCCAAAAAGCGGATGATTACCTTCGAACAGGCGGCACAATGCCCCTACCAGGTGCTGCTCCACGGCCAGCTGCAGCAGCCTGCACAGCCAACAAAAAAAAAAAAAACAAAGGTTTGTTAAGTAAGAATTGGCCATGAATATAGGTTACACATGATCTGTTTTGACGGCCTGAAACATTACATAACAAACAAAACCGCAACTTAGGCACTTGTTTTTCATGCAAAAACAGTAACCTAGCACCAATCCATCCTTCGGGGGTCCACATGAATTTGGAACATCCGAGTATCTTTTACATTGATTAAAGTGACTCCCCATGTTGATAATACTTAAGAAATATTTTATTTAAAAAAAGAAAAGAAAAGAAAAACTTACTTTAGCCCGCATAGCAACAGCTCTACCCCGGCCAACCCCAATTGATGAGCTTTTACCCTTCAAGACACGGTGAGAATTATAAGTCACAAATTACAAAGTGAGCTATTAAGAGTCTATTTAATTACCAACTGTAAGGTACCTTGATTCTAGCATCGAGACGCTTGAACATTGGAGCATTCTTCAACATGTCTGGTATGACCATAAACCTGTGGAAATTTAAATTTCAAATTATTTCCAGGCAATTCACTGAATATTTAAATAGCTAACAAAACATCTCAGTTGATGCATGGTTAAGTTGATGATTAAAACCAAAATGACGTGTGTTTCAGTACCTGACTTTGCTGCCCCTGATGAAAACATGCTCAAGCTGAGAGACCTTTCCATCCTGTTGAGAAAGAAACTGACTGAATTAAGTAAAATAAACAAGTGGAGATGTAAAAAAAATAAAGAAATAACTATTCAAGCTGGGAAGATCAACATTCAATAGAAGAAAATTTCAATACAAAAGTCTAGTACACATCCAAAATAGTGAAAAAGAAAAAAAGCATTGGAGCTGGATGACGGCTTTGAGGAGAGTATACAAGACTCAATTGAAGGATCAAATCAGATTCAAGCCTAGACACAAGCAAACTAGCCAGGACAAAATAATAATGCACAACCCAAGCAATTCAGTCTGCTCCCTCCCACCCTCCCTCTATCTCTTTTGCCTCTTCAGATATCCTAGTCAAGTAATTATTTTCCAATAAATTACTTGAAACCAATAAAAAAACATAAAAAGTTTGGCATCGTCATATAAAAAATGTTCGGGGACTTTTAATCATCAGTGAATAAAGAAGAGAAGAGAAAGCATGGAATTGGTATACTGCAGAGATAATTTACATCCTATCCAGCTCATCTAGTTTTATTATTCTGAAATATCTCTGTAGAAGAATATGAATTGCAGGACAAGTCAGGCATCAATAATAAGCTAAATCGATTTTCAAAGTTTTTTATCCTGTGCCATGTCATATCATTAAACAATTAAAAACCAAAATTCAGAATCATAATAAACCCTGGAAACCAAACATTAGGGTTTAACAACCACTGCACACAAATTTCAAAAATCACACTCTTCCCTAAAACCCAAAACATCATGGTTTAACAGGTAAAACGGGTTGTTCACTATGAATTTCCAGGGAAAATTCACCAATCTAAATGTTACATTCATCAGATCTATAAATCGCATTAAAAATCAAATTTAGGGTTTTAGGGAAAATCGCATGCTAAGTCAAAAACAAGAAATAACTAAATAATCGAACAACTAATTAGAGTACCTTAGCAGTGTAAGTGATGTTCTCGAGCTGGCAATTCCAGTTATCTTCACATTCTACCATGCTTCCTCGGTAGAGCTCTCCGCTCTTGAGCTCGACTGTTACCACGTGTCCCGAGGCCTCGTGTAGTAACTTCACTGGTATGCCCAAGCTTCTGCTCATGGCTTCTCTTCTTTTCTCTCTTCACCTCTCAAATGCTGTGTGTAACTTAAAGTAAAACCCTAATCAATATCTTGCCCGCTGTTTTCAGACTGAGAAGTTGGGAGGAGGACTCCGTGATTTAATTTAAAGACGCGTTATGAAGAACTTCACTGGTATGCCCAAGCCTAGGCGGCCTTGCTGGTTCGGATTGCCGAGGCCCGTCGAATTAATTCTTGGCCCAGAGTATCCAGTGGATGAGACTGGTGAGCTTCTCGGGTCGCCCCCCACGAAGCCTACTTAAAATTAATTTCATTTTTTTTTTATCGTTAAAACTATTCAAGAGTTTCTGTTTAATAATATACAATTATTGAAACAAGATGTTAAATCATTTCAAACACTTATCTCTAGTTACAAACAAACCATTTATTGATTGAGTGGTAGGCACCTCTTCATTTATTTATTCTTGAAGTCGAGGGTTTGAGTCTATTTGTGTGCATTGTTGTAATAAATTTTCTCACTTTTTTAGTTGATAATTTTTAAACTAAATTTCAACAGTAATACATTTAGAGACACGGCTATGTTGGAGTTAGCAAGTACTGAGGGTATGTTTGAAATTAAAATTGAGTAATTATATTTTTTAAGGTACAGCGCTGAAGTATTTACTAAACATTAATTATTTTAGTTTAGAAATTATATTAATATAATTTTTTACTTGTATGATGAAAAATCTATTATGTCTTTAATAATTTTGATAAAATTATTAATTAAAAATTATATTTACTATATATTATTAACTTTTATTTTATAATTACTGTTTTTTCTACAGCAGCTGTAACTTTTTAAACACAGCACATCAATTTCAAACATATCATAAAGCCCATGTTTAGCTTTTGAAAATTTTTAAATCAATTTTGATATTTGTCTAATTTTTTTAACCTGATTTGCCATAAAAACCCTACTAAATTTAAAAATATATATAAGAGGTTAAAGTTTAAAGACACGCGTTTTGGTTTTAACTTTTTTTTTTTTTTTCAATTTGAAATCCCTTTCTATTTCTGCAGCAACTCCATTCTATTATTGCCATTTAAATACAAGTTGTATTATCCAATATACAAATTGTAAAAGTAAAATGGGTTTTATTCATCCAATTTATTTAATGCTTCAAAAATTTAGTTAGATAATACTACATGTATTTTGTGCCTCAAAAATTTAATCGAATGTGAGAATGAATTGATGTACTAATCATATGAAATATCAATAGCTGAATAATAATATAATTATATACAAAAACAATAATATATTTTACAGTGGTTATGTTTCAACATTTTCAACATATGAAAATATGGCAACGACAATTATAAATGCGTTGAATGAAATATTTTAATAAATATGATTTTTAATAACCTTTTCCATTGAAATCTTTTTTCAAAATTATAATTCTATTTGAATTAAGCCCCTACTACATTGAACTTCCGGCATTGAACACGTTGTCACTCTGGATTTCAACCATGATACTTCGAATCATGTCAAAAAAATACAATAATCATTACAATTTAGGAATTTTATATCGATAAATTTAATGTCAGAATGTTGTAGTATGGGTTTCAATCCTCCCACGGGCTGACCCGATCGAAATTTTACAAAAATATTTCAGACGATCATTTAATTCGACACTACCATTGAACATTGGATATATTTCCCAAGGTTAAAAAAATAGAACAAACGAAAAATTGAAGAAGAAAAAACGTGTCAGAGTGCATTTATATGTTGATTGATTAAAGGCCAATTTGATATCGTAAATTGCGTCGGGACCATTTTGATAATACTTTTGTTTTTAAAAATAATTGCGATAATAAATCATATGTTTAGTAAATTTTATTTTTAAAAATATTACAAGTTTTAAAAATAATTATATATATTTAATAAATTTTGTTGTTAAACTATCATTAGAATGCTATCACTGAGACAAACATAACGTTCAATAAAATTTATTCACACATTTATAAATATATATAAATAATTATTTTTTATTATAATATATAATAATAGATATTTTTATTTTATTAAATTTATTTTTTATTTTGTTATACAAACATATAATAATAATATCTTCAAATTTAATGATTTTATTTCTTATTTAAATAATGATAATTTTGAAATTTTTTAATACAAGTAATAATATATAAGGAGTTATATTAAGTATAAAATTGATTTTTAAAATTATATTTTGAAAAGCTACTTCTTTAACGCTTTTCAAAATCTACTATATAACAAGATAATTTTTTTTTAAAAGTGATTTATAAAAAAATTTATTAGATACTAAAATTAACTTTAACTTTTTAAAATTATTTTTAAACCTTTCAAAATTTATCACAAACTAATCTTTAACCATACTTGAATGACTTTTATGTTATTATCATTTTATGATAATCAAATATAACTATTTGTAAATTACAGATAATTTCATCTGTGAAGAATAGGCCTTTTCACACCTCTAAAAATTGGTCATAAATTTTTTTTTAATTAAAATTACTTAAATAACCTAGCATAAATTAATTCAGTTTTTAATAGAAATTTACACCCACCCCATATTAGACATCTTAACATTCAAATCTCAATTTGAATCTCAATCAACGTGTTATTCATTATTAAATAATAATTAAATAATTTTATAATTTATGAAATTTATTATACAATAAAAGAATGACATGTGGCATTGGTCTCAACTTGAGATTCAAATATTGAGATATATAATATTATTAATTTTAAAATAATTGAATTAGGGGATAATAGTGCAAATATTTGCAGCAACTGTAAGGCTAAATTGCAAATTCCAGATAATCATTTCATTTATGGTGCATTTGCTTATGATAGTGGGGAATCGAAATCGAGATAAAAATAATTGATGGTATTTAATGATTAAAATAAAAGTATAAATAAGATTAAATACGTGGGGTTCATATATTTTTAGAACTTAAAATATCATAGGATGTTGGAATCAAATTTCCATTCCTAAACTCCTAATTTTACCCCATTCATAGTACATAATTTCACTTTAATCCTTAATTAAAATATCACTATATTATTATTGTCATTATTTTTTATAACAACAACAATAACAATAATAATAATAATAAATTAAAATCATTTTAATAACTTGTAACAATACATCAATAAAAATATAATTCATTTTATTTAAGATTTCTACCATTGCAATAAATAATTTATAGACATTATTATTCTCAATTTTAATTTCCGTCTATTTTAATTTAAGTGCATGTTGATTCCAACTCATTTCAAATGCGAATCGGTAAATGCAACGTTAGTAGAGTGGTGGAATATTTCTGCAACAAAGTCTTCAAGAACATTTGAGGTGGCGTAATGAGTCGCAGCCTAGCTATTGTGGTAATATAAACTTCAGACAACCGTAGATTATTACTCCTCGAATTCATAGATTTTCGTGATCGATCCGCAACTCATGGGTCTAGCTACCTTACGTTATCTGTTAGTTACAGATTACGAAATGACAAGTCAATAAATAAGGGGGTGACACATGAAGTTAATCGGAGGGTCAAATGACCGGAGCAACAAGTCGCATTCCAGTTGAAAAATAGAGGTTAATTTTTTCGAGCCTCCATATGTTCCAACATATAGCACCATGGCCCCATTAATTTTGTCAATAGCCATTGTGCCACTAATTCTATTTATTTTTTCTGTTTAATGTAGCCGTTCCGGTTTGAATTTTGAAAAATTATATATACCCCTTGCATTAATCTGTACATTACAAAAAATATTATGTCGAAAATTTTTTACTCATTTTTAAATATCAAAAATTATTTATTTAAAATACTTTTTTTAATTTTATTTTAGAGTTTGGAACATTTTAGACAATTTTATGATAATTGGTATCAAGTACCAAAACATGAGATTACAATTTTAACTTGTAAAAAAAATTTCTAAATATTATAAACACATTTTTTATATTGTTTTAAATTTTTCACTAAGAATTTTTTTAGCACTAATATATTAATTAATATCATAAATATACCTATATTTATTTTAAAAAATGAAATATTCTTTCCTAAGTGTCATATATGAAACACAAAATCATCAAGAGTGCCTTTATTTTTATGCATTAAAAAATTATGTAAATTAATATAATTAATTTACTTCCTTAAATATGTAAAAAGTTGAAATTAGTATCTGTTATTATTATTTAGTAATGAAATGGGCGCTAAGTGATGACTTACAGAGCTTGAAGGAATAAATAGTGATTATAGAATCATGTGAATATGTTTAAAATTAATGATTTTATTAAGTTTCTACCAACGATTCTATTAATTTCTATCAGTTGGATTTCAGTCAACAAATCCAACGAATAATAGCTGCGGGCTGTTAGTTACATTATTTTGTAACTTAGCCGCAGCCGCAACTCATATATAAAGGCATGGTGCAATCAATTTGCAGCCGTCATGTCACAATAAATATTTAAAACTCGACGGTAGCAGTTACAAGCGGGATTTAAAAACCTTCCGGCTACCGTTTCACAAATTTAAGAAATTTCGACGGCCTGTGAGTAGTCACGTGGGGTATATGCTTTACTTCAGTCCTTTGTTGCCTTCCTAGCAATCAAATCACCATCGCCATTCGCCGATTAAAAAAAAAAAAAAATCTCAATGATTTGGAGCGTGGGCCCCGTACAAAGATCTGACGGTCAGATTTTACTGATTGAAAATAATGCCATGCATACGCGTCCTCGTATAACTGCTTTATCGAGGGGTAAATAATACACTTGCTTTTACAGATGAACCATACAAGCTGAATTGGAGAAGATGTTGGGTTCGCTGAGTCTAGTTTCGCAGCTTACTGCTGGCTGTTCTTCACTTCCATCAAGCAAAACTTACGCACGAGTAAAATTCAACTTCACTTTCATATATTTCTGTTTTTTTAAAAAAAATTGATGTTATTTATTACTTGTATTTGAGTTTACTTCAGTTTATATGGAAGTCACTCTTGTATTTATGAAATGATCAATATTCGATTTGAGCTGAAGTGAGTTTTTTCTGGGGGAGCGGGTGTGTTCACATGAATTTTTATGTTGCGTGAATATAATTTGCTGCATTTAGTACTTCATTTGAATTTTATTCGAAATTTAAGATTAGAATCTTAGATGCATGTGATTTTTAGATAGGTGAGCTTGCTTAAATTAAGGTGTTGATGGAATGATGGGCTCATGTTTCTGAAGAATGATGTTGAGTTTCATTTCATGGGTGATCTTAGTGAAGGGAAATGTAAGTAAAGAAATAAAGAAATTGGGAAAATTATTTTGAGGCTCAAGAAGGTTATTTTTGTTGCCTGTTGGAGGAATTCCACTATTACAATCTATTTTTTGAATTGCAGAGTAGTTTATATGCTTGAGATTCTGTTTATTGACTTACTTTTAAGAAGTCTAGGTCTTTGAAGTTGATATGCTTAATGTTTTCAACAGGTTGCAAAAAACAATGAGCTTGCCAAACAGTTACCAATCGGGAGAATGTGTGGATTTCAAAAATTGCTTAGGCATCACAAATTTACATCAAGATTTCTGGTGCCCCCGAGAGTATGTTTGACATTTCTAACATTGAACATTGGGAAACTTTGCGTGATTTACGTTGCGTTGAAGTTACATGGCGGTAAACTGGCCCTTGGTTCCAAGAAATTACGGATTTTGCATGTTAAATTTGTTGGATGGGTTGGTTTTTAACTGTTATGAACCAGGACTCATTGATTGTTCATTATAGAGAAACCAGGGTCAACAAATTCTCATTCACATTGCATCTAAAAATCAACTTCACTGTCATTGTCATAAATTAAATGAAACGAACTCAAAAGTAGAATCCAGAACTCCTATTGAATTTGAAAAATTAAATCTTCTATGGTGAATATTTATGAAGTTAGAAAACAAGGATTCTCATCATATCCCCTGCATTACCTCTACAAAATATTTTCTCTTAATTCTCGTGCAAGTATATTTCTTTTCTGAGTTGGTAATCAGGTGCTTCTCTGTTGCTATTTTTTATTCTATTACCTTGGCAGGTGAAGCACAATTCCCCAATCATGTCTGTTTTGACTGATGACAACTCATCCATGACAATAATGGAGGACGAGACAGAAGATATTGGTATCTTGAGCACTGATCAAGGCTTGGAACCATTTAAAGATCACTTCAAATATAGAATGAAGAGATATGTAGATCAAAAGCTTCTGTTTGAAAAGCATGAGGGTGGTCTCCAGGAATTTGCAAAAGGTAGTATTTATATTGCCATTGTACTCTTTTCTTTACTTTTGACTCATTTTTTGAAAATGACATGGTCAACACTTGCATGATATACATTAGTAAATTGTCAAAAATTGTGGTTATAAGTGCTAAAAATTATTACTGACACTTCACGTGCAAGAGTATACATGAATTAGTTTTCTTTAGAAATGACTGACACTTAAATTCTCTTCTACAGTAAAATTTGATGCATGCTAATGTTTAAAAGAACCATTACATTGCTGTATTGTTTTGATCTTGGTTATATCTTACATGTTTGATGGCTTTATTTTATTTCTTTATTCAGACTAATAGTTCACTGTAAATTCACCCTGCTTCACTTTGTAGGTTATCTAAAATTTGGATTTAACCGAGAAGATGGTGGCATTGTGTATCGCGAGTGGGCTCCTGCAGCGAAGTAAGGCCCTTGTTTAATTAAAAGCTTTGAAAATACAAAATTACTTGATTTTTTGGTCATTTCATATTTTAATTGTTTGATTGGGATTTATCTGTCATATAAAATAGGGAAGCGCAACTTATTGGGGATTTCAATGGATGGGATGGATCTAACCACAAGATGGAAAGGAATCAATTTGGTGTTTGGAGTATTAGTATTCCTGATTCCGGTGGAAAACCAGCCATTCCACATGGCTCACGAGTCAAATTCCGATTCAAGCATGATGGGGTATTAATTGATAGAATCCCTGCATGGATTAAGTATGCAACCGCGGATCCTTCAAGGTTTGGAGCACCATATGATGGTGTCTACTGGGATCCATCACCTTCAGAAAGGTACTGGTTACTCTTACTCAACTTGTCTTTGTTAAAGTATGAACATCTGCAATCAAAATCTAGCAAAAACTTGAGCGTTATTGTATGAGAGCAATCTGTGGCAAAAGTAAAATATGTTACATAGAGTTTCTTTAACTGTTTATTCAGGTATGAGTTTAAGTACCCTCGACCTCCAAAACCCAAGGCCCCACGGATATATGAGGCTCATGTTGGAATGAGTAGCTCCGAACCACGTTTGAATTCATACAGAGAGTTTGCCGATGATGTTTTGCCTCGTATTCGGGCAAATAACTACAACACAGTCCAATTGATGGCCGTGATGGAGCATTCATATTACGCATCATTTGGGTATCATGTTACGAACTTTTTTGCTGTAAGTAGCAGATCTGGAACTCCCGAGGACCTTAAGTATTTAATTGATAAAGCCCATAGCTTAGGTCTGCGGGTCTTGGTGGATATTGTTCACAGCCATGCTAGTAACAATGTCACCGATGGTCTTAATGGGTTTGATGTTGGCCAAAGCTCACAAGAGTCGTATTTCCACACCGGAGATCGAGGCTATCATAAGTTGTGGGATAGTAGGCTCTTCAACTATGCTAACTGGGAAGTACTTCGCTTCCTTCTGTCCAACTTGCAGTGGTGGATTGAGGAGTTCAAATTTGATGGATTTCGATTCGATGGTGTAACTTCAATGTTATATCACCACCATGGGATCAACATGAGTTTTACTGGGAGTTATGATGAATATTTCAGTGAGGCAACGGATGTTGATGCTATTGTTTATTTGATGCTGGCTAATTGTCTGGTTCATAATATTTTTCCAGATGCGACTGTAATTGCCGAAGATGTTTCTGGTATGCCTGGACTTGGTTTGCCTGTTTCTATGGGGGGCATAGGCTTTGATTACCGCTTAGCAATGGCCATCCCTGACCGGTGGATTGATTATTTGAAGAACAAGAAAGATGAAGAATGGTCGATGAAGGAAATATCGGGGAGTCTGACAAATAGGAGATACACTGAGAAGTGTGTATCTTATGCAGAAAGTCATGATCAGGTATAAAGTGTCTCTTTTGTAGTTACAACATGTTTGTTTAATCCAATTACCTGTATTTTGGTTTCCATTCTTGCTCCAATTGGAAGTGTCTCAAACTCAAAGTCAGCTCTTGCTGGCCAGGAGGTTGAAAGAAACGACACTTAAGACTTTTACAGGCTTCTTCACAGTATATCTTCCCTGCCGAGTCTGGCCCAAAAATCATTGTCTTTTTTATTTTTATTTTATTTTCATTCAGCCCTTATAATTTGACTATTTTTCTAATGAGTTGCTTTATTTTCCAGGCCATTGTAGGAGATAAGACTATTGCATTTTTCTTGATGGATCAAGAGATGTATTCTGGTATGTCTAGTTTAACAGATGCTTCTCCAACTATTGAACGAGGAATAGCTCTTCATAAGGTATGTTGTTCATCAAATCATAGAGAATCTTGCAAAACCATTTAGTTGCGCAACTCAACTTAAGCCTACTGGCCCTATCCCTCTGACAAAGTTTTAAGATAATTGCTGACGGCACTCATTTATATTTCAGATCAATTGTATTGGTTGCAGAATTCATACTACTTAGATTATGTTCAAATGTTGTATTTTGTGTTTTTCTTTTCTTTCATCATTCTCTTTACCGTAAGCGGATATAGTACATTTGATAATGATTATCTATATCTGTTGCAGATGATACATTTCATAACTATGGCATTAGGAGGCGACGGCTACCTTAATTTTATGGGGAATGAGGTAAATGCACTGCCCCAAATCCTACTTGACAAACTCAGGAGTCAGTTCACAGACCTGAGGTTTTTGCTTGTATGATTAGTGAGGAGTCTTTCATTAAGATTTTGATTTGACAGCCAAAGCAAAATTCTTGAGTTCTAAGAAAGGAAGAAAACAACTGTCTTGCAACAGGCACATTATTTTCTCGTTTTCTAAAATAATAATTTGAGGCATGAATCTACATATTCTAATGAGATGAATTAATAAGGTATATTTCAATTCTTTTTGAGCTACTAATCACATGAGCAACTTTCTAGTTTGTTAAAAAAACATTAAAAGCATGGGGCAGATCATTAACCACCATGGACTTGTCACTGCAACAATCATGAAACCCATTGTGCTTAAACAGACAAAAGACTTGAGTTAATTTCTCAAATTCTGACAGCTATTTGTCACATGTGATAATTTTAGTTTGGACATCCTGAGTGGATTGACTTCCCAAGAGAAGGCAACGGGTGGAGTTATGAAAAATGCAGGCGCCAATGGGACTTGGTGGATACTGATCACTTAAGATATAAGGTTAGAGATCTCATTTTCATTAATTATGTTTTAGTTCTCTCTCCTCCTTCCATCGTTCATTGTGGATTCTCAATCATGCCCTCTTTGCACAATGGAGCACCTGCTGAAAAACATTCATTTTAAGGTCATGCTTTGCTTTTGGTTTTTAAGCCATAAACAAACGTCCCTACCATATTCCATTTCGTCAAACCTTAAGAATATGTTCCATGGCAGGGCACATGGCACTCAAGAAAAAGAAAGGTTGCAGAAAAGGAATTTGTTTGCGTCATCTTGGTTTTTGTGGACATTTATATGATGGATGCTGCATGCTTCATTAATCTGCATTTGACACCTCTGTTTTCTCATCTAACATTTCCTTTTTGATACCATTTTTATTTAAGAGTTCAATTACTAAAATCATGTTTTCTTTGTGCTTGAAAATTGTCCAGTTCATGAATGCATTTGACAGAGCTATAAATGTGCTTGATGATAAGTTTCCATTCCTTGCATCGACAAAGCAGATTGTGAGCAGTACAAATGAAGAAGATAAGGTAAGGATGCTGCTGTGTGATACTTAACTATTTATTCTCTGAACTAATTGATGAAGTTGAAATTTGGGTGAAGGTTATACCATAGGATGAATTGTAAAGAACATTCTAGAGCAGCGATTCAGATTTATACAAATATACTAATCGATTTCTTGACTTTACAGGTTATTGTTTTTGAGCGTGGAGATCTTGTTTTTGTCTTCAATTTTCATCCAGAAAACACATATGAAGGGTATTCATGCTTTATATAACGTGACAGGGCTTTGTGTGTGTCTGAGTTAATGTGGTCTGTATAGTGTGGATGGCTGCGTGCTATCTGGACTACAACAGTTTAAAGGAGTTTGGATAAGGCTTGGATTATGATGAAACATCAATTTCGTTGGATTTTCTCTTTCTTTTTCTTCAACTCTGTGACTCATAATCTGAAATATACAGGTACAAAGTGGGATGTGACTTGCCAGGGAAGTATAAAGTTGCTCTGGATAGTGATGCTTTGGAATTTGGCGGACATGGAAGAGTAAGGAACCCCTTCTAGGCTTCTATAACTATATGCTGTCCTCTTGTTATTGCTAGAATAGTGGAAGATAAAAGAACATATATAGAAGCAACATAATTTCTGAATGCATTGTGTAGCTCGTATTCTTCTTCTATCCACAGTAGTGAAAAGACCTCAATTAAGGATTTAGGGTGCTGTGGATCAAGGGAGGGAAATCTTATGTTTGAACGTGTGGCATGTTCAGTTGTTTTTGTTCACTAGAAGTATACTTTTGGCAGGTGGGCCATAATGTAGATCATTTCACATCTCCAGAAGGGATACCAGGGGTTGCAGAAACAAATTTCAACAACCGTCCCAATTCGTTCAGAGTACTATCACCACCTCGCACAAGTGTGGTATGTTTTATGCTTCAATTTTTTTTTTTTCCCTAAAGTGGAAACCTTACATTTGGTTCAATTGCTCATCAGTATGCATATCAGAATGTTGTGAAATGGTATGTAATTTCAGAAAAGAATGGTTTCAAGTTGATATTGTTGCCCTGGTCTGTTGCCTGCAGCGCAAAACAATGATTATGAAATGCTTAATTTTGTTGTAAATTCTTTAACAGGTCTACTATAGAGTAGAAGAAAGCCAAGAAGGGCACAACAATAGTGAACCAGTGAACGTCGAAGATAAATTAGTAGCAGATGTCCCAGCTGAGCAGGAAACTCTTGAATCATCAGCCACTGTGGCAGCAGATGATGTTGATGATGTTAGTGTGGGAAAGATTGGAGATCAGAAGAAAAATAGAATCGTGGGAGGCAAGTCGAATGTTTAATATGCAAAACTCAGATGTTCATATGACTGCTCTGTGAAATAATAGCGAATGTATCACTGAATCCTTTATGGGTTGTAAATTGTGATATCTGCATTTGAAATCATTCTCATATGCATATATATATATATGTATATATACAAACATACAGTGTGTAAAAGTGAATCGGATTGTGCTTTGCACGGGATATTTTTGCAAGACTCTATGGATTTTGATTTTTGAGAAGTCATGATGCGCATAAAATTTAACATCTGCATCACATTTGGATGGTCTAGTTGTCTTAAGCATTCCTTCTAGATTGCGAATAATATGATCTCAACTCTATTTGTCCAAATGTCCTATACAAATTATTGTGGGGAAGCCAGCCAGTTGATTAAATCTATGGGTAAAGTTTTAACCAAATTTTTGACTGCCCACAATTAGAAAATAACTTGTCATCACTTGTTTGGTTTCTGTTTTATAAGAATTTTTTTTTACATCAGCTTTTTCATATTACAGGAACAAAGGTTATTGGGTTAAAAATCCATTATAAAACTGAGTTAATTTAAAAGTTTTTCGCAACAAACTTTTTCGTCAAGAGAATCTGATGCCAAAACTGAGTTTTTCAATTGTGAAACTACAATTCAGATGTAGAATCAGAGCTAAGTTAGCAAACAGCAATGGCAACAGATTAATTCGCTCTTTGTTATTCTGTACAAATGAATCCTCCTGCCTAATTGATGAATTCGGGGGAAGATACTGAACTTTTGTCAAGTCTCGACCATGAACAAATGTTTGCTACTTTGCTTGCAAGCAATATTTCACTAATCCTTGTCTCAATTATTTTGACCGTTGAGTTGGGCAAATTTTGCATTAATAATAAAGTATGAAAAGTAGACTGAAAAATTATTAACACTACTTATACAATTATTATAAGTGTGGGGAATTATTCACTTTATTTTTTTAATTAAAATTTTTGTTTTGAAAATATAATTGAGTAGTGCTAAACATCCCAATTTTTTATTTAAAAAATTATTCTAAATGATGTAGTATTTATCAATTAATTGATGAGATAATATAATTAATTTATTCAGATTTTATAAAGAATTATCAACTACTCAATAAACTACATATCAACTAGGGATGAAAGGATCAGTACCCATCATGTAAAAATCAAACATAAAATCTTTTGTATTACTTTGAATCTTTTAGAATTTTGTTAGTTAAATTTCAAAAGCACTTTAATATAGTAAAAAAAAAAGAAAAATAAAGTTGATTTAGCAAGAAATAATAGAAAAAAATTGAAATATAGAGAAATTAATTTAGGTTTTAACCATCATTACAATAGAGAGAGAAAATAGTTAATCATGGTAATTTTGTGAATTTTTGAGAATTTATGAATTACAATAGTAAGTTATAATTTGATAGTTATTTTTAGTTTAAAAAGGAGGGAGTTAAAAGAAAATTAATTAGTTCAAATAACCTCATACTTAGAGTTAAGTTATTAGCATCCCTAAAAAAATTGTTATGAAAACTCATTATGTTTTTATGTATAAATTAAAATACTTAAAAAGACATACATATTTGATAAAACTCAATCTCCATTTGTTTAACTGAAAAACTCTCTACATCCGTATTTCATGGCTAAAATGATGATTACCTCCCAATTGTTTAGAGAAATTAAGTGAAATCCCATCATGTTTTAAAATAAGTTCAATTCCCCTGCAGTTATAACTTGATATACTGTTCTACCCCTAATTTTGATGTGAGCTATAAAATTTAAATATTTTATGAACATAGATAAAATGAAATGACTTATATACTGTTACTAATAAATTAATTTAATAATAAATTGTAAATTATAGAGAAAAATTAGCTGACATAATATATTATATATTATACTCCTATGATTTATTTTGTGCATGATATTTGTGTTTAGAAGAGGAAACTTTATTATATAGGATGGAGTTTATTGGATTTTATGGCAAAAATTTAAACAAAATGACTGTATACATCCACCATGGTATATTTTTGGGAACCATTTTAATCATCTTTGTGCAATATTCAAATATTATTATAGATACATATGGCCAAATGTTGCTACAATTTTAAATGGATATTTGATTTTATACAACTATTAGGGGTATTTATGACATTTCTCTTATTTTTAATTTTTGTTCATAATTTATAATTTCATCATTAAAGGTATATTTAGAATTGAAGTTGGTCAATTATAATTTTAAAATACAGTACTTCAATCTCAAACATACCCTAAATTAATTTGATCATAAAAGGGGTATATAATTTATTTTACTTCATTTATATTATTAAAATATTTAAATTTTATGATTAATATCAATACTAAATGTAAGATAGTAAAATAATATATAAAATTAGTATTGTTATAACTACGGAGCGATTGAGACTTATTTTAAAATATGAATGAGGTTTCACTTAGTTTCTCCAAACAACATGGGATAATTTTTATTTTCCCATATTTCAATATCAATTTGCAATGTCCCAATCAAAACATATTTAGCCATCAAAATTAATAAGACGCTGATAGATTTTTCTAATCCCAAAAGTTTGCGGTTCTTAATCGTTGGGATTTCATTGAAAAGTTTAGTTTTTTTTTTTTCTACTTACGTAAAATTTTCAGTACTCTCTTCTCTAAATTTCAAATTTGTTAGAAAATTTCTAGTAATAATTTTCACAGTGGTGTATATAACTCTTTTAAGCTTGATATATACTTGTTTAACCATGGTCTAGGAAGGTGAATTCTATGTAGTACCCTCTTGTTCTACAATTGAGAGAGAATAGATTAAGAAATTAAGACAGATGGATAAACTAAAAACAACTCACAAACTTAAGAATTCGTAAGCTTAAAAAAAAAGAAAAAAGAAAAAAGAATTTAGTTATAAAAATATGGAGCAGTTAAGAACACTATTACCATACACTGGAATTTAAAGATAACTTTATATCCATAAGTGTGATATAGAGTTATTTCAGGATTAGGTGGAGTGTTATCAAAATATTTTAAGTTTTCTCATATTTAAAATATGGAGTATATTAAGCAAAGGGTGCTAATAGCTCGACTCCCCTTATTATAAATCAACGCCATCAATATTTATGTTGGGCTGCCTATTTGATGAATTTAATAATAGCCAACTCCAATCTGCTAGAAAATTATCGGTTAGGATTGAAAGTTGAAATCATTTAAATTAGACGTTGAAAAAAAAAAATTTCTCAATGGAAATCCATTAAATTATATAGTCAAAAATTTTCTAAAAGTCACAATTTATAAAAGCTTACTTGTATCAAACAGTTATGATAATTATTGTCTCAAATTTTTTTACCGTCAAGATTTGATCTGACCAGCCTTCAGTTATTATTTTCCTTAATTTCCTCCAATGTTAAAATATTATATGACTATTGATTCACTAAGTTTAATATGATTAATTATTCTATTAATAAATCATTGATGTCACAAGATATTAAGTGAGAAAAAGTATTTTTTAAAAAATTTTGATAATAAAAATAATATTTTAGTAATAAAAATGATTATAAAAAAAAAAGTAAAAGGGAAACTATTTAACCAATCTATCTCGTTGACTGATTAAGGTTACAATAATTTATTCAGCGACATCAGAGGTTAAAAATACAATAATAAACAACTCTCGGGGTGTTTAGAAATTGCTTTCGGTAATTTGGCTTAGAAGCAAAACGACAGTCTGAGTCGATCAGATTTGATCTCTCAATTTGAAATTTACAAGTTAGGGTTTTGAAACAAAATAGGAATAATATGGAAGAGACGAACAAGAACAAATACAGTATACTTGTGCCAACTTACAACGAACGCCTCAACATTGCTCTGATTGTTTACCTCATCTTCAAGCATCTTCGGTATACAATTCCACACACACTCTCTCTCATTTTAGAAATGATTTTTGAAAATGTTTATTGGTAGTTGATTGTTATTTCCATTTAGGTTCTTCAAATTGGAGATATTATTTCATCTTCATTGCAAATGATGAAATTTTGGTTTGTTTAGGGATGTAGATTTTGAAATAATCGTGGTGGATGATGGGAGTCCTGATGGTACACAAGACGTTGTAAAACAATTGCAGCAATTATATGGAGAAGATCGAATTGTAGGTTCCGCAATTAACCCTGAATTTGGATTTGGATTTGGATTTGACTTTTCTTTTTTCTTTTTTCCTTTTTTATGGACTGCCAACTTTTATATTGATTTTAATGCTTATAGCTTCTTGGATGGTGCAGCTGTTGAGACCTAGACCAAAGAAGCTTGGATTAGGTATGTGTTTCAGATTTTGAGTTGATGATCACGAGAAACTGGATCTTAATGCACGTCTTCAATTTTTAGGAACGGCTTACATTCATGGTTTGAAACATGCATCGGGCAGTTTTGTTGTGATAATGGATGCTGATTTATCCCACCATGTAAGTGCTTTTCAGATCGTAATTTTGAGCAATCTTGTTTTGTTCAAAGTATCATCCTTTTATTTTTTTTTCACATTTCTGTTCTGCAGCCAAAGTACTTGCCAAGCTTCATAAAGTGAGGAATTTTTTTTAGTCTGTTTCTCTTTTATCATATCATATATAGCTTAGGGTGATGCATAATTTTTGGAATTTTTTGGTGCTTTTTACAACATGGTTATTAGGAAACAGTTGGAGACAGGTGCAAGTATTGTCACTGGAACTCGGTACGTTAGAAGTGGTGGTGTACATGGGTGGAATCTTATGCGTAAACTGACTAGTAGAGGAGCCAATGTCCTTGCTCAAACACTTTTATGGCCTGGTGTATCAGATCTCACTGGTTCTTTCCGGTAATTGAATTTGTTTGAAGTATTAGGTTCTTTAACTCTTTGCACTTTCACAATTTGAGAACTTATGTATTTTGGGTTCTTGAAGGCTTTATAAGAAATCAGTGCTTGAAGATGTCATTAGTTCCTGTGTGAGTAAGGGGTATGTCTTTCAAATGGAGATGATTGTTCGTGCTTGTAGAAAGGGGTACCACATTGAAGAGGTAAAATTATGTTTTATTCTTGTTGTGATGTACAGTTGAGAATTTGAGATTGACTGGCTTTCCATACTTGGATCATTTTTTTTTTTTTACCTTAGTTTTGGACTCAATTGAAATAAACTAATCACTTGAATTGTAAGCTTTTAATTAATTATAATTATGGTATGTGCACACGCCACAGGCTTTTCACTTGCTCCTAGTTGTTCCATTTCTCATCAAGATGCGCACATTTTTCCTTCATAGCTGTTATTTGTAGTAGCAAACATACAACTGTACTCTTTTTGCTGGTGTAACATTCTACACTGGCTATGTAGCAGCATTAACTGCTATGTTCAATTGGCAGTGGATGAATGAAGTATTAGCTCAGACGCATTTGGTCTTTTTGCATTTGAATAGTTATGACCCTCTTCCGTATTATATGCCATTATTGCTACTGCTGTGCTATAAGGACAGATCTTCCCTAAACAACTTGCGTATTCCCAGTTTGTTAGCATTAAGATCATTAAATTTATGCATGACAGTTCAGTCAATTGCTTTGTGTTTTATGTTTTTATTTTTTTGGTTTGTACTATATTTGGATTATTACATCCTTACAAAATGAAACTCTTCTTGATGCTCTGTGGAATGAGCATTATCTTATAAAGATCAATGCAGTAAAGGCCATAGAAGAATTCAAAATTTTCTTTCCATAGTTGGTGCAATGACGAGCAGTTCTATTTTCTTCTAAACAAACTGGTATATTTGCTTATGTTCCCCGTGCTTGCATTTTTTAAACCTCTTAGTTGATTCAGGTTTTCTTTTTCCGCAGGTTCCAATTACTTTCGTGGACAGAGTATTTGGAAGTTCAAAGCTTGGAGGATCTGAAATTGTCGAATATCTTAAAGGCCTTGTATATCTTCTCATCACAACATAAGATGCTAAAACTCCACTTTTCAAGGATTGAGCTGTTGAACACAAGTCATGGGATGGTCTCCTATGATCATTTCTTCCTCCATTGATGTTGAAAATTTTATCGCATTGCTTCAAGTCTATGATCTGCTTTTTTCTTTCTTTTGTTCGTCAGTCCTAGAATTCAGGTAGCAAATTATCTGGTAGTCTTAGGAATGATTACTAACTTAATGATGACTGATGGGAGTCAATATGGCTTTTCCATATGGAGAGATTGTTCTTTTTCAGGTCTGATTTGCATCATCGTGCTCTTTGAAATAGGTAATTATAAGCAGCATTGTCGGCATCTTGGTTTTTTGCTAATTGGACGAGAAAGTTCTCAAGCAATACTTGACAAAATTCAGTTTTAATCAAAACGCCGCCGCAATCTGTGTTTGATTAAAAAACAGATCAAAGTTGCACTACTGCAGATAAATAATCCTGAACATGTATGATTTTTAAACGCATTCAATTAACAGTACAAAATAAAGCGTCATAAATAATCTTGATTCTTGAACATATATGATTTTTAAACGCATTCAAATAACAGTACAAAATAAAGCGTCATTCATTCAATCCAAATTTAGTCAGAAGATTTATACAAAAGGTCAGACATTGTCAATGGTGGTCTATCCAGATAAATCACATATTGAAACTATGATAGCACCCGGGCACAACCAAAACCCAGCTGATGAATTTGTGACGGTAGAATCATTGAAGAGCATTCATAAAATCAACATGTATTTAATCCATGAACAAGATAAATGAAGTATCCTAAAATTAAAAAAAGGGAAAATGAAATGAAATTCATATCTTTCTAGATCTACGAGACACAGTCTTCTTTTCGGTAGTAGCCATTGCAGATGAATTGAGAGGCAGAGGAGGTTTCTTGTTCTCCTTGCTCATGCTCCTAAGCATATACCTCGGCTCATTCCTTTCAACTGAATAAGCAGCAGTAACCGACTTCCTCAAACTCTCAAGCTTCTTCGAGTCCCTTCTCTTCGCAGACTCAACAGTAACTCCAAGATTATACGGAGTCTTTTCTCCACTGCAAGTTTCACTCTTCTTTCTCTTCAGCCTCTCGTTTCTTCTTGCTGCGTACTCTTCGTAAAACCTTCCCCTTTCAAACAGAGGACTCGAATTAGCACTCAAACTTTTACCAACACAACCATCATTAGGATCATTCTTCCCAAATTCGTCTTGCACCATCCTTGCCAAAGCCCTTAACTCACAAGAAATTGAACGGTATTCGGGTCGAAAATCCGTCTCCTCCATGTCCCATGAACGAACCGGCTTCTGGGATTTCGTTAAAGAACCTGTCACATTCAAAACCAAAAAAGAAAAAGAGTATGAAATCAAGAAACTTTTTAAGGAAAAAATGTTAACAGATGTCACATGCTTCTCCCATCAAACTAAATTTACCTGGAGGGGTTTGGAGAGTAGTTGAGTTTGATCGGAGGACACGACGTGGCCTGGTTCGAATCGGAGATTTAGCCAGCGGTGGTTTCCGGTCAGTTCTCATCTTCGACATTGCCGATTTTCTTTATATCAAAAAAAAAAAAACTATAAAGAGTGAGAGAGAAAGAATCGGTGATTGAATAAAATGTTCGCAATGAGAGACTTATCAATATCAAGAAAGATTATATTATAAGATTTACTTGCCTTTTCGTTTAACTTGTTCCCTCTTTTTCGTCTGTTGATGTTTTGGTTATATTGGGAGACAGGGATGTCAATTTGAATTTTTACACGTCAGAAGAGGAGCGTCTCTAACGGTCTTATTTTTGATCGGACGGTCTAAATTGTTTGAAATTGAAAAGGTGTGTGATGGGGATATTAAAGATAATGAAACCCGTAGATTCATTTCCTTTTGAGTTTATAAAATAAAATCTTGACGGTCCCATCCTTCATTTAAGAATTTTACTTTATTAAAATTAAAAATTTCGGCATTTTTTTTTTCCTTTTTTCTTTTTTTACGGTATTTGCGACAGTCTCTAAGGATCCAGCTACTGTGTACAGAACCCCTCATTTTGCTTTTTTTCCTGACCCCCTTACTCTCTTCTGCATTTGCAAATAATTAAAGTAATTTTTCCTTTTTCTCTTTTTTCAACCTTCCCTCTACAGTATTTCCTTTTTTTTTTCCATTTTTAATTAAATATATAATCAACTAATTGCAATCAATATCAAACAACTTGACATTCTCATTGAAGTTACTTCTTTGTTGGCTTAAGATTCATTTATTCTATATCACATAAGTAATAATGAATTGATCAAAATAAAAAGAAACAATAATGAATTGAACTTTTTATATAAAATAAAATCACATAAATATATTTTTGTGCCCACACTCTATTTATCATTTACAATGAAATTCAAGTGTAAGTAAATTATTTTTTTATTATGTCTTCTCCCTCTTTTCTTCTCCATGTATCTGTTCATTTTATATTTAGAATAATATAATTTTTGGGCTTTTCAATAATTAGTTTATTATTAATATTTTTACAGTTAAAGCTCTTCTATTATGTCAATGAATTTATTTTTTCAGGTAAAAAAATGTTATAGTAAATAACCAAAAATGATAATTTTAACAAAAATTTAAAATTCATCATAAATTTTGTTGTCTTTGTTGATGCATCTAACATGTTTGGTATCCTAATTATAACTTGTGAGTGTGGGTACTGTAATATAATGATTATGGATTGATAATTAGTAATTCTTGCTGACAGAATTTGTGAAGAAAGATGTTGGCAAAAATTTTTTAAACTTTGACTTTTTTTAAATTTTCGGCAAACAATAGGGATTGTATTATAAATAAACACATAAACACATCCCTGCCCTTGAAACTACTTCTATGATAGATCCAATGGTGATAGCACAAAAAGACAAAAAGAGGGGTACGGTGCACTTGTTGTACCTTAGCTGGATCCTAAATAAATTATTTTATTATAAAAAAAATTGATAATACTTACTTTAACAAAACATGAATAATAAAATATATACCTAACATGTATTTTTTTTTTTTTTACATTAACACATGATACTTATAATGTTATTTTTTAGTATATTATATTTTATTTTTTTTTGTTGATTACATAAGTTATTCAAGAATTGTTTAATCATTTGAATTAAAAATGATGTATTAAATAAAATTCAAAATCTATTATAAATATAGTAAATAAAAATTCAAAGAAATAAATATGTTATAAAACAAACTCACCCAAAGTTCTATCATATTTAAAATTCTCATTCACAAAATAATAATAATAGTAATAATTGAATACACATATATAACAAAAAAGGAATAAATAAAAAAATAATAAAAGAATAATTTATATAATAGAAAATAAATTTATTTAATACGGTTATTAATGAGATAAAATATTAAAATTTTATTTAGATGTTTTTGTTATTAAGATAAAAGTTATAATATTTAGTTTTCTTCATTCAGACTTATATATCTTATAATTAAATGTAAATGATAGAAAAGAAAAAAAAAAATTAAGATTCATACTTCAAATAAAAAAAAAAAAACCCCTTTACTTTGATACAATGCATTTAAGGACCAGTTTGATAATGCTATCATCTTTAAAATAATTGTTATTAGTTGTATTATAAAAATAATCAGTTATAAAAAAAAATTAAATTTTAGTAAAATTTATTTTTAAAAGTATTATAAATTTTTAAAAATAATCATATGTGTTTTGTAGTTCTTACTATTAAATTAATGTAAGAATACAAATAATTAAAGGGTATGACTATTTGCACTCTATTGAATACTTTGAACACTTTTACTTTAAAAATATTTTTATTACCAAATTATCATTTTATGAAATTACTAAAAGAGCATATTTACTTAAGAGATAAAAATACTTTGCGCTCCCATTTATTATAAATCCTACATCTATATTTTCATCAACAATTCATCATCAGACTCATGAAATATACACAATCATATGGTTTTTTTTTCTTTGTAATTTAACTTATTTAAGGAATAATAGAACCTATAAGAAAAAGAGAATAAAAAAAAAATGAAGAATAATGTTGTGGGTGTTAACAAAAATTAAGGTTATTTTTCAGATTTAACAAATTGTACATAGTAAAAGTTATAATTTTTAATTTTTACATGTGAGTGTTCTTAATAATTAAGTATACAAAGTAAATTTTAGAGTATACATAATCCCTCGTATGATTAAAAGTAATATAACGTTGAATGCAAATTTATTTATTTACATATTTATATATATGTATATATTATTATTTTTTATTTGTGCATATAAAATAGCTGATAACTAAAATTAATATTTTTATTTCCTAATTGAATATGGATAGCTTTAGATTTTTATAATAAACATGATATATATTAGTTTTATATTAAATATAAAAGTAATTCTCAAAATTATATTTTAAAAACTATTCCTACCCTTTTCTTAAAATATGCTACAGAAAATGTGATCTTGTCAAAATGATTTTCAAACAAATTTATCAAATAACAAAATTAAATTTTTTTTAAAATTAGGTTTGAGCATATCAAAAGTGACCTCAAATGGTAATTAAAAAATGCATTTTACTGATATTATAATTAGAAGTCAACCTAAACATACATTAATAAAATGCATTTGAAATTGGTCCTGAAAAATATACTTCAAATAAAATAAGGGCGGTGACAATTCTACCTTACAAGTTTTGTTAATTAATTAACTAAATCTATCTTAACTATTATTATTTTTATACATTAATATTACAATAAGAAGTCTATTGATATTTACAATAAAAAATCTATCGGGACTTTTTATCTTTGATGGCACTATAGAGTACAATTCGAATATTCTATTATCACTTAATACTAGAGGGAACCAAACTCTTAAGCAAATAAATATGGACTCTATTTTAATAGAGAATTGAGTCCCAATCTTATTGGGATTTGAACCCAGGCAATCAAGATTGAGGGTCTTACTGTCAATATTTTATCTTTATATATATTATTTTATCCTTATAATGTAAAAGTACCAAAAATTTATTTTAACGTCAATATTTTTGAATTTGTATACAAAATTAATTATTTCTAAATGATGTATCATAATGCTTTATTATTAATCTTTAGTCAAATTTATGGAATTTAAATGAATAAAAAATTAAATATCAAACTATTATGTTCAAAAACATATATTTATTAAAGCAATTTGTTCATTGTATCTCATAAGGGTAAAAATACCAAATAAAACTTATGTTAAACCAAGTTAAATGATAAAAAAAGGTCAAAGAAATCTAAATAAGCAAAAATTTATAAGAAGAATAGATTAATTATAAAAATTTTAAGGCTAATTTTTATTTATTAAAAATAATGTGAACTTGTAAATATTTTTTAGAAGTGAGTTTATACCAATGATGATGGTATATCCACCCAATAGTTTTTGTAAATCCACCTCATTTTAAGAAATAATTACAAAAAGTGCACAATTTTTTTAAAAATTTTCAATAAAGAATAATTTTAGAGAATTAATTAATTAAATCTATCTTAGTTTACTTTTTTACGACTTAGATTTTTTTATATATTGAATTACAAAGATTTCTGTGGCATAAGTTAAAATTATTTTATCATTATAATATAAAACTATCAAGAATTTACTTTAACTTCAATATTTTTCTAATTTTATGCATACCTCATTGTTTCTAACACTACTTTATTAGTATAATTATTAACATTTAATTAAACTAACATAGTGTCTTTATATCACAAGATTCATGTAAATTATTGGGTTGTTAAGTTTATATCATTTACACATAAGGGTAGTGAAAATAATAATTATATTTTATTTAAAAATATTATAATATAAGTTACAAAATTAAATATCTAAATTATTAGGTACAATCATTAATATTTATTATGGCAATTTAGTTGTTTTTTTATCATACTAATAAAATAATAAAATAAAATTTATATTAAAGTTTATGATCACAGATGGTCAAAGAAACTTAAGAAAAAAATTAATAAAATATTTTAATTCATTAACTGTATAAATATTTTATTAATTATATTTATTGAAAATATTATGAATTTATTATAATTATTTTTTTAGAAGTAAGGTTAATTTATAAAAATAGTGGGTGGAAATATACTCACCTGTAAAATAATAATGGAGAGACTTTGAAATTACACTTTCACCATTGTATGGGAAACATAAACCATTGATTATGCTTGGTTTTTTAAGTAGTGGGTCCAGCTACATTGCAATAGTACCGGTTTTGCAAGTATAAGTTAATATCTGACGATTGGCTTTGTTAATTTTACGAATTAATAATGTTAGAAATTTTAATATTTATATCTCAATAATTTGAGTTTAATATTATATATTATTTATTTATTAGATGATGAATTTTATAATTTATAAAATTACTTAATCATTATCTAATGAATAAATATCAAATCAATTAGAGTTTAAATTAAAACTTAAATATTGAAATGTCTAACATTACTTTTTTTTATAAATATGACATTATAACGTACTTTTTTAGGAATGTTATAACATATTAAATTTTTTCTCCATTATGGCTCAAGGTGAATTAATATAAATTCACCATTTTTCTAACAGTAAAATCAAAATCACTTAGATGATAAATAATTTGTATCTTTATTCTATCAACTGAAAAATATATATGGCTTAGAGTGAATTTGTAACAACATATTTTAATTATATTAAAGTTAAAAATAAATTAAAAATAAAAATAAAAATTTAATATATTATAAAATAAAATACGAGCTTAATATCACAAGAATTTTATATAAAATTATATGGTAAACAATTTTAAATCCAAGAATTTTATATCAATTTTTTTTATATCTTTAACTTTCCTAACTTTAACATGGTTTAACATCCTAATTCAAAAATTTCCCCATTGAAATATGAACTTATTGATCATTGATGTTGGACACAATTAAGGTGTTGCTTAAGTCTAGAATTACTTATAGTTGTTAATTTTTAAATTTTCTTAATGTAATTGGTTGAAAATTTGAAGCAGTTCCACTCCCAGTTATTGTTCGAACCGCGGAAAGATTTAATTATTCTGTAATTATATTATAACTGAGTGAATGTAACGCTAAATATGAATAAGTGAAGTAAACATCTATCCAATATTAACAAAATTTAAAATCTAATTATAAATATCAATTAAAATCTTATAATCCCTCTTTTTTTTTAAAAAAAAAAGAAATGCAAGGGAGTACAACTAAAAAGCCATTAGCCGTGTATAATTGGGGAATTTACAAAAATAGCCAAAAAAATTTGTAAATATCCAAAATATTCAATTAAACTTTTTCTATCATATGTAGCCATATATTTCTTGTATAGACTTAAATACCATCAGATTTATAAACAAAACTAACAATTCTCATACATTCTCAACCAACACTTTTCAAAATCCAGCACATCCTAATCCCTAAAACTCACCCACTAATCATCAACTCATCAACTAGAAAGCAAAAAGTTGAGGTTAGTATTTATTTTACACAATATGTAGTTTTTTATTTTTCGATTAATCAAAATTTATGAGTTATTTTGAGTAAATACGAGCTTGGAGACGAACCCAGAAAACGTGCTACAGGCGCCTGTGGCACGGTTGTCCAACTCATGTTCTAAATTTTTTTTAAGTACTAATTTTTTTCTTTCTTAGCCTTAATGGAGTCAATTATTCTTCAAATGTGATTTGATGGATCATGTGAGGAATTGACAGATGATCGTTTTAAGTACAGAAATGGAAAAAATAGAATTTTTTTAGTTCCAAAAAACTGTACGTTTGATTTATTTCTTTCAACAGTATATGAATTTTTACAAATAAATCCGAATGATTATAGTATTGAATTGAAGACAACTTTACAGTCGAGATGTTCTACCTAACCCGTATGTTCAATACCAATGGATATAGTTGATGATGAAATGGTAAGAGTTTTAATACATATGAGCTCTAATTCGGTGAATGAGGGCTGCATCCCTGTTTTTGTTAGCAAATTTCCTAAAGTAAGAAATCAAGAGCATGTTCAAGAAGAGAACGTCGTTACACCGGCGGCTGTTGAATAAGAGGTGTTACCGCTGACGACCTCACTGCAACAAGGTTACTCTTCCTTCCATTACAATGATGATTGCATTAATGACACGAATAATACAACGTCAAATAGCATTAATATTGATTCAGACCATAGCCCAATTGACGATGGGGACGATGATTTTGAGTATGCTCCTATTGATGATGATGATAATTATTTGGATAATTCTTGCGATTATGGGGATGATGGAGATGAGGATGATGGGGATGATGGATATGATGAAGGTGATGGGGATGATGAGTATGATGAGGATCCAGTTGGTGATAGGGAAGATTTGCCTCATTTTGAGAATTGTCATGATCTACGCCGAAGTCGGCCTATTATTCCAAGGCCCCATTTGAAGGGCGTACAAGTTGACCCTCTTATAAGTATTGCACTAGTTTTGCCTTCAGACTTGGTCTCTCCAGATTTTGTTAGACATATTGGGTGTAATGATATTTATGTGGGTAAGTTGTTTGATTTCAACTATAATTTAATGTTGGAATTGCGCAAAGTTTCCTTGAGGGATAAGTTCGATTTCAAGGTTGCAAGATCCACATTGACACGTTTCGAGGCACATTCTACTCCAATTTCGTGTAAATGGCGTCTTCGGGCAAAAAGAGCATCAAATGAAGAGAATGTACACTGGGTAGTGATGAGATGTGACAACATACATACGTGTCATAATGAGCCGAGGGGCCTTCGTCAAGCAATGAGTCAGGTTATTGGTCATAGTATCGCAGATAAATTTTTTCAGGAGAAGCGGATGTATACTTTAAATGACATTATAGCAGACATCCAGGAAGAATACAATATTCGCTTATCATACCAACAGGCTTATCGGGCTAGAGAATTTGCTCTTGAGGTGATACGAGGAAGTCCATTAGAATCATATAATTTACTTCCTAAGTACTCTCATGTATTGGAGAAGGAAAATGAGGGTACAGTAACTGCTCTTAAATTGGATGGCAATAATAATTTCTTGTATTATTTTGTGGCTATTGGATCCTGTATCACTGGTTTTTTACAGAGTATCAGACCAGTGATTGCAGTAGACGGTACTCATCTCAAAGGATTTATCGCAGAACAATGTTTGTGGCAACCTGCTTAGATGGAAATAATCAATTGTATCCGCTAGCTATTGGGATTGGGGATTCCGAAAATAATGGTTCTTGGGAATGGTTTGTGATGAATTTGCATAGAGTAATTGGTGATATTCTAAATTTAGTCATTATTTCCGATCGATGCAATTCTATTCAGAGAGCTGTTGTGAAGATATTTCGTAGTGCTACCTACGGCATTTGTTTCTACCATGTCAAAGGTAATATCAAGTCGAAATTTAGGATGTCAAAAGCTCTTTAGGATAAGTTTGAGCCCGCATTTATAAATGCAGCTAAGGAATACAGATGTGAAGAGTTTAGAACACAACTTGAGGGGTTATGGGGAATGCATTCTGGGGCAGCTGATTACTTAGAGAATAATGTGGGCACATGTAATTGGACACGATCTCAATTCGATGGTAGAAGGTACAGCATTCTAACCACTAATATTGTGGAAAGTGTGAATTCTTTGATGAGGGAACCTCAAAAATTTCCTATAACTCATTTGGTTGATCATTTCTGAAAAATATTGCAACAGTGGTTTTATGACAGAAAAATAGTGGCAGAATCGATGAGTACTCCTTTAATAACGTGGGCAGGTAAAATAGTATCTGACAGAAAAGATCAAGCTGAAAGAATGAATGTTCGTCCGGTGTCTGAGCATAAATTTCAAGTTTGGGGTAGTGGTATGAAAGAAGGGTTAGTTGACATAAGTCGTTGGACTTGTAGTTGTAAAGTATTTCAACTTGATCAACTTGTATGTGCTCATGCAATAGCTGCTTGCCTACATACTCGAGTAGATTATATAGGTCTTTGTTCTCAGTTTTACTCTAAGGAATCATTATTGAAGGCATACGCAGTGCCAATCAATCCGGTTGGCGATGTTTGTTCTTGGGAAGTTCCACATCACATCCAACAGTTGAAGGTAAATCCACCAATAGGAAAACTGCCTCCAGGTCGTCGGAAGGAGCTTAGAATACCATCTGTTGGTGAGGATGTCTCACGGAGAACTGTAATGTGTTCTCGGTGCAAGGAACGCGGGCATAACAGAAAAAGATGTAAGAATCCCATTGCGACAAATCCTAATTAGCGGCCTATTATCGTTGTAGCGTCTTATGTATTCAAGGAAATATATATGATGTATTTTAAACTCTTATGTTTATTATGTATTCGATATGTTAAACTGTCTTTATTAAAATGATTATTCATAATAAGTGTTGGAGAATTGTCAAACTCGAAATAAGATTAATCACACTATAGTTACAACTGTTCAAATATATATTTTATACCCTAATATCCCTATTAAATATGTCAACGGTAATCTTCTTCCTAAAGTATTGTCCATGACTACTGTCAAAATTAAATCGTACATTGAACATTAAATATATCGTAAACATTAACATAAACACTCCACAATCGCCAGTTTCTGGCTGTTGTTGTGGTACACTCTTAATTAGTATAAGTTTCCAAGGCTCCGTGCTCTATAATTCTGGTCGGAGATTGTAAAATCCAACATCTTGTAGCCATCGAGGAAATATAGTTTGAAGTGGCTTGAATAGTTGAGAATAAACTTTTTCGTCTCGATATTCTTTTAATGAGTCATAAATAGAGAACCGCTTGTGTACAAAGTCTACTCGGGCTACAACCCAATGATTGCCTTGTAAGTTAATTGGAATGAAAACCTGCATACGGTAGAAATAAAACACATCCAAAATTTTTATGTTCAAATATTTAAATATTAAAGGACGTTCAATGTAAGTAATACATACCACATCAACATCCGCGAACGGTTTTAATTTTGTGTCATTCCGATCACTAATGTAGCTATTTAGACTCGCGTAGTCTAATGAATCCAGATCATAGTCACCGTTATTCCACTGAGCCTTCAAGAAAACCTAATCAATTCATTACATAAATATTATTACTTATTATAGCATAATAAAACGACAATTATATATTTCAGCATGTTACCCAAAAATAGACATCTGTATGTGTGCAGCGCTGATATAAGGCATTAGGGTATTGCTGCTGTTTATTACTTATCAAACGGTAGTATTCATGGATATACTGTAACTGACAATGAAACCCGTTAGATTATGCAAGTACATTACAAGTAAATTAAGTAAAAATGTACAACAGTTACCTCATCTCTAGCTATCCCATTGAGTCTCTCCCCAAGAGTATGCTAAAAAATTCCTTCGATTGTCGGATGTCACGATCAACTACAATGTTACCATCAAACCACTGGTCGAACTTATGAAACAGTGTTGGATCATCTATTCCTCTAAGTATATTTATATCCACACTTGTTCTTTCGTCGATATCGATATCTGTTCGTTTTATGGCCGGAAGAAGCTTAATGTTTCTTATTCGTTTGTAAGTAGGGACTTTTAAGTGCATATGACGTTATATACTCGCGACCAAATTTACTTATGTCGGGAGATGCTTCCTTCAAAATTTGCACACTGTCATCATTTACGTCCTCAGATAATAAACACAATAACAGTGGGGTGTGATCATGACAATCTCAAACATCATTAGGGGCCTATTAATAGTAAAAACTTATTAAATCACAATACATTTAGAATAATAGTAAAAATAAAAAGAAACTATGTAAATTTCTTACCGTGTAAGAGTTTCTCATCGGAGTATCACTGTAATAATGCTTCGTTGAATTCTCAGTATATGAATTAATAAACCCCATTACAGATTTTGCAAACTCTTTTTGTTCTTTTCTAAACTATCTTTGTTCATTCCGCTCAGCCTCAGCATCCGACATTATCTTGGTCATTGTTTCTTTCATGTCAATAATAGAACAATCAATTCTCTCCATTCTACGAATGACATAATCATACGAGAACTTTGATTTCGACTGTGGAAAAAAAAATCCATTTTATGTATAACATCATTGTTTTAAAATAATTAGATGTTAAAAATAGCATCTCAAGCATCTAACCTCTCTTGCGGCTTCATATTCATCATAAACAGGTAGTTGATCGTCCACTTTATATTCGTATGATTCTGGTGCATAATCGTCCGTTTCATAATCATGTTCAACATGTGGGTGATCGTCCACTTTATCTTTGTTGGGTGATATGTTGGGGTGATGCTGCAACATTGATACAGTTGATTACTTAAACAACTTGCGGTAATTGAAGATTTAATAATAATATTATAATTGAATTCAATTATTAACTCATATTATGAACCCAACGAGGGATTGATATCTCATAATCCTTTACACTTCTCCAAAATGACATATCATTCTCCTGCGTAGTCGGATTGAGTGTTTGCTTAACAATCCCCTGGTAATGAAATAATTGAAATTAGCCATCGCGTATATAAAGTAGTACACCTCAATAAAACTTAATATTTACGACACGTGTATTGTAGTTGTAAAACTTGTACACTTCAGAAAAACTTATTTTCGAGGAAGAAACACCTTCCCACTTCAATATGCGAGGAGTCTTATTTTTTGTCTTGATAGCCCACTTTTCTGCTACAAAACCATCAATTACTTCAAACAGCCAAGCCTGTAACATGTGAAAATACAAAGTTAGGAAAAAAAATAAAAATACGTTTTATAGAAAAAATCCATATGTATTTGAAACGCACCTACACCCCATGACAAAAGTCATAAATGTTATATTTCACCTCTTTAAGAGTATTACCCTGGAAAGCCTCCATTTTCTGGTTCAATACAGTGTCCAAACTTTTATATACCGTTTTCCAGGATAAACGACCCCATGGAAGACTTCGAAAGTACTCAAGATCATCAATATAGTTTAACAATAACGAATTCGATACACGTTCATCTTTTCTACCATTAAGTACTCTATCCGCAAAGTAATATAACGTGATCTTTAGCGGATCAACATCATCCATGTCATTAAAGTTCAAATCTTCAAATTTTTTATCAAATCGTTTAAGAGTAGCACATAGGGTACCTTCAAAGTACAAATCACGCAATCTGTTATTCGCAGGAAATTTGGCTTCTTTGTGTAAGTCGTATGTACCATAGCAAAGTCTCGTAACTAAATACCATTCAACGATTGATAACTGTGCTAACTGGCCACTAAATTTAAACCACAGCTGATTTTTATCATCTTCATCACAACACGCTACTTACCTAAGTAGCACGTTGTGAAGGATTGCACCACTAAACACGTAGCTATCCAACTTTGCAAAATGACCAAATATATCTTTCCTGAATAATCTTAATTGTTGTTTCGTTAACTTCCTCTTGATAGCATCCATCACATTTCTAAATTTTGAGGTATGTGTAATACGTCCGGGGAAGTGTTTCGTTTCCAGAATCTTCATCATGCCTAGTTTTGTGGCCATTACGACTGTAAAAAAAATCAAATTTTTAATTAGTTAATCTGATAATTAAAAAAATAAAATTAATTAAATAATTTTCGTTTAAAACAATCTGTGATCGCGCGCAACAGGTGCCTGTCGCGGGCGCGATGGGGGCCTGTCCCGCGCAGGTGATTTTTACCTGTTATACATGTGATTTCTACTCCTATTGCACCTATACTCCATTTTACAATCACACCATCAACACCTTAATCTTGCATACACCATTAACTATTTAATCTAGCCTAAGGGGCATTCTATCGAGCACCTCGCGTACCACTTTTTAAACTTAAATTTCACTTAACAATCTCCCATATTTATGGACAATCAATCCTAACCTCATCTATATGCATCCATACATTGATTTTTTACCAATCAAACTTATTAAAATAAAAAAAAATTAAAATTTACGAAGTAAAAATTATCAGAAATTAAGGAGAAACATACCTCTAAAATACCGCTGGAGATGAGCTCACTGTCAAAAGTCTGCCCAATCACTATTGATTGTTACCGAAAAATATAAAATAGAGTTAGTGATTATTACTAGAGGGAGTCCATTGCTGAGTTTTAGTTTGAGAGAGATATGAATATTATGGGTAAAAAAATGATATTTGACTAAGGAAGATTGAAAAAATTTAATTGATTAATTTGAATATTTGTAAATTTTTTTTTTTACTTTTATAAATTTCCCTGTACAGAGGCTGAAAAAGGGTAGGGCGCTAACGCAGCTCCGAAAACTCAACTCCTGCGCACGTAGGCCTACCCTGTATAATTATGTGTCAATATCATCAATTAGCCTGTCCACTTATCCGTTATCTTTCACAAAACTAAAATCTTCCGGCAATAGCAATGGAGGGTATGATCCGGTGCTCCGTGAACTACGTCCCTTTAACTCCCATAAGTTTCTTGGAGCGCTCGGCAGTTGTTTACAGAGACAGGCCTTCCGTTGTCTATCGTGGTGTTCAGTACACGTGGAAAGAGACCCATCAAAGGTGTATCAAGCTCGCTTCTGGGCTCGCCCACTTGGGGATTTCTCCCGGAGATGTTGTACGTGTTGAGCTTTTAGCACCCATCTATTGATATTTGATATTTGAAATTTTATGATTTGTTGATTATCACTTATGTGTGCATACAATTAACCATATGGAATTATTCGGAGGAACAAAAGGTCAAATGAAATGGAATCGGATACTGGAAATTTTGCGGGAAAGGTTTGTTCTTTTTCAAGTTTTGAACTTAAAAGTTGCCTTTTTGACTATGTCGTTGATAGACATTATGGTAGATTGTTTATGGAAGATGGGTTTGTTCATAGGTCACTATTGGATTCTTGAGGTATGTGTAATTGTTGTGCTTCCGTTAAAGTGTTTGATAAACACTTCGAATTAAAAGCCACAACTACTAGACTCAAATATTAAGTTCTATTCTCAGCGGTGTAGGCACTCTTCGCTGTCATTTCAGCTTACTGTTTGCTTTTGTAGTGTTTATTTCTCGATATGATAACTTTTCGCCTTGTCTTTCATATAATTGAAATAGATCTTTTGAAAGTAAAGGAACTATTTGGCTGTTTAAGTATTGCTTTGTTGTTTACCTGCTTTTGGTGAATTGGAGGCATTCTCCCAGAACTTGTTTTGATATAAAATATTTGACCTTTGCTCATTTGAATAGGTTGCTGCATTGGCCCCAAATGTTCCTGCAATGTATGAGTTACATTTTGGTGTTCCAATGGCTGGAGCAGTTCTTTGTACACTTAATATTCGTTATGATTCAGCTATGGTGTCGGCGTTACTGAGGCATTCAGAAGCCAAAATCATTTTTGTAGATTACCAGCTTCTCCGTATTGCTCAGGGAGCGTATGAAATTCTATCAAAGGCTTCAGCCAAGCTGCCTCTTCTAGTTCTAATTCCAGAGTGTGGAGAACCGGTTCCAACAGTTGCTAATTCACTTTCCAGTTCTGAAACCTTAGACTATGAGAGTCTTTTAGCTATTGGAAAACTGGATGAAGTTAGACGTCCAAAAGATGAATGTGATCCTATCTCGCTTAATTATACTTCTGGCACCACTTCAAGCCCAAAAGGTGTTATTTTTAGTCATAGAGGGGCCTATCTGAACTCTCTGGCTGCAGCTCTGTTCAATGAGATGGGCTTAATGCCTACTTATCTGTGGTGTGTCCCCATGTTTCACTGTAATGGGTGGTGCCTGACGTGGGCTGTGGCTGCTCAGGGTGGCACGAATGTCTGCCAAAGGACCGTCAATGCAAAAGAAATATTCGATAATATTGTTCGACACAAGGTGACCCACTTTGGTGGTGCGCCCACAGTTCTGAACATGATAGCCAATGCACCGCCAAGTGTTCAAAAGCCGCTTCCGGGGAAGGTGGCAGTGATGACTGGAGCCGCCCCACCACCCCCACAAGTGCTTTACAAAATGGAAGAACTAGGATTTACAGTGATTCACTCATATGGTTTGACAGAAACCTATGGGCCTGGGACAGTTTGTGTTTGGAAACCGGAATGGAATTCATTGCCCCGAGAAGAACAGGCAAAGATCAAGGCCCGTCAAGGTGTGCCCCATCATGGCCTGGAGGAAATTGATATTAAAGATCCTGTAACCATGAAGAGTGTGCCATTCGATGCAAAAACCATAGGTGAGGTCATGCTCAGAGGTAACACTGTGATGAGTGGCTATTTGAAAAATTTAAAAGCAACACAGGATGCATTTGATGGCGGATGGTTTCGCAGTGGGGACTTGGGGGTTAGACACCCTGACGGTTACATAGAACTAAAGGACCGATCAAAGGACATCATTATTTCTGGGGGAGAAAACATTAGCACGATTGAGGTGGAGTCGGTGCTTTTTAGTCATCCATCTGTGCTTGAAGCAGCTGTTGTGGGAAGACCTGATGACCACTGGGGGGAGACACCTTGTGCATTTGTGAAGTTGAAGGATGGGTGTATTGCTAATGCTGAAGAAATTATCAAGTACTGCCGGGATCGCCTGCCTCATTATATGGCTCCTCGGACTGTTGTTTTTGAAGATCTGCCAAAGACTTCAACTGGGAAGACGCAAAAATATGTCCTAAGGGAGAAGGCGAAGGTCATGGGAAGCATTTCAAAGAGGGGAACAAGCAAATTGTAAGACAACCTTGATTAAATTATAAGTCTAGTTATTTAATTTAATTGTATTACAATGTAATCACATAGCTATGCTATGAATGTTGTTATATTACCCTTGTTGGCAAGAATATTTACTGCTGTTAGTGTATGGATACAATTTATCTATTTGAAATTGTCTGTAAATTTACAGCCATTGGTTCTTCCCCTTAGAACTTTTTATCTTTGTGCTTTGTTACCATTGCCTTTTGATGGTAAGCATAGGTTCTGGATTTATAAAATGACTGAAATACATGTCAATACTCTATTGTGTTGAGCCATAAACCAAGCAAATGCTGCGGACAAACGTGAACTCTTTCATTTTGCTGATCTAATAGTGCTAAGGCTGACTCTATTTATCCCAATCTTCAAGATCGGTTGAGTTTTGCCCTCTTTAACCTAAAAGTGGGTGATTGATGACGCGTCATTGGCTGGTTCTAGTTATCTTGCAGTCACATGTAATTGTTTAACGTTAGATTCTTATTAAATGCCAAAATAAACCTCGGCGCTGAATTTCTCTATTGCTTTTTGATAATGTGACACGCGTTAATGGAAATGAGAAAAGGATAGGGCTGCCAAAATTACACTAAACTGACAGCCCTCACTTTCTTGCTTCACTGTCTTCTCTTCTGGACCAAAAATGGAGCAGAAGATTGCAATTATCGGCGCCGGAGTTAGTGGATTGCTTGCATGCAAATACACTTTGGAAATGGGTTTTAAACCCATTGTATTCGAGGCCAGGAGCGGCATAGGGGGAGTTTAGTGCCAAACCATCGAGTCCACTAAGCTCCAAACGCCCAAGAGTTTTTGCATGGCAGAATTCAGTGTCTGAGACTTTTCCGGATCACAACAAAGTAATGGAGTACCTCCAAGCATATGCTGCTCACTTCAACCTCTTCCCCTGGGTCAAATTTGACACTAAAGTCACTTGTATCGACCGCCTTGTACAGTGATGAAGATGAGCTTTCTTGGGACTTGTGGAGTGGCACCGGGAAGCCTTTTTCATCTGCGGGTAAATGGAACGTGACCGTACAGGAAGCTCGGAATATATATTCTGCAACTGAAGTAAGCATACTAGAACTATAAGTTTGTTCTGGACATGTATAAAGTCATGAGCCATCAGCAACAAAAGTATCAGCTTGTCACATTTAACACATTTAAATAAAGCAGCACTTAGGACTTGGAATGTCCCCCTTGGAAGGAAGATTTTATCCAATTATTATTTCAGATTTTGTTGAATTTAGAGCAGCCAAAACTTTCAAAACCTTAAACTAAAGTGTTAATGATGCCAGGTTTATCAAGTATTGTGATCCTCTGCGTTGGAAGGTACAGTGACTTGCCTAACACACCAGATTTTCCAATGAAGAAAGGCCCCGACGTGTTTGATGGCAAGGTCTTACATTCAATGGATTATGCTGCCATGGATGATGATCTCGCTACTGAACTCATCAACGGAAAGCGGGTTACAGTCATTGGATTCCGAAAATCAGCTGTGGATGTGGCAGCAGAGGTTGCTAACAGAAATGGTAAAAGCCTTTACTTCTCTTTCCAAGTATTACTGTAATGGATTATGTTCAGTAGGAACTGAAGAATTTTCGCATTGATTTCAATAGATTCTTGTTAACTACTTTTTTTTCAATCCAGATAAATCGTTTATTACACGAATCCTCGTCATTGAAAAATTAAGTCATCTCCACAATACATATATACTAATAATTTTTTAGTAAAATATACTTTACCTAAAACGAGTAATAAATTAAAAGAACAAAAAAAAAAGACTAATTTATTTTATTATATTAAAAAAATATATATATATTTTTTAATTTTGTAATTTATCCCTTATTAGATAATAAAAGTATATATGTTAGATGCTATAAGAGTAAATCTGAATAAGATAAATATGGCCATTACAAAAGACCTTAATGAGAGATGTAACTGTCTATTTAGGATCATATCTTTCAAGCAGGGATGTTTGAATGTTCTGTTCCATTATCATATCAGGAGTGAAACACCCGTGTACTCTGCTATTCAAGACAGTGCATTGGATGGTTCCTGATTACTTTCTCTGGTCAACCTTTCGATGTTTAAATCGCTGCACAGAGTTAATAATCCATAAGCCTGGTGAAGGATTCTTTCTCTGGCTTTTGGCCCTTACACTTTCACCCACGGTAACTTTTTATCACTGTAGCTCTGCTTTTATTTGGATGAATATGCAAACACACACATACATTTGACTTGTCAGCTACATATACCTCAACTGTCAACTTTTATTATAATACTTTTGAAATTTCAACTACTTTAGATTTCAAACCTAGTTTACTTGACATTGTGTTGCTGATTTTAGCTTTGGCTATCTTCAAAAGTGGTGGAGAGCCGCTCAAATGGACTTTTCCATTGAAGAAATATAACATGATTCCAGGTCATAGCTTCCTCAATCAGATTTCTTCATGCATGTTCACAGTTTTGCCATGTAACTTGAATGACAGAGTCCAAGAAGGAAGCCTCATCTTAAAGAAATCTAGAAGCTCTACTTTTTGCAAAAGTGGATTGGTTATAGATGGTGAGACAACTCCACTGGTGACAGACATTGTTATTTTTGCAACTGGATATAAAAGTGATGAAAAACTTGGAAACATTTTCAAATCAACCTACTTCTAAAAACAGATAACTGGATCATCAGCTCCATTGTACAGGCATTGGGCCACAAATATTTCCTTGATGATATATATCTTCTGAATGTAATTTCCATTGAAACCTGAAAAAAGGTGTAGTTCTTATATAACCATAATCTATTATCTAAAAAGGATTTTCATTATTCTGTATAAGGGAGCGAATTCATCCGCGAATCCCCCAGCTAGCAATACTTGGATATGCAGATAGTCCTTCAATTTTACGCCAACAGAAATGAGAAGCAAGTGGCTGGCACATTTTCTTGCTGGGAATTTTAATTTACCAACCATAAATGAGATGGAATATAACGTGATGAATTGGGAAAAAAGCATGCGTCTTTATGCCGGCGAGAGCTACAGAAGATCTAGTGTCAGTGTGTTGCTGCAAAAATACTCCAACGATCAGTTGTACAAGCACATGGGATGCAAATCCAAGGAGGAAAAATTGGTTTTTGGCTGAGCTCTTTGCTGCTTATGTTGCTAAAGATTACTGAAACCTGTCTTGAGTTGGTTATTTTACTCGTTGACTTTCGGCTAATTAATTATCCTTTTTTTCTTTTGGTTTAGCATTTTCTGAACCTCTGTTGTTCCCTTAATAAATGGTCTAAGACTTCATAGTAATCTACAGGATCAAAAGTTTTTGGAGGGGAAATGCCACTTTACAACTTCAATATGTTACTAAAGTTATAAATTTCTCATGATTGGTTAGAAGGTCTTTTTCTTTTTTCTTACCGATCAGAAATTTTCATGACACTTGTTTCGTTTATAAAATTATGCCTCAACTTCTTATAAAATTTATGATTACTACAATATACGTCAGATCGGAATGGATACGATCACAAAACAAAAGTAGCTCAAACTTTTAGAAAGTCAAGTTTCGGTGCCTAACTAAGCAGTGAAGGATGAAGGAATGTTCTAGCCAATGATAAAAGAAAGAACAAATCCAACAGCCAAAAGTCAGATCATTTTGTTTTGTGCCCTAGGGAATGCGCTCTATTGCTTTTGACGAGGAAAGCGAGGCAGCACCATTTGTCAAAAACAAGGTGCTTGAAAAAAGAGCATCATATTGTGATAATGACTGCATACGAAAATTAAAAGAGTCTATATCACTTCCAGAAGACATCAGTTTTCGAGCAAGAGCCGTGCAATATTTCACTGGGATTCGTGACACGACGGCAACGATGATGCCATTTGCTTTATCATCAATGTGCTTGAAAAAGACCGTGAGACTTATCAAACTCACGCATAATATTAAAATAACAAGAGACTTATCCTTTTTAACTGAAAACATTATCAAGCGTGTCATTTTTAATCATCATAAAAGTTCCAAAAAAAATAAAAATGATTGCATATATTATTATCGTTTAGATGTAATTTTATCATCTATCTATACGGGCAATTCTAGTGGGAACCAAATTTCCCTTTCTAGATGCAAAGAGAATCTTTAGGCATTAAGTTTTGCACTTGCTTGAAAATACTTTATTCGTATCAATCTTTTAACTCTTTCACATATAGATGAAGCATATTCATCATCTTGCAAAACCAAGAGACTGAAAATGAAAATGGAAGTGCAAATCATTTCCAAAGAAGAAATAAAACCATCTTCCCCAACGCTCCAACACCCTAAAACCTTCAAATTTTCTCTTTTGGATCAGTTCATTCCTTCTCCATACGCTCCGATTATTCTCTTTTATCCCAGCGATTGCATGACTCATGTAGAAATTCCCAAAAGATTAGCTTTGCTAAAGAGATCCTTATCGGAAACTTTAACTCGCTTCTACCCTCTAGCTGGAAAGATTAAAGATGACCTTTCCATCGAGTGCAACGATGAAGGGGCTTATTGTGTAGAGGCTCAAGTTAACTGTCGTCTTGATGAGTTCCTTACTAAGCCTGATCTTTTGCTATTGCATCGATTCCTTCCTCGCGAACTCATGAAGGAATCAACTGCAGTAACATACGTGACTAACATTCAAGTCAATGTTTTTGATTGCGGCGGTATCGCCATAGGCATATGCATTTCACACAAGATGCTTGATGGTGCTGCGCTGAGCACCTTCCTCCAGGCCTGGAGTACCGCGGCTCGGGGCTGCGAGGAAATGATATATCCAAATTTCGCTGCTCCTTCACTCTTCCCTGCAAATGATGATCTGTGGCTTAGAGATACATCAATGGTGATGTGGGGTTCCTTGTTCAAGAAAGGCAAGTGTATTACTAAAAGATTCGTGTTTGATGCTTCAGCAATAGCTGCACTCAAGGTGGTAGCATCTAGTTCAAAAATAAAATGTCCTTCTCCTCCTACACGAGTTGAGGCAGTTTCTGCCTTCATATGGAAGTGCATCATGGCTGCGGCCAAAGAAAAACATGGCTATGAAACTCAAAGGCCGTGTTTGTTAACACACTTAGTGAATCTGCGTCGAAGAATGAAGCCGCCTGTATCAGATAACTGCACAGGAAATCTGCTCTGGATGGCAGCTGCTAAGTGCATGACTCCGGACAATCCAGAGTTGCATGATCTGGTGGGCGAGTTGAAGGATGCAATATCAAAACTCGATGGTGAATTTTTTAAGAAGCTAAGAAGTGATGAAGGGAATTCATTGATGTGTAAGTCTCTCAAAGAGATAGGCGAGCTATGCTCCAAAGATGAAGTGGATTATGTTGGATTTAGCAGCTGGTGCAAGTTTGGTTTCTACGAAATTGACTTTGGCTGGGGCAAGCCTATTTGGGTTAGCAGTTATGGTTTAAGTGGTTCACCGGTTTTGAATCTTGTCATCTTGGTTGAAACAAGGGATGGTGATGGCATAGAAGCTTGGATGACCTTGGATGAGCAAGACATGTCTACTTTGGAATGCAACTCAGAGTACATCAAATTTGCTTCACTGGATCCAAGTCCTTTGACGGTTATTGGTCATTCTGTTCCAAGTTCATAATCTTGTTTTGTATGTGTTTTACAGGACTATATATATAGTGCCCTTCAGTTGCACTCATTGCAGACCACAAATATGGCGAAGGATCCAAAGTATATTCACATTAAGACTTGATTGCTGTATGTCTGTATGTGTATATACTTCCGGACTTAATTATTGGTTTCAATAATTAGTTCAATTGTTGAAAACTATGCAAACTAATTCTAGATAATCTAGTAATATCCTGTTTTAAAGTGCAAGACAAAACCAATTTTACTACTTCAACTACTTAATTGTAAAGTTAAATTTTAGTACGTTTTGCTAAACTTTTCATTATATGTCTTAAGTTACTTAAAAATTGAATTAAAAATAAATTACTTGAATTCTAAGGCAATATCTATATAACAAATCACTGAAATATAAAAATTTGATAAATTGAACGGAGAAATAACTTAAAAAATACTCAGCGTAGAATCAATAATACAAAGCGGGCTTATGACTTGTAATTGGTTAGAGTGAAACTTTAACACCCTTTTAACATTCTTATAAAACCTCTTTTTTTTTAATGTTATTTTTTTAAATATCCTCAATTTAATTGATAAAATATAAATTTATATATTAAAATTAACCATCTTCCTACAAAGTTTTATATAAAAATCTTAAAATTTAAAATTTATCTTAATTTTTTTATTACATAATTTCTATCTTCATAATTCTAAATTCTTATAATTTCTAAAAACAAAATTCTCAATAAAAATTTAAAATATAAATATAAATTACAAAATAAGGTGGGAGCAAAAAAATTGCTAAATTCTAAATGTTTAATTCAATTTTTAAACAAAACAATAAATAAATTAATTCGTGTTAAATTATTTAAATAATTTTAATTAAAAGAGATAAGAGTGTTGTCGCTTGTCTCAGATCAAACCCGAAACTAATTAAAACGCATTATTTCACAAGATCGAAAACGCTGCGTTTTGTTCCATTTCAATTGGCTGAAAACGCAGCGTTTTTGAAAGCCAGATGTTTCCCCTTTATCGATTGAGATCCAGCCAGGCATTAGAATTCACAATCCACGGTCAAACTGCCATTCTCAATCCACACCTCAATGCCACCATCACGCATAGCCAGCCACTCAGTTTTAGATTTGCTTCAGTGAGTCAAGTTCTTTTGCAAGAATCTTCATAAGAAACTTCACATTACAAACAGATATATATATATATATATATATATATTTTTTTTTTTTTTTTCTTGTCGAGTCCATGTTTCTCTTTATAAGACTCCTGCCGCAGCCACAAAAAAAGCAAAGGCACAAGTCAAGTACAAAACAATTCTCTTACAGTCAAATATTATCATTACATCACTTTTGCTAATTACTAGCAGTCGTATATTATACAGTCCCTTGGCCGTTGGGTTCAAGCAAAATTCAAGTAAAATTCGAACTTTGAAAGTAATTTGCTGCCATAGAACACAGTTTCTTACCTTATGGCAAAGCCACGTCGAATTGAAACTCAACTTTCAGGGGTAAATGCCGAAACTTAAAAACTACAGCTCAAGAAATTTTCGCAGCCAAATCCTATCGGCATTCGCACTTGGGTTCCGCATTTGTTCAGCCGCTGAGGTTCTCTCTCGCTGGAGTTTAGTGGTGTCGTGAAGGGAAATCAGTTCGGAAATGGCTATTTCCAGAAACGGCGTCGTTTTACGGAGAATTAAAATATAAAAAAATTAATCGTCAAACAGCGTTGTTTTAGCTAATTTCGGGGCTTGACCCGGGGCAAATTATCATTTTCCAAACAGATATTGGGGGTGTCAAAAAGGCCAACTCAATTGGGCATGGGCTTGATCTACTCAAACCGAGAGCTGAGCCTCATTTAAGCTTGCTACTACGCTTCTGGCTGCTCAAAAACTAAGCCCTAATTCAGCTTTTGAATCGGATAGAATAGCAACAATGCTGCTTCGATTAAAAATGAGTAACAAAACAACTTACTTTTGGTTAAGATATTTTAATATTTTTATTCAAATTTTTATAACCCAGTCTTCTATTAAAGTAGCATTTTCCATAGAACAAAGGGAAGGGACCATCAATGATAAAATCCATTTTTCACTATTGCTTTTGAATCTAAATAATCTGATTGGCTTTTCTATTCACCGTCTGATGCAATGACCGAATATAAATAAATATATATATATACAATGAGCCAAGAAAATGGAAAAGGAAAATGGCCGTTAGTGGAGAAAAATTTAGAGACAAACTGACAAGACCTCACATTCTTTCTTTCTATCTGTGTGAACCAATCCATCTTCGTCATCGAAGAAGCGAAGTCGTCGCATCCCATCGTATCGATCGCGTTATTATTTTATTTATTTTATTTTTCATTGAAAAGAAAATGAAATGAAAAGAAAAGAAAAGAAAGAAACAAAGCAAATAGAACATTATTCTTTTCACTTCGGCTTTGCTCACGATGGCCATAGCAAGAAATCTTAGCCTTTCTCTGTACTATATTTCCCTTTCCATTTTCGCTGCTTGTTTGCCAGTTTTCGTTAATTGCGATGATAATCTCAACCGTTCATCTTCTACGCCCATTAATCGCGATCTCTATCATTCCAGGTTATTTTATTTTACTCTTTTAAAATAAATAGACAAATAGAAATATGATGATTCTGTGATTTTGATTGAATCTCGTTGAACAAATCTTAGCTGTAATTATAAGTTGGAGAACTCTTAACTCAATGATTATTGAAGGGCACGTTTTAAAAACTATTTTGTTTTTCTATGTTTAGCGAGTTTCGCATGCAGTGATTTATAATTCTATGTGATTTTGCAGTGGCGATTTGATGGAAATGATAAAAAATTTGGTACACAGGCATACGGATAAACTCAGTGTGAGCTTTTACTTTTTTTTTTTTTTTTTTTTTTTGGGTTTTAACTGCTATGTGTTACTTCTGAATTTAAACTTATTTGTACTTGAATTATAGATGGATACAATCAAAGCGGGAAACAAAGGCTATAATGCAGAGATCACAGTTGTTACTTATTGCCATAGAAGGAATGACTGTGATGACCGGTCAAAGATTCGGATCCTTCTTGTAAGTTTTCGCCTTTTTTGTGTGTTTATAATTAGATTGTAACACTATTGTCTTGTTGTTAGAAGTAAATCAGGCTATTGTGTTGTTAAAGCAGGTGGAAGACTCATGTATTTTCTATTGGAAAATAGAATAGGGTCATGTATTGTGAACTACATATGTAGTCTTTAGATTGTCTCAAATTGGTATTTGCTGGTTTTTTTGACAGATGATTCCTTGTCTTCCAGAGTTTTGGGCAGCATGGTAGGGAGCTTATTACAACGGAACTTGCCTTGAGGATCTTGTCAATCTTAAGTGCAGAGCAGTTTCTACCTAACATGAATGCAGTTTCTCTAAACAGTACCCTTGACGAGCTTGTTATTAAGGTAACTTTCAACTTAATGTTGGCACTGCAGTCCGTTGCTGCCGATATACTAATTTGGTAACTCTTAAATCATTTAAAAGTTGAAATTAGGTATTTTCCTTATTCAAATTTTAAATGATTTATCAGGTGGTGCCAATGGAAAACTTAAATGGACGGAAACTTGTTGAAGAAGGAGATCTTTGTGAACGGAGGAATGGTCAGTTGATCTAGTGATTTGAAAATTCGTGATTGCTTGGGCTTTTAGAATACTGAAATTCACAAGATTTTGAATTCTTGGCAGGTAGAGGAGTTGATCTGAACCGCAACTGGAGTGTAGATTGGGGCAAAAAGGAGAAGGTCCATTATGCCTATTCATTATTGAAACTTGCGTCTAACTTTATAATTCTTATTTCATTTTTCATAAATATGCTGACTTGTATATCGTAATATTAACTTAAGGGCATCTCATTAACAATTTATCTTTTGGAGAATGATGGATGCTTTGGGCTCAATATTTGAAGTCTCATGTCCGTTCTCTCAATTACTTGATTATTCAAATGTTACAACTATCAAATATCACAAATATGTGGTAAAGCCTCTCTTTGTAATTATTGTTGTTAATTTTTTTTATGGTAATTATTGTTACCTCAAATACAGGATTATGATCCATATGAAGAAAATCCTGGAACTGCTCCTTTCAGTGAGCCTGAAAGTCAAATAATGCGGAAACTTGCCTTATCATTTGATCCTCACATATGGGTTAATGTACACTCTGGAATGGAGGTAAGTTGCCGCCGGTTCCCAATTATTCTTCCCTGCTAAATGTTCTTTCTCAGTCCCCAAATAATCTTACGTGCAAAATATTTTTGTTTCCTTCTAGGGCTATTAGTTATATGTGCCCAAAGTGATGACATAGTTCTTGGTGCTGACTTTAATTTTTCAGGCTCTATTTATGCCATACGACCACAAAAATACGACACCTGATGTATTACCTTCACAGCGGATGAGAAGACTGCTTGAACAACTCAATAAAGCTCATTGCCAGAACCGTTGCATGATTGGATCCGGAGGAGGCTCTGTTGGGTTTGTATTTACTTAGACTGAGAACACTGATTATATGTAAATTTTCCTCTAGTTCAGGCCATATTAATGCTGCAGTGGTCCTTTGCCCACATGGTCTTAGTGTTTATGGGGCCTGCAGGCCCTAAGGGACCACACATAGGTTATTCCTTGAGTGCTTCTCAGGAGTTCTCTCCTGCCTATGCTTGTAGTGTTCACGTTTTGATTTCTTCCTCGGAGTTAAAAATGTGCTTGATTTTAGGTATCTGGCTCATGGGACAGCAACAGATTATATGTTCGATGTCGTGAGGGTGCCCATGTCTTTTACCTTTGAGGTTTGTGAAATGCAATATCTTTTGATTTCTTTAAATCTGGCTTGTCCTATGCATGCACATAACTTCTTGCAGCTGGCTTGTCTTATGCATGCACATAACTTCTGGCACTGATTATCAGATTTATGGAGATAGTGCAGCCTCATCAAATGACTGCTTTAAAATGTTCAATCCTACTGACCACTCAACCTTCAGTGTATGTCCAGTGACTTCTAAAATCTATGGCTCATTATCTTTTGTTTCATTCTATTTGTCTGATTCCTTCCTTCCTTTTCATTTTGATCTATTCTTTAATTACCATATAAAATGAACTTTTTGAGGAGGCAGTTTGCAGTTGATTAACGATAAATATGGTTAGTTTAAATCTAAAGATAATGTACCTTTTTTTTTTTCTGGATCAGAGAGTTCTTAATGATTGGTCAGCTGCATTCTTAACAATTTTCAAATTTGGAGCACGTTACTTTGATGAATTCCAGACAAAGGCCTCTGCAGCCAATGGGGACAAGGGGGTATCTATTGATGAATATCTTGATGGGTACTTAATGCAAAGAACACAGAAAGATGGGAAGAAAATGGAGGTGCTTGATATTGGAATGCAAGAGATTAGAACATATTTTAGGCTATTCTTGTTGTCATCAGTTTTATTAATGTTCATGTTTTGTTCTAGGATTTCAAAAAACAAGTATAGTAGACCAACCACGCCCTTGTGAATGCTAAAATTCTTTAGGGAAAAAAAAAAATGTACCGACTTTGATTGAGAAGTAGACGCCAGATAGAAATTTGATCTTATAATTGAACACATTCTTTCAATTGAAATTTGAAGCCTTGAAGGTACTGTTTTTTCCACGCCAGTCTAATCACTGCTCCCAATTTAAATTACAAGCGGACGTGTCCTTCATAGTTACCAAACTTTCACGAATTATGTAAGAACCAATATAGTTAAATACAGAGATGTTGCCTATATGAATGTGGTAATATTAATATATATAATAAAAGAACCTGCAACAAATTGCTTTCATTTTCATTCTTGCGGACGAAACTTTAAAAAAACAAAGACATCAAATTACAGCCTATTTTCAAGTTGTGGAATGTGGGTTTCTACTCTATTTTGATTTAGATTTAGATTTAGCTTGTCTATTCGATTTAAGACACCTAAACATTGTTCTCACTTCTCGTAAGTCTGGTGAGGATGGCTTGGCAATAGCATCGACCAATATTTCCCTGCAAAACCATTTAGCAAAACAGAGCATGAGAAATTAATGATAAATGGTTTGCAACAAAATTAATGTTTTGAAAATTCTTAAAATTCACCCTCAATAACTTTAAAAGTTCTTTTTCCTTCAGAAGAAAGACATTTGCATGTCAAAACTGACTTAACAATCTTCTCAGGACTTGGTCCACTAACCTTAGACTTGAGGACTAGCTAGTTGAAACATGAAAATTAGTCTAATTTTTTGCTTTGGCTGGATGACTTGAGCTTGTCAACTATGTTTTCAGTGTCTGTTTCATGTATCTCAAAGCAGACCTTAACATTGCTCTGGCTTTCCTATCTGGAGTGCACCCGGACAAGATCATTTCTTCATACACAGCTGGAACCTGAAACACATAAATCACTTGGATCAGATCTCAACACAAATAAGAAATACAAAATCAGCTTCTGGGTAATCCTGCTACAAACACAAATGTAGTGATGACAAGGAAAGCAATTTGCAATGATTAGAATGTTTCAATAATTGGTATGATTGCACACAGACCAATTACTAATGAACAGTTCCATGGTGCCTATGCTATTTCTCACCTGAATATAACAGCTTTTTGTATATATGTTAAAGAACAGCTAACATGACAATACCTTATGAAACTTATCAACACGAATCAAAGCTTTCATAAGTGTAGTATATGTAACTACATCTGGCTTCAAGCCCTGCAATTGTAATGAACCAAAAGGACATGTAGTAAAATAATGTGAGATAACTTTCACCATAGAAAGGAGGAAACATGGAGAAAAAATAACATGAAGGTGACAACTTACATTTTCCTTCATATACTGCAACACAGAAAATGCTTCAGCATCCCTTTGATCCTCGCCAAATGCATTGATTAATGAGTTGAGAGCTAAATTACTAGGCTTTAGGCCATCTGTTCTCATGACCCTAAATGCATTTACTGCTTGATCTGACAAACCCTGTTAAAAATGAAATGGAAGGAATCAATTACATGCTCAACATGTTAACATAATGAACTTCAAATTATCAAATGTCAGCTGCCTAAACATGAATCCAACATTTTGAAACAGGTAATTTTAGGAAACCTTTTTCAAAGCATGGAATATTAAAATTGCTGATAAATATAGTGAATAGTGAAGTCAGTGGTAGTGACTAGTGAGCACCAGCATCCCAATCAAGCAGAAGATGGTTTAAGTACAGGTAATTTTAGGAAACCTTTTTTAAAGCATGGATTATTAAAGTTGCTGATAAATATAGTGCATTGTGAAGTCAGAGGTAGTGAGCACAGGCATCCCAATCATGCAGAAGACGGTTACAGTGACACCAATGGGGATTTGAATCATGAACTCCCATACATTTACTGCAATTTCAGTAAAATTTATACCAAAAACACTAAGCCATCATGGTTTTATAGAGACACAATTGATGCTAGTGCTCTGGTTTTCCACATCCATCAACATACTAATATGAGGAAATAGATTGAACAAAACACAGATATTAAGGCATATATGTGACTTAAAAGACCCACCCTTCGTGCATAGGCATTTATTAAGGCATTGTACATGGTAGAGGACGGTTTCAACCCTGCAGATTTCATCACCTCCAAGCACTCTATTGCATCATCAAATCTCCCTGATTGTCCATAAATATCCACAAGAGTCGTATATGTTACAACGTTAGGCAATAATCCTTGAGCTCGCATCTTCCCCAACAATCTCTTTACATCTTCCCATCTCTCTTGCTCCCCTAACAAATTAATCATAATATTATATGTCGTAGTACAAGGAAAATATCCCCTCTCCTGCATTTCCTCAAAAAGTTCCTCCGCTCTGTCATATCTTCCACACTTGAAATGGCAATCTATAAGTGTGTTCCACGTAATGGTGTCAGGCTCAATTCCCTCCGATAACATCCTATCAAATGTAGTCATAGCATGATGAAGACAATTATATTTCCCAAAAGTATCAATCATTACATTATAAAAATGTGTATCAGGTTCTACTCCACTACTCTTCATCTCCTTCAGAACTTGAAAGGTTCTTTGCCATTCTCCTCTATCCCGATACCCTGCTAAAATTCTACCATAAACAAACGAATTAGGCTTTGCATGACTAACTTCCATTTCTTTCAACACAATTCTCGCACTTTCCCATCTACCCGCATTGGCATAAGCATCAATTAAAAGACTATATGTATGTTCATCAGGTAACACTCCACTTCCTTCCATTTCAGATACTACAAATTCAGCATCTTTCAAATAACCCAGTTTCACATACCCTTTTAAAAGAGCATTATAAGCTTTAGTTCTAGGTTTCAATCCACTTTCTTTCAATTCCTCGAAAACAGCCTCTGCCTCTATCGTCCTACCAGATTTACTCAATGCAGTTATAACTGCCACATACGTGGCCGTTTTGGGACTCAATCCGATCCCTTGAGCCATTCCTAGAAACCTCATAGCTTTGCTTGCATCACCGGCTTTTGCAAAACCTACAATAACATCATTTAGCAACTGCCCGTCAAGCTCAATCTTATCACACTCAATTTCTTTATAAAGCTTCAGCAAAAGTGAAGAATCAATCTTGTTAGTTCTCGTGAGCGATTGAATAACCAAACTGTAATTTATAAAATCACATTGGTAGCCGTCTTGCCGCATTTTTGACATCAAATTCAGAGCTTTTTCGAGGTCGTCGTTGCGAGCACACGCGCTAATAAGCGCGTTGTACGTTAGCGGAGTTAACGTTTGCCTTTGAGAGAGCAGAAACGCCTCGTATAGCTTCTCCGATCGCCCAAGCGCATGGATAAGGATTGAGTAAAGAAGCTCGTAGGAGTAACAAAGGTTGTGCTTTTGCAGCCATGAAACGACAGCGTATGCTAAATCAATGGAGGAATTCGAGGAGCAGAGATTTTTTAGAAATGAGTGCCAGAGTGGAGCAGGCACAGCACGGTATGACTCGGCTAGTTTGAACTCAACACGATTAAGAGAACTCGGTGATGAAGCTAAAGCTGAAGCTGAGTCAGTGTTGCTATTTTCTGATAAAAACTCGAGAAGTGGAGTGAAATCGTAACGTTGCTTTTGTAGAGATAAAACGTCGTTGTCTTCTTCTTCTTCTTCGGTGTCGTTTTGCTTTGAAGTAAAAGAAGAGGATGAAAAAGATGATTCTCCAGAAGCTGTCGCGGTTGTTATGCTAGTAATGGTTGAAGCAGAAAATGCTGGCTGAAAGATGACGTGGTGGCGCGTGATTGGACAAGCGGAATGAATTGCAGGGAAGCGAACTGATAGAGGCTGTGGAGGCAGAAGAATCATTTTATTTAGAATTACAAGGGAGTGTTGACGATACTATGCAAGAGCGAAGGTTGCATTATCGGTTTTATTTTGGTCAGTTTGTGGTCGTACTTTCGAGTCGTGTGCGTCTTCTTCAAGAGATGAGTGCAGATATTTTCTTGTGTCGCGGAAGTACTGGATTTTATCCAGAGCTTTTTAATTCAGTGCTGTAGTCCGTCGCGGAGGATTAAAACAGGGCCAATTGTTAACTGCCACTTGTTGGGAAGCGCTCGCTGGGGTTAAAATTTTCCTAGCCCATGGATGTTCATCTTAAAACGTACTCGCCTCTCCAAGATTACGAAAATAGGCAATGAGGCCCCCACGACGCCGTTGGTATCTTTCTAACCATTGGGATAAGCTATTGATTGAGTTCAGTTGACTTTGGAAAAGTATTATTGCACAACTTCTCGTCGTGTGTTACTATTTTTCCTACCACATTTTTGTCACCTCTCGTTAATTTCTCTAAAATTCTCATTTCATTATTTTTACTACATTTATATAACACTCTCATCACTTTCTTAATACACTCGCAATCTTATTAATGTTTTTATTATTTTTATAACTTTTTATCCTATCTTTTTTTTTTCTATTTCATTATAATCATATCCTCATGATTATTTTTTTATCATTTGTCATCGTTATCCTTTTTAAAAACATAGCTTTTCTTAAATAAAAATATCGATATCTTTTAAAAATATTTAAAATTATTGAAAAAATATTATAAAAAATTATATAAAATAATATAACATGTGATATGTCATTCTTAACTATTGTTATTTCTTTATAATTTTTAAATAAATTAATTATATTATCTAACATCTAATTAGTAAAGCATGAGAACAGTTTTTATTTATTTAAGTTGTCTTAATTTGAATGGCAACAATTACCATTATTGACTTTTCTATCTTGCTCTTCCTCCTCATTTATTAAAAAGATAAGGTAAGAAAGTTATATCGGTAAGGAAGAATAGCTTTTTTTTTTTACAAATTTCTCATTATTTTAGAAAAAAATCCAAAGAAAAAAATAAAATGATGTGGAAAGTGTTCTACCCATCTAAAATAATCATAGCATGTAAAAGCAAACTTTGTTAAAGCATCTGTTGTTAGATTAATAATTTAATTATAATATCACATAATTTAAAAAGAAATTTTGAGATGTCTAATACTACTTAATATTAGAATTTGTACTTAATTTTTCATAAAATTTCAGGCTTATTTAACATTATTAAATTACAAAGTTTTTTTAATATAAAAATTATTGAAAGAATTAATGATATAAAGTTTGCACTTAATTTTTTATAAAATAATTTAAGGGCTGATTTGAGATTAATAATAATTTTTTAAAAATAAAAGTATATTACAGTATGGTTCTAGTTGAGGTCGTATTGAGATAAAATGAGGGCTCTTATTGACAATGTTCAAAACTTTAGGGTAACAGTTCATATTAAGGAAAACGTTAAGGTTGTATGTATAGATTTGGTGCTATCCAGTATCCACTTATCCAGTTAGCTTCGATTATGTGCGGGATTAATCTTGCCAATTATAGAATCGGAAGTAGGTAATTATAATTATGCGATTAATGACGTCAATCACTACGGACCGTTATTAATAAAACCCCAAAACCTTTGCCGCTATTCACACATAACGTCGTAGTAGGGTTTTGCAAAAATTGAGTGTTTGGCTGGCTGCTGCTACGTGCTGACTGCTGATGACTCATTAGGGTTTTTCGAAGAGCTGGCCGTGTTCGATTCTTGCCGTTGCCATGGCAGGATCTCGAGTTCAAGTCAACAAATCCCACAAATCCCGCTTCTCCACCAAATCATCTCGTAATCTTCACAAAACCGCTGCAAAAGGTTTTTCTTCCATTACTCTTGTATATTTGTTTTCATTATTTGAATAATTATTATTGGTTATCATTTCTTTTAATTAAACTCTTGATGTATTAGATAAGAGCTGGATTGGAAAATCGGACCGCATTGTGGCAAAGGGAGCCCGGGCTGCCAGAGTCCAGCGTAACAAAATGGTAATTTTTTTTTTCTAAATTCCTTTTCTGAAATTAATTTGTGCAAGTTCAATCAAATTTGTTAGTGCTGTTATTAGCTAAGGGACCAGAAACGCGCGGCACTTTTGAAAGAAAAGAGAGCTTCAAGTGGAATAACGAGTCCTCCTCGCGTTATAGTAAGTGTTTTATATTTGTACTTTTGGTGTTAATGTGATTTGATTTCTGTTATCAATTGTTTATGTTTTTGGACTTTAATTTAATCTCCTGTTTTGGGTTTCTAATTTGGCTTAATGGCAGGTTCTTTTTGGTCTTTCTGCTTCTATAAATCTAAATTCAGCTAGGGAAGATATTTTGAGACAGTTGTCCTCAGAAGGTACTGGAGCTGTGTCTTCAACTGTTTCTTCTTCCAAGTACAGACTAAGAACAACGGTGAGCTCAATTTCCACTTGCCGGTTATTCATCTTGAGGGCATTTGTAGGAAAACATAATAATTGAAGGGGTTTATTTTTCTTTTAAAAAAGAAGTATTTTAAACTAAGTTGTCACTTCTTTTAATGGCATTCAGCTGTAGTTAAATCAAGATTCGGGGTGACTCTTGCTGAGAAGATGTGCTATTTTTTTTTATTTAATCATTTCCATTGCATATGGATTATTGTTCTAGTTTATGATGATGGTATTTCGGACTTTTCAAAATTCTAAATCTGTATGTTACGGCAATGTATTGTTTTGATCATTCATTTTGTGACAATCTGTAACCATCTGACTAAAGTCATGTGCACAGGTATTGCAAGCACCTCATGGGAATTTAACGGCATGTATGGAAATGGCGAAGGTAAGTCATTGTTTAGTGCCTGAATTACTTATTCTGCTGAATTACTGGTTTGCATATTTCTTATTTCTTCCCTTCTGCTCTTTAATGCTTAGATGCTTTTTTGAATGACTGTAGGTTGCTGATTTAATTGCTTTTGTAGCATCAGCCAGCTCTTCCAGTGAAGAAAGCATGTCTTATTATATTGATTCATTTGGAAATCAATGTCTTTCAGTGTTCAGATCTCTTGGATTACCAAGTACTGCCGTGTTGATCCGTGTAAGTTCTTGGCTGATGAGCTTTGCATTTGCTTGAAATTTATAGAGAAGAAAGTATAGATTTTCTGTTGACTTGATGTTAAACATTTTTTCTGCACCTGTAGGATCTACCCACCGATTTGAAAAAAAGGCAAGATTTAAAGAAGATGTGTATTTCTAGCCTTACTTCTGAATTTCCTGAGGACTGTAAGTTTTATGCAGCTGATACAAAAGATGAGTTACATAAGGTAATTGTCTGCACCTCTAAAATAATTATTTTAGTATGCTGATTCAGCAATGATGTTTTGGGGATACCTAGAAATAAATTGTATTCGGTTAAAATATGTGCAATGAATTTCACTTATCATTCTGGCATTACTAGTATTTACCATAACTGTTATTATGGTTGCAGTTCCTGTGGCTTTTTAAGGAACAGAGACTCACGGTGCCTCACTGGCGAAATCAACGGCCTTACCTCATGGCTCAAAAGGTGTTCTAATTAGTTTTATTATTAATCTGCTTTACTTAAGAAGCTGCAAAGATTGGGGACATGTGGGGTTCATTTTTATGATTCTCTTTTATTGCACACATTCGTGTTGTATTGAATGGTTGCAAATTGTGCTCTTAATTTCCTTTTAAATAATTTTTCATGTTAGTGCCTATAGAAGATAATTCATTCACCATTCCAATACAGGTTGATGTTGCAGTGAATGATTGCAATTCAGGAAAATGTATGCTTCTCCTTCATGGTTATTTACGTGCTCACAGTCTCTCTGTGAACCAGCTGGTAATTAATTCAGCCTTCTTCTTGACTTTATGGGTGGATCTTATGGGAATGACTTATTTTTCTTTAAATTAGGTTCACATTTCTGGAGCGGGAGACTTCCAGTTAGGTAAAATTGAAGTTTTGAAGGATCCATTTCCTTTGAATGCCGGAAAGGAATGGGATGCCATGGAATCAGATGAAATACATGACCTGGAGGTATTAGCTGTTTCATATATACACTAGTGGAGGGTTAATGGTGAACATCATTACTATTTTTTTTTTTTTTATTGATGTGCTTTAGGTTATGGATCAGTTGTATCCCATGTGCATTGCAGAAATGCTTTTGATTTTCATTTTTCTACTTTGTTTTACATTGGCTGTGATAATCTTGCTCGTTCTGTACAGGCTTTGTTTTAAAATTTTTTTACCTTACTGTAGTCTATTTCTGATTACATAATTATTAATTGATCGATATTTTTTTTTTTTCATGATTCCAGGTCATTCGTAACTTGGCTCCAGACCCTTTGAAACTGGAGCCTTTACTTGTTGAGAATGTTCCAGATCCTCTTGCCGGAGAACAGGTAAATTGAAAGTGCATCTTTGTCCTTTTAATAACAACTTTGAATGAACCCTTATATCCGTAAAAAATGACAACTATAACAATTAGTTTTAGTGCCAACCCAATTAATTGGGATTAAGGCTTAGTTGAATTAACTGCATTAAAAAAAAAAAAAAAGATTTCTTGGGTTGACATGTTAATATGATTGTGCTTATGTTTATTTAATCTAAATTTGGATTGAATAAGACAGAATCTTCTCATAACCAAGAGCAAAAGTTCTACTTACTGATCAAAGTGTAAAAACTGATCCACATGTTGAGAGATAATTGGTAATGTTTTTGTCTGCTGTCATATTTATCTTATTGTTCCTTTGATCAGACATGGCCAACTGAAGCAGAAATGGCTGAGGCTGACCAAAATCAAAAACATAGAAGGCAGAAGAAAAGAGCTCTTCCTCGAGGCACTTCAGAGTATCAGGTCTGCAGAAGTTTGTTCTAAAACGTCTGTATGTATCTTTATGGAACATTTGGAAGGAATTGATTCATAATTCAAGTCTTGCAGGCTGCTTGGATTGTGGATGATAGTGATGAGGATGATTCAGATAGTGATAATGATGCCGATGATGGTATGGTTTTGGACCAAGAAGATAGAGGTTTTCCTGACTGTGAAGGAACCAATAACTCAGACATTGATGATGATCAATCTTCCCTAAACATCAGATACTCTGATGATGGAACTGAAAATGATTCTGTGATGATGGTGAGTCATTTTTCTCTGATAATTTGTCCTTTGGAATAATTAATTTATGGATTGACTGGAAGTTCTTGTTTGTCTTTGTGTTTCATAAGATAATTGTTCTCTCTACACATCTTTGTTTATTATATCCAACTTCTTCTCAGAATTCCAGTTGCTTTCCTTTGTCATGCAGGAAGGTGAAAACTTGACAAGAGAACAGATAGAGGACGAGATTAAAAAAATTAAAGAGGCGCATGCTGAAGACGAGGGTATGTCTCTTTATCCATTCTAAGAAATTGTTCACGCTGTGGCAAACTGTAATATTGTTAACAAGTTTTAACTATTGGGGTTGGGAACTACTGTTTAGGTATCTCTTAGTAGACGTGGATTTATTAGGTTTACTGCATGGTAACAAACATGCATAGGAAAATGCATTTGAAAACTTCGTTCCATGTGAAGCCATGGGATTTCTCACATAACAGTAAAATCTTTGCTGCAGTTAATGTTTACACTTATATGCTTTACTGTTGAAACTATTTGGAGATTGTTATAATCATGAAAGGGCACCCTATCCTTTAGTTGAACTAATTTTTCTCTTAACAGTTTAGTATTAATGTAGTATTACTGATTTTTCATTGTTTGGCTTCATATTTCAGAATTTCCGGATGAAGTGGATACTCCGCTTGATCTTCCTGCCAGAAAACGCTTCGCCAAATATAGGGGCCTTAAGTCCTTTAGGACCTCTTCATGGGACCCAAAAGTAATATTAATTTTTCATGTTGATATTCTGTATCATCCGTCAACTTCACAAGAGCTTTATTAATTTTCCTGTCGATGAAATATCAGGAATCTCTACCTCCAGAATACTCTAGAATATTTGCGTTTGATAATTTCACAAGAACACAAAAGCATGTTTTTGCTAATGCCTTAAAAATGGAGCAAGAGAACATGGATGACAGTGTACCAGCTGGTTTATATGTGAGGCTTCATATCAAAGAAGTACCTGCAGGTATTGCTTACAGATTATGTGAGATTGCAAAGATAAGCCCATTAATAGCATCTGGACTTTTGCAGCATGAATCCAAGATGTCTGTCCTTCATTTTAGGTGTGTTCTACAAACAATTTTCCACGTTTGATTTTTCTTTGTTCTTGGAAATAGCACTGTTATCAGTTTATATCGGAGTATGAGATTGCTATTGTTTTGCAGTGTAAAGAAGCATGATACCTATGATGCTCCTATAAAATCAAAAGAAGAATTAATATTTCATGTTGGGTTTCGCCAGTTTGTTGCAAGGTGGTATCCGGTCCTCTAAATTGTCACCTTTAATGAACTTCTATTGAAGTTGTAAATGTCATTGTATTTCTCTTTGCAGGCCAATATTTTCTACTGACAATATGAATTCAGATAAGCATAAGATGGAGAGGTTTCTTCATGCAGGGCGTTTCTCTATAGCTTCAATTTATGCTCCCATTTGTTTTCCACCTCTTCCTTTGATAGTTCTGAAGAGTGCAGATGGCAGTGTCGCACCTGCAGTTGCTGCTGTGGGTTCCTTGAGAAGCATTGACCCAGATAGAATAATTCTGAAGAAAATTGTTTTAACTGGGTATGATACTTTATTTGGTCAAGTTCGATGTACGGGTTGAATTCTAAGGTCTGGGAAGAATGATTTTGCAGAGGTTCTAATTTGTTGAACCTTAAAAATATTTGTTGCAGTTACCCTCAACGAGTATCAAAATTAAAAGCCATAGTAAGATATATGTTTCATAACCCGGAGGATGTGAAATGGTTCAAGGTAAAGAGAACCTTTTTGTTTTTGTTCTGTTACTATGTCCTTAGAATTATTGTACACTCACATAATTGTGTATGATTTCAGCCTGTCGAAGTTTGGACAAAATGTGGCCGTCGTGGTCGCATTAAGGAACCTGTTGGTACACATGGTATGGTGCTTATTTTGACCATATAAATCTTACGGCTGAGATTAAATGCTCTTTTATCAATAGGCTGAAGGAAATGGTTAAATATGATTTAGCAAAATACTTGCGCCTTTTTAAATTCACTCTCTTCTGCATGAGATGTCTGCTTGCATGTATCCATACATGTGATGCTCTTAAGGACATGAAAATTCTCTATTACCGTCTTTTTTCCTAGATTAGAGTTATTTAGATGGTTGAAACTCTCCATGCATTGCAATTGGGAGGATTAGCTATAGATGTTGAATGTGCTTTTGGTTCTGTAGATAAATGAACATGGTTGGATGATAATTTCAAATTAAATTTCTTCAATTAACGTTTAATTTTCCTCAGGGGCAATGAAGTGTGTTTTCAATGGAATTCTTCAGCAGCGTGACACTGTTTGCATGAGCTTGTTCAAGCGTTCGTATCCCAAGTGGCCAGAACATCGATTCCCGATGCTTGACGCTTGACAGACAATGCTGTTGTTCAATCTCTTTTGCTTGGTTCTCAAGCATAAGATAACATCACTATTGTCGATGGGAATGAAGCTGTGGTTCAGATTGTCGGTTCCAATTTCAAGATTGCTGTAAGTTCAAGCAGTTGAGGAAAATGGTTTTGATTGTGCCTTTTTATCTTGCCAATCCCCCTCACCAAATCTTATATTTTTGTTTTCCCTTTTATTTATTTGTTCCTGGTGAGTTTGTGGGTCAATGGGGAGCATATTTTTTTTCCTGTTCATAAGGAAAAAGAAAATCATGTTAGTTCACTAATTTTGATACACAGTTCTCATCAATTCATGTTTATTATTGCAACAGAATTTCTAGTAGTGAGATGTAAATGGTTAAATGAAGTTTCTTTAAAGCTTAAGTTCTGTAAAGATGACAATTATTTTTCCTGCCCATGTTGAAGATGTGATCTGTATTAACTGTTAGTTATAAGGCCTAACAATTGTTATTTATTCAAGCGTAACAATGGTATTTATTTGTTCGTGGATGTTTGCACGTTTTGAAAAAACGCAGATTTGAGCAAGATGGCATAGTGTGAGATTAACATTGTTTAGCTACAATTTTGTCACTATTTATGTGTGTTTATTTTTTATTTTCTTTCAATTTTATTTTAATTGTGTCTTATTTCACACGTAATTTTTTTAACAGAAGAAATATGGAGAAATATAGCTGGTCGGCCGGCTTTGCAAGTAAATCGTTAAAATTGGTGTCACTTCCAATCCAAAGCTAATCCCCATTCCGGCCATGAACATAAACAAACAATATAAATAACAGTAACTAATGACATAACAGCCTTACGACATCTAAACGTTGGAAAATACTGTATCTGAAACAAAAACGTTGCACCTAAAAGGACGTCGCTTAGGACATGCGTGTTTTTGCCACCCTTTTATAATCATAGTTTTATTCAAATAGCTAGAAGTGCTCTTATACAAAAGTACGAGAAAGCATAATTCATATATTTGTTTTAATGGGACTTGGATCCATGATAGCATATTGAAGAAGTTGTTGATCAACTTGTAAAACAGCCATGGTATCCTCGTGCAAACAGACCCATGCTTCAATCCCATTCCCCGTATTTGTATCCATGAGAAGGATTGCATTCAAAAGCGCAGTGGCCGATGATTCATGTGGACCGGTAACGCTGGCCCAAATAGGCTTCCCCCATCCAAAATCAATCTCATAAAATCCAAAATTGCACCAACTGCTGTACGCAATTCTGTCGGCTGCACGAGTATAAGTTTCCCTTTCATACTTTAAAGCCTCGAGAAAATTAAGCAGCCCTTCATCACCTTGTAAACTATTCACAAAATCTCCATTAATTTTGGCTATTGCTTCCCTCAGTTGGCAAACCAAGCCTTGCAACTCTGGTTCCTCCTCATTTTTGCATAATGCCGACGCCATCCAAATAAAATTCCCCATGTAATTTTCAGAGAATGGCGGAGTGGCTCTTCGCCGCAAATTTACAGCATGTATCAGTGCAAATGGCTTGTCAGAATCACGATCAGATGATGATGATGACCTTGCTTGCGCTTTTAAGGCAGCCATGATACATTTGCCGAGAAGTGTTGTTACAACCTCGACGCGTGTTGGATTTTGCACGGCTGAACCTTTTGCCTTGGCCTTGAGGTTGGTTATTGCTGAGACATCGAATAAAAATCTCCTACAAATGCATCTACCAAATTTGATAGGTAGACCACTGCGAAGAGGCATGGAGCAAGCTTGTCTTGGAAATGCATCATTTTGAGGAAATGAAAGTGAAGCATCAAATTTAGGGGACAGCAGTAGCACTGCTTCTGATTCTTCATTATAGTTCTTACGAGCTGTGGCAGCTGCCCAACTCTTGAGAAACAAGCTAAATGCTGTTCCATCACCAATCATATGTGAAACATATGCACCAATTGTAATACCACCACAAGAAAATGTAGTTACTTGTACGCTAGCTACAAAATCTCCTGGAGTTGGTACCCCCCTCCATTTGGCATCAGTTGGATCTGGAAGAAATTCTTTTATCAAAGAGATATTTGGAAGGTTAAGAAATTCATCGAGAGGACTTTTGACTCTGGCCTCTATAAAATAAATTCCCTCATCGTTGCACTCAATGGAATGGAGGTCTTTTATCTTTCCAGCAAGTGGGTAAAAGCGAGCTAGGGTTTCTGATAAAGACTGCTTTAGCAGTTGCAGCCTTGTGGAGATCATATGATCATCACTTGTATTGGCTGATGAGTACTGTTGGTTCATGGGATAGTAGAGGACCAAAGGAATATAAACGGGAGGAAGATAAAGATCCAAGAGAGACAGCTTGTGGGTTTTCAGATGATGGGCAGTTGGAGAAGATGGTTTGATGCACTCTTTCGAAATTATTTCAACCTCCATTTTCATTGATGGTTTCCGGATCTTCAATTTGACATGTTCTAAGTCGACTTTATATTCACACATATATATATAGCCCATAGCTGTGCTGTGTTGGAGACACAGATTGACGCATTAATCAGTTTATATATATATATATATATATATATATTTTCGGACTCTTATATGCTATAAATTGGCGCTTTTTTTTTGGTGGGAGGTAACTCTCAAACTCATCCGGATAATCAATTTGCTATCTATTGTACATAATTATTAATTTTGTTAAACTTAATTTGTGCAACTATTTCACTTCTTTCAGTCGATTGGTAAAAAAATTGAGACTTGTTTGCTTGAATGGGGAATAGAGAGAGTGTGTGCAATAACTGCTGATAATGCATCAGGCAATGATGTTGCTATTGATTATGTGAAGAATCAAATGCTTATGTGGAAGAATGCTGATGCACTTGTGTTGGCAGGTGAATACATGCATGTGCGTTGTTGTGCACATATCTTAAATCTAGTTGTCACTGAAGGGTTAAAAGAGTTACATGCATCAATTTTCGGTATTCGGAATGCTGTGAAGTATGTGAGATCATCCACTTCGAGGTTGAAAGCATTTAAATAGTGTGTGGAGCACGTGAAAGGCCCTAATGGAATTGTAGTTTTGGATTGTATTACCAGGTGGAATTCCATCTATTTGATGTTGATGACTGCTTTAAAGTTTCATGCAACATTTGAGAGGATGGCAGAAGTAGATAAACCTTATGAAGCATACTTTAAAGAGGAAGAAAATAGGAAGAAAATGGTGGGACCACCTGGGCCTGAGGATTGGCAAAGTGCTGAACGAATTGTTCGGTTTTTAAATATCTTTTATGATGCTACATTGACTTTTTCAGCTCTTTGAGTGTGACTTCTAATCTTTGTTACGACACAATTGGTTTGATTGAGAATTCATTGAGTGCATTGGAAAAAAGCAAAGATGTTTGTGTGAATTTGATAGCGGCTAATATGAGGCAAAAATATGACAAATATTGGGAGTGCACGGAAAAAATTAACAAAATCTTAATTGTTGCCTCTATACTTGATCCACGCTGCAAAATGGATTTTACAAAACATATTTTTGGTATGATTTTTTCTGATGACATTGCAAAGATTGAAGAAATGGTCGCAATGATGAAAGGCTTGTTGAATGCACTTTTTGATGCATATAGTGGGTGGAACTCCTCATCACTATTGCATAGTGAGAGTTTTCCTAGTCGTAGTGGTAGCGGTGGTGGTGGTGGTTCTAGTTCTTCTCTACATCTTGTAGATGACATAGACCGGCAACAAGGGTATATAATGGAACATGGTAATGACACCCTACAAGTTGCTCGCCCTTTCTTTGGATATGCTAAGAAAGTTTCCATTCAGAATGACGGTAAGCTTGTGTCAACCGAGGTCGAAAGATACTTACTTGACCCGATTGAAGATCGTAGTAATGATAAACTTAATGTTTTGCTATGGTGGAAAGTGAATGGGTCAAAGTATCCAATATTGGAGAAAATAACAAGAGATATCCTTGCAATTCCGGTATCCACTGTTGCATCTGAGTCCGCCTTTAGCACCGGAGGTCGTATTATTGATGAATATAGGAGTTCTTTGACTCCTACTATGATTGAAGCATTGATTTGTACTGAAAATTGGTTGCAGTCTAAACTTTTTGCCACTCCCGTCTACGATTTTAATCAAGAGTTGAAAGATCATATATATCAAATGGAGTTACAAGAAGGTAGCATTTCTTTATATATATATATATATATATATATATATATATATATATATATATATATATATATATATTATGTTTATTGTTTTATATAATATATTTTAAATTTATTATAATAAATTTAAAATATTACTCATGTACTAATTTTAAGTTTTTTTTTTTTAAATAGTATGTACAATCACAATCTTCAACGATTACAACAATAGGCGCTAGTATTCATCATGGTATTTGAATAGGTAATTCTTAAATTTAATATATCTTTTAGTCTCAAATTACTATAATTATAATTATTTTATTTTTTGTTTAAGTTTTAAGTCAATTGTAACATAATAATTGTTTGTGATCTTATATTAGGAAAGTTGAAGTTGATAGGTGGAGTCTTAGAGTCTTGGAAAGCAAGAGTTAAGGAGTAAGGACTTATCAAAATGTGTTTTGTAAGTTTAATTAGGTGATGTTGTACTTTAGTTTGAAGTGGATATATACTAATTCCTATTTCCTAAATGTTGTTGGATGATAACTTTTATTTTCGTTTATTTTGTTGTTGGATGATAATATTTATTTTGTAATGTTTATTTGGAGACTTGGAGTTGGAGTTGGAGTAATATTTATTTTGTGTGGTTTATTTAGAGACTTCATTTGGAGACTTAGATGGAGATGGAGTAATGTTTAGTTTGTGTTGTTTATTTGGATTTTGGAGACTTGGAGATTGAAGTAATGTTTAGTACTTTATTTTGTATTTATTTCCTTAATATTGTTGGATGATAATTTTTATTTTTATTTATGTTGTTGTTGGATGATAATTTTTAGTTTGGTTTATTTTGTTGTTAGATGATAATATTACAATTTTGTGTTGTTTATTTAGAGACTTGGAGTTGGAGTAATATTTATTTTGTGTGGTTTATTTAGAGACTTCATTTGGAGACTTGGATGGAGATGGAGTAATGTTTAGTTTGTGTTGTGTATTTGGATTTTGGAGACTTGGAGATTGAAGTAATGTTTAGTACTTTATTTTGTGTTTACTTCCTTAATATTGTTGGATGATAATTTTTATTTTCATTTATGTTGTTGTTGGATGATAATTTTTAGTTTAGTTTATTTTGTTGTTGGATGATAATATTACAATTTTGTGTTGTTTATTTGGAGACTTAGAGTTAGATTAATGTTTATTTTGTGTGGTATTTTTTCATAAATTTTTTGAGAAAATCGTCGAAAAAGTCCCACATCCGAATTCAACCCGAATCCAAAATTATGATCCGAATCCGAACTATGAATTTATCCGATCCAATCCGAATCCGAACTAATCCGAAATATATATCCGATCCGAATTAAAGTTCGGATTGAAATCGAATTGGTTTTTCCTCAATCCGAATTATCCGAAATCCGATTAAATCCGATCCGAATCCGAAATTGCCCACCCCTATTTTTCACTGTATTTGTGGATCTACCTGGCAATAAAATCGAAATTCGGCCATGCACAAGAGAAGACAAGCTAGCCGGCCTTGCAATAATAATAAGGCATTAAAAATAGCGCGTCACTTCAAAGCCAAAGCTTATTCTTATTAGTGATTCCAATTTCGAACCATGATACAATTTAAATAACACTAATTGATAACAGAACAGCTTTATGGAATCATTCATACAAAATACAAACTAAAAATACAAGGAAGAATCATGGAATGAGCAATTCACCACAGAAGCGGTTGTTTCTTTAATATTCCAATGGAATGAAGGAAAAAAAAAAATTATTGGCGGCCTTTGTTGTATTCTATCTATCTAAGGTTGTCTGAGAAACAAATGCTTGATTGGGTTGTGGAATTTAATATTCAATATGCATGTTCACCCCATCCCTCATCTCTTCCCTAAGTTGCCTCCTTAATTTACATCAAGTTCAAGGGGATTTCTTTCACATGGAAAATCAAAATCAAATGCTTGCCCAATTTGGCTTCCCACATCATCCAGAATCAAGATATTAAAAATAAAATTTACGTACAAAATAGAATATATAAATCTTATCCGCAGCGAATGGTGCAAGTTTCACTTCCATATTTCACTGCTTCAAGATAATAAAGTAACCAACCCCCATCACCTTGTATGCTATTCACAAATTAATTTCTCCATTAAGTTTTGTTATTGCATGCTTCCGGCTTCCCTCCCTCAGTTGGCATTCTAAGCCATGCAACTCTGGTGACTGCTGGCTCATCATCTTGGCATAGAGGCAGCCGATGCCAGGCAAACGAAATTAAATTCCCGTACAACAATTTAATATTATTACGAAAATGGAGGGGTGAGTCTTCCACGTAACGTTCCGGTTAAAAATGGCTTGTGCCCAGAAGCTGGAACAGGCATTATTTTAAAATGGTGTGCTATTGTTGGGCTTCCATTATGCTGGTCCCAGAATCCATCAAAGCCCATGTAGCATGAAGAGTCCATGATTAAAGCCCGGAAAGAATGGTAACTTTAAATACATTTGAAGAAGATGATACCTGACATAAAGAGATTAACTTGGTTCATTTAGAAAATAAGAATATTTGTTGTCCAGCTCATGTTTAATCACTATCCCTAATGTGCCAACCATCTGCGTCACGTAAAAATAATGTCCCTCCCTCAAGCAGTAGAGCCTCTTTGAAATATGCGTTCAATAACATAAATTTACAGCGCCTCTGTAGCACAGAAAGTACAGCATTCAGATTGGTGACCTCCAACTGTGCCATATTATCCTATCATCTGAAAGTTTTGTAGTACACCTTTAGATGTTTTCTCCTGGAGGTAACTCTGCAAGCTTTGGAGGAGTGCCGAGAACTCTTTCCATATCAAAACGAACTTCGATGTTTCGAATGCTGTATCCAACAACCATCAGCCAATAAAGCAGCTTGGCAAGTTCTGGTGCACTTGCCTCAGTCATACTTGTCTGTAATTACACAAGCTCAAACTTAGAAATGACGATACGATCTTGTAATCCAAAAACACTTATCAGAAGAATGAATGTTATTACTACCACCAAGCATGGGAACAAAAACTCATTGCTTAAAGCCAACTAACCAAAACAGACTAAACTTTTCTTCAAATTGTCTCAGTCATACTTGTCTGTAATTACACAAGCTCAAACTTAGAAATGACAGTACGATCTTGTTATCCAAAAACACTCATCAGAAGAATGAATGTTGAACATCTATCATGCAAATTACTACCACCAAGCGTGGGAACAAAAACTCATTGCTTAAAGCCAACTAATCAAAACAGACTAAACTTTTCTTCAAATTGGTCGGCGAAAGTTCAGATCATCAGCTAAATTATTAATTGCAACTGTTAATTTATTTCAAATATAAATAAACTCGAACCTTCATTTGGCTAGGATCAGAAACAGCCAAAAGTCGCTTAATGAATGTGTTCATTGCAAGCACAACATCTTCTCCAGCACTGCTTGTCAATTCCTACAAAACAGCACATGTGTCATTTAAAGAAGATCAAGCAGACTATATTCTTACCAGAAGTAACTGGCAATTTATGTAAAGACCATATTTTGTACATATAAACATCCTAGTCATATTGGAATATACTTGATCCAGCCGGCAGAATAGCAATTAGCAGAAAAACATCCACCTGTCAACATATGCCAAGAAAGCAGCAGATATAAGGAAAAGAGATGCGAGACTCCTTACCTTCAGATTTTGAGGCTCAAGCGTCTTGAGATATTCCAACAATTCATTTTGACCATTGGCAGCTTTTCTACTGACTTGACGATTCAGTTCCTCAATCTCTGCTTCTAGAAACTCAATGTACTTTTTAGCGTCTAATTTCTCAGGGCCAGAAACATTATTCCACCTAATAACTTCACCAGACACATTCTTTTGTGTACCAGGTGCATAATCTGGCGCATCCTGTAACAGTCAAGTGATTGGATTATATAAAGAGCACCAGAGAAAGTTAAATGCATAACCCATTGAACACTTCTGCAAACATGCTAGTAGACTTGCAACGACATATGAAAGAAGAAGAAGATGAAGAAGAAGCAAGAAGACCTTTTTGTTTAGGACCTCAGGAAGAGCAACCTGCTCCAAACTTTGTTGTAATTCTAAACGGTATTGTGCATTCCTAAACATATATCCAGTCATCATAACACTGTACATAAGCTGTGCAAGATTTTCGGCAACCTAAAACAAAGAATGGGAAATGCCGGTAAATATCTGAATTCCCATTATTTTGAAATAACACAACACATTATTATATATTCACCAAGCCTTAAATAACAAGAGCATGATATCGTAATATCGGAAGTCACTTAATAACAAGAGCATGATATCGTAATATCGGAAGTCACTTACAGTGGTCACTGTTACTGCAAAAAATTGCGGGGGTAGTGTTCCAATCATATTTGTCACTGTTTGACGCATTGCATCAACTACCTAAACATAACACCAATGAGAAAGCACAAAACAACAGAATTTCATTCTTTTCCATATTAAACTTGTACCACAAGACTCGAAATGAAAAGAGATGAGAAAACAAACCTGTTCGGGAGCCCTTTTCACAAACAACTCCATAAATTCTGGTTGTACATTTTTGACATACTCCAATAGAATATCCCTTCTGCCCTTGGACTGCCAATTAACAAAGCAAACCATCACGACCCACACAATTTGAATCCAGATCAAGCAATTAATAACTGAAGCAAACACTGAAATACATAAAATATTTTACAAGAGTCTGGTGAATTATAAACAGCTGCGGGCATATTTGAAGAGAACAGAGCAAAAGCGTTGGATAAAAAAAAAAAAAACCATTTTAGTTATACTTAAAGATCCTTGCCTGGGAGATAACAGGATAGTGAAAGAAAATCATCAAAGCAAACGGAGGAGTAATGTGAAATAAAGAAATACCAGAGTGCCGTTGGGAGGCTTGGAATCATTGGAGCCGTTATTATTGGACTCGTTCTTGGAAGAATCGTAAGCTCGAATCCTGAAAGCCAACCTTCCATTATTGTTCTTCTTCGTCTTTATCGGGCATCTTACTGAACTAAACGATTTCGGCCTACAAGAAACAACAATAATTGATGAAGATGTTGGTTGATAAATAAAGCAAGGCTTCGCTGTCAACGAATTCATCTGGGCAGCTGCTTCAGAACCTTTTTTCTTTTTTCTTTTTTTAAATCAATCAATCAATTCACTTTTCCTTTCTTATTTTTCCTTTACACTCTGACTTTTGCCATTGAGATTTGTTGCAGGGTTTCCCAGAGGCCAGAAGCAGAAATGAGGGTTTGTTGCGTTTGTGAAAACCGAAATATGAAACTGGGGTTCACCCTTAAAGAGTGAGGTGGTTCGTAGACCATTCAAACTGCGAAGATCGATTGTGAATCGGATGGCTGATATTGCTTCTCATTCTTAAGATACCACCGTCGATATTGTTTGTGCTACCAACTGCCAATGTGGTCCTCCACTATCGAACGGCTGCTATGAGTTATCCATCTTAGCAGCTCTTTAATTATGTATGTATGTACGTTAGTTAAAAGAGTATCACAATTATAACCCACTTAAATTGTTAAGAAATTATATTAGTGTTATCTTTTAAGATTTTTTTTAACACAAATAATAAACAAGATCATGAATACTTAATAATATCTTGAATTGACACACAAACTCCGATTACCATTAATTCTACTAGCTTGATTCCAATTGCTGAAATTCAATCACAAGAAATATTCAACCCAAAGCTACAAAATCGATTTCAGTCAATTACAATTTCAATCGAATTTTAAATACGAGCCTGGCCATTTTCAATGTGCACATTGTTGTTCAACGTTGAAAGTTTAATGATAAAAGATCACCACCGTCAAGTATTTGGTATGATCAAGTTCTCATGTATCACTTCCATTGGATTGCAATTTTGCATCTAGTCGTGAGTTGCAAGAATGGCGGCAATACTTAACTTAACTTAGGTAAAGACTAAAGACCATCACAATAAATTATCACTTGAAGTAAGACACAAGAAATGTGCATATTCTTGCACATTTAACCTTCTTTAGGCAACATTATTTGTCATTAGTAATTAGAAAAAAAAAAGTCTTTTTATGAATTTTAAAAAGAATTTATTGATTTTACATTTAAAAATAATCATCAAAATTAACTGAGAGATAAAACTTTTGTTCATGGTTCTGTTCATTTATTATTGTACTTTTTTTATATATAATATTCTTATTTACTATAGTAAAATAAAGGTGAAAATGCTTTGTACGGACAGTTTGGCCGAGTGGTCTAAGGCGCCAGATTTAGGCTCTGGTCCGGAAGGGCGTGGGTTCAAATCCCACAGCTGTCAAGAGTTTTATGATGATTTCATAATTTCTTTTTTGGACCTATAGTGGGGCTGGTGACTGCTGATCTAGGATTAGGACTCTGGGTGCGGTGATCTAGGTTCTAGGATTCTGGGTTCTAGCGTAAATAAAATAGCATGCTTCAAATCCAATACTGTCTGTCCGTCTCCCGATTCTATCCAACCGAAAGACAAGAAAATTTGACATTGTGTCTGAAGCTACAGCATTTTGCCTACCAAATAAAGTAATCGTGCGAATAACAATTTGTGTTTTGTCAGTGCACAAAATGCTAAGCTTCTCTCTCTCTCTCTCTCGTTGTGCACTTGAAGTCAAACTAAGAGCAATCATTTTTTACCATTATATATCAGTGGGAGTTGGCTTTTCTCATCTGCTCCCATGTGACTCATAGACAGTCCTTCAGAACAAGAGCAACAACATAATAATAATAATTATTATTATTATTTTGTCATTCATGACTAATTTACTACTGCCAATACTAGAATGGAAAAACATTTTGGAGAGTAGAGAGCTTTCGTTACTATGAATCTAGTTATTTAACAATGCGAGTTTTTGCTAAGTTACTTACCACCTCCTCACAATCGGTTGTGGATCTACGGTTGAGATATTATTCGCACCTTACAATAAATTTTTAGATAATTCCTCTTTTAATAATGTTATTACTTACCTATTTAGAATCTATGATAAAATATAAAATAACACCAAAAAAAAGAAAGAATGTTTCTTCATACATACTATTGCAAATTCAAATTCATAGTTGCTTTTCATAACAAAATAGATAAAAACTCTCAATTTGTCAAGAATTATCACATGCTATAACATGAATACCGATACGGCCCCTTCTGATTTTGTTGTTTTTCCTTTGAGAAGCAAGTCTTCTTTTGATTTGGGATGCGGTGATGAGTTACGGTTTGGTCAAATTAGCTTGAGCACACAACACAAATTAATTTGGGAAATGTATTAATTAAATAATAAAAAATATTAAAAAATAAGAGAGGTAATGGTCAAGCAAGCAGGTCGAGACAGAGACAGAGACAGAGACAGTGTTATTGTTCATTCACCACTCTGATTGTGCAAGAAAGCCATCTACGCCTTTGCAAAATGAATGGGAATGAATGATTGGCGTTTATTCTTCTTTAGCTTCTGACAAAAAACTCCAAACACTTACTTATTCAGGATCAGGCTGGCGACGAGTGATTCGTAACTCAAAACTCAATTGCAAAATTAAAACCGAAACCAGAACCCCTCTTTTTCTTTCTCCAAACAAACAAACCAAACCAAACCAAACCACTGGCCGCCGTGTTTTGATAATGGCATTTCAGCGGCGGCGGCAACACCACAACCACCAGCCCCGCCTGCGTGTGGTGGTTCCGATTGTCTCCGCCGTTTTCTCCTCTCTTCTCATTCTATTCGCGCTCCTCTCCTTGCTCGCTCCTTCTCCGTCAGATACAGATCATCTCCATCACCCACGCCGCTTCGCCTCAGTAGGCTCTCTCTCTCTCTCTCTACATATTTACCTTCTCTTTTTTTACGTATGTCTCGCTTGCTTTTATTTTGTCTTTATCTATTCGTTATGCAGACTGAGAACGTCGATGGTCCAACCGGAGTACCAATTTTTCGTGTTCCGGTTAGGGATTTGTATTTTTTCTTCTAAGTTATAATTACAAAATAACTACTTTTCTATATATATATATATATATATATATATATATATATATATATAAAGTTTTCATTAAATTTATTGCATCTTATTTTAATTAAATACGATTTCTTGCGTTTGAGGAACAAACAGAGTGATGGTGGCAAATTAGATCGTGACATTTGGAGCTCAAGAAACGCCCAATTTTATCACGGATGCAGTGTAGCCAGCAGCAAGTTTGCAAGTGTGTATATATTTCAATATTGCGTATTTGTTGCTTATGATCTGATTTAACTGTAACTAGGTTTTTGCTGTAACTTTACTATTTTGTATTAAGCGGTTTTCCCTATAAATTAGCTATTATTGCTCTCATTTGAGCACGTATTGATGGTGTTGCAGAAGCTGGAGATGTAACACATTCAAATAGGTACCTGGCCATTGTTACAAGTGGAGGTTTGAATCAGCAAAGAACTGGGGTAACTTTCGGAGTTTATAATGTTATAAACAATCACAATTTTTTCCTTTTTGTTGGACCACAACTACTTAATATCGATTGATTGTCATTAGTCAACAACAAACTTTGTTCTATTAATTTATGAACAAGCTTAATGATAGTGCTGTATAACGAATGCATCAACTATCAGTTGAATTTGGTTCTGTGACGATAATGGCCTGTCATTTTGTTATTGCCATGTTACTTCTTGGTTACCTTACAGTTTTAAATTCTTTATCATTGGTTCCAAGATAACTAAGCACATCATTGTCAGATCATCGATGCTGTTGTTGCTGCCCGTATTTTGAATGCTACTCTTGTTATACCAAAGCTGGACCAAAAGTCTTTCTGGAAGGATGCCAGGTTAGTTGAGGCCTGGTTTCATGTTCTACGCCATCTCTATCGCAATTTGAATTTATAGGTTCTTATGTCTGTCCAAGTTTGAAAAGATTGTGTGATGCTTAATTATGACTAATTTATTACGTTTTTTTCTTCTCTTTTTTCTTTTTCTTTGTTTGTGCAGCGACTTTTCAGAGATTTTTGATGTTGATCGGTTTATATCAATTTTGTCAAAAGATGTTAAAATCATAAAGCAGATCCCAAGGAAAGGAGGAAAATCTTTGACACCATATCACATGCGTGTCCCAAGGAAATGCAATGAAAAATGTTATCAGAATCGTGTACTACCTGTTCTTTTGAAAAGGCATGTAAGTTTCAGTGCTCTAAACCTTTTCCTGTTTCTTTTATACGTTACAAGTTTTCAGTATTCTTTTTTATTTCAGAGGATCCCTGCCCTCTTTTTTATGCCTGTTATAACTCTCTTCTTTTTGTTCCACCTGCAACGCGTGATTAATTCCTTAACCATGCATGGGAAGAAATATGGGAAGAAATTAGCATTATACCTTTTTTTTAATTTCTTTCTCCCTTATTGTGTGTATGTAATTAATATAGATATTAATTGAATTCACTTGCTTGTTGGACCTTATATATAATTAACCAAATTTAGATTAAGGTCATTTTCACCTTGTCGCTAACCATTTCAAAATAACTGTTTTTGTTGTTCATTGTGCGGCAGGCTGTTCAGCTATCCAAGTTTGATTACAGGCTTGCAAACAAGTTGGATACAGATCTGCAGAAGTTGAGATGCAGGGTTAACTACCATGCTCTAAGTTTTACTGATTCTATTCAAAAAATGGGTGAAGAACTGATCCATCAAATGAGGATGAAAAGCAAGCATTATATTGCTTTGCATCTGAGGTAGAATGATTAATCTTCGGTCCTCTATATTTCTGGTTACTGTTTTAGAATCCCATGGATACTGTACTACTGTTAGTGCACACACATTTGTTACATGCATGTAGAAATTGCATACTACATATAATGGTCAGATTTACTACACAATTATAAAGCTGTGGTAACATTACCTTTGAAGCCTGTAATAGATGGATGATAGAGTGGAGCATCAGTTAGTTGTGATGCATTGATTATGGCCTAGACGCACTGAGAATTTTGCTTATGTTGTATTATAATTTTTTCTTTTTTAAGCAGTGAACTTTACATTCACAAGACAGTTTTGATGTAAGTGTTTTTCTCTTGTTACAGGTTTGAACCTGACATGCTTGCATTCTCTGGATGCTATTACGGTGGAGGTGATAAGGAGAGAAAGGAACTGGGTGCAATACGGAAAAGATGGAAAACCTTACATGTAAGGCTATAAAATATAAACCATGATTTAGGATGATCATCTATTGACATTTATTTAGTAAAAAATTCCTGTTTTCTTGACATATTTGACTTTCTTTTCTCAATTCATTTATGGCCTAGAATGTGTAAATATACAAAGAGAAATACAGATTTCATATAAAAATTTCTACAACGTATGGCACGGAGCAGCCAGGAGAAAAAAAAATAACAACAAAAGAAAATAAATTGCTCTGACATCTGCTGGGGAGAGTTCAAATTAAGTCATTTTTGTTGTCTTTGACTTGTGTTCTATTTTCACTCCAATGTACTCTTCAGTTTGGTCCTCTTTGATTGTTCTACTGCCAAATTTTGGATATCCAGTATGAAGAGACCTTGTTTCAACTGATTTTCAGATAAGCAATCCTGATAAGGAAAGAAGGCATGGAAAATGTCCACTCACTCCACTAGAAGTTGGTCTAATGTTAAGAGCACTAGGATATGGCAGTGACGTTCATATCTATGTGGCTTCTGGTGAAGTTTATGGAGGAGAAGAAACATTGGCACCCTTAAAGGCACTGTTTCCAAACTTCTATTCTAAAGAGACTATCGCGTCAAAGGAGGAGTTGGAACCATTTTCTTCATTCTCTTCGCGGATGGCTGCGTTGGACTTTATTGTTTGTGATGAAAGTGATGTTTTTGTCACCAATAACAATGGTAATATGGCCAGAATTTTAGCTGGAAGAAGGTACGCATGTTTTTATTCTGACTTGAGTTGTTTTTATTCTTGTAACTGGTGGCTAACTTTACAATTTCTTTATTTTGTTTGCAGGAAATATTTTGGGCACAAGCCAACCATTCGTCCAAATGCCAAAAAACTCTATCGGTTATTTTTGAACCAGACCAGCACGGCATGGGACACATTTGCCTCAAAAGTTCGTAGTTACCAGCGAGGTTTCATGGGAGAGCCAAATGAGGTAAGACCTGGCAGGGGTGAGTTTCATGAGAATCCAGCCACCTGCATATGTGAAGATTCTGAGGCCCAGACAAAGAAAGATTCGGTACCTAGGAAATTTGGAAAGGGGGATAATTTAACCAAAAAGAAGTTATAGTAAGCGAAGATCAAAATAATGAGGATGATCCAGAATGGTCTGATCCTGATGATGACGAAGATCAAAGAGGTCTTCAAGACAGGGGACTGAATAATGGAACAGTTTTGGATTATGATGCAATCATCTCTGAGGAACCTGAGTTGGAGGAGATGCTTTCTGATTAAACAGAATGACTATTAAAAAGAGTTTTTTTGTGTCTACCCGCCAATTCATTTGTGAATTTCATACCTCCTTGTATCTGCCCTTAACAAATTTGCAGCTCTAACCAAAACGCTTCAACAATCCCGCAGAAACATCTGTGATGTATATAAAACCATTGGAATAGAGATGATGGCTGCAACGTTGAATTTCTGAGCTATTGAAAACGCCTTGCATTTCTATAGTCATGTGATGGGGCATTTGGTTGAGAATGGAATCTAGCAGAGGCTTTCTTAGTCTATGTTGCAGCAGAATGCAATGCTGGAAATCGGTGGTGCAAGAAAAGTTTTGGAGCCAAAGGTTTGTGTAATCCAACTGTTTAGTTAATTGTGTGAACAGATATTTTATTGAGGCACCTTTCGTGCTGAAAAAGGCAAAAGAAAGGGATAGAGAGAGAGAGGAGAAATTTTATAGTTGTAGCATGTTCACTGGTTTTCTAAGTCGTTTAGAGCTCATTCAAATATTAAACTAAGCAGTTGGCTTAAATCTGAAGCGCTGATTGCGGATGCCATACAATCAATGAATTTGCATGTTGGATCTGTGGATGGGGAATGATAACAAATTTTAAAAATCATTGGATGAGCTTTTTTCGGTTCTTAATTCTTATGACAGAATCCATATTAATTTTGCATTTACGGTCATCTTTTCTTTTGGGTTTTTGGGCTGGGTAATCCAGTTGATGTTGTGTCCATTGTAAATCGGTATCTATACGCCTCTACTTCGGTTTGATAGCTTGTTAAGGAGCCACCACCCCTTAGCCCGGTAAAGGGGGGAGAAAGCAGCATCTCCGCCGCCATATCCATCTGAAATAGCAATCAACCATGGAACTGCAGGCGATGCCCCTTAACCTAGGCCTGTGCAAACAAAGGTTGTAGTAGGGGCTTCCGCGACACTTTGATTAGTTCAATTAACCCAGCCTCAAGGACAGAAAGGGAGGGTAGGGTTTTTAACACTGGTAAGAATCCTCGTGTATGACAATAAATTGTGGTGAAGTGAATTGAACAAATTATTAGGACTACGTTGTTTATGATTAGCTTAGCTTAAGATTAGAAAACAATTTTTTCTTGTTGATATGCCTTAACCTCTAAATTTATTTATTTTAATCTGTAAAAGTTTGTATTATACACGCACAAATTTTAGAATCGCGTCACTTTTGGGAAGGGTAGTCTAGTAAGATGAATCGATAGTCTGGTAGGGGCGATTTCTATCTAGCCATTTCCCTTCCACCAGGGCTCGTCGTAATAATCAAAGCCCAACAGCTTAACTTTCTCAGGGTTGTGATATTCCACATTCATATATTATCTCACAAGACCCCACTTTCTTTTATATTTATTAATTTCCAAAATTATTCTCTCATCTCACGACTCTTTTCTTTTTCCCCTCCCCTCCATCTACTTGTTCCGTCAGAATTATCTTTTCTTTTTTAAAGAATTGCATCGACACACTTAGATGCAGGTCTATCATTCATTATTTTATTTTTTTGGAAAAAAAAAATTTTGACCGTCTGTTATGTATCTATTGGAGGCTCTTTTAAATAAATAAATTTCTAAAGTTCAATATTTTAGAGTGTGAAAGAAATAAAAAATTATCAAGCGGAGATTGTGTTGTAATGTTCATCAAATGGCTATAAAATAAATGGAATACTTTGTTTTGAAAAATAAAAACATTTGAAGCTTATGACATGCCAGTTAAAAATACAGAAGAGAAGAGAGGAGATGCTGGGTTGTTGACTTTGATTGAAAAGTAAATATAAAAACAATTTCTGTTCTTTATGAAAATTTCTTTGTTAGAGGGTCTCGTGAGATGAAACGCGGGGGCCAAACAACTGCACTCACCCCGAATGAACTGTGGGCTGGCCCTCCTCCTGGCCCAAAGAAAAAATAAATAACTTATAATTTGCCCAATATGTTGCTCAAATAATGTAACAATGTCCTAAAATTTAATCAAAACATGAAATGGGCAAATTGATTATTGAAAGAATGAATCAATTGAACAGGAAAGCACAATATTCAGTTACAAGAGGAATTTCTTCAACCGACATGATTCGATCCAATAATTTTGAAACCACCTAAAACAAAATAATGGCGGCCTAAACAGTAGCTCTTCATTTTGAAGATTGGGGAAGACTAGCCCGGTTGGTCGTTATCTGGAGCAGGTGTTGGCCCAAAGTCCAGGTTTGGGAAAACACCAGGCGGCCTGTCCCGTGGTTGGATTGATAGCAACTGACTCGAATCTCCCACAACATCAGCCCATCCGTAGTGAGGCTCAGCCCTTCATTGGACAAAAATATGTTAAATCTTCTCAATTAGTTTTTGTCCTTCCGAAAATGGAAAAAAAAAAAATGTTTGCATTTTGTCAATAAAGATTAGGCAGTTACAGCCCTTCTAGAAAAGTCAATGTGGACTAAATTCCAACTTAAGCATTGTCCAAACACAACAGAAAAGCAGAAAAATGAAAAGGAAACATGTTCTTACTCGTAATAGGTTTCCTCATCCACAACTATATCCCAGCTTTCGCCCGTTGTGCTCTTTCCATATTTGTGAACTTTCCTGGTGAAGCAAAAAGGCAAGACAACTCATGTATGATAAATACTTAAAAGCCTATTTGAATAAGTAATGTGGTGGTTGGAAATGTTAGATAACGTGAGAGAATTTCTTAGCAATGTATTCACTGACATTAGCGTATTGAGAGATCCATACCCGTTTCCAAAATGTTCCTCCCCCCATGTCCTTGACCAACCTAGACATGAGATGAGAGTAAAAATTCTTAGTTAAAGCAAAACCTGAAATTCATAGTTTCAAACCTATGTACAAATGTCACAATAATCTTGTGAGGATGGTTCATAAAGCACACTACTACATCAACTCAATAACGAAGTATTAATCAAACAACAGATATCAAAGCTCTAATTAATTATCCGTGCAACTCCTCAATAACAGCCATAAAATATCATATCGAAAAGGTGCAAAGATCACAATAAAACTCTTTATTAGGTCAATATAAATTAAACCATCTATCATTCTAGAATTTATCCATCCATGTTAATTACCAGGACAGTGAAAGGATTTGGTTTGGAAAAAACTGTAGAAAAATGCCCGAGAAAAACAGTGAAAGGATATTGATATTGTCACATTTTATAAAATCATGAGATCTGTAAGTGTATTGTCCAAACTAAACAGAAAATACATATATATGAATGCAGCTGCTCTATAAGAAAATCAGTCAGATAATAGAAACTAACTAATGTCAGGAGAGATAATAATGGGCAAAAAACCAACAAAATTTGAGAAAAGGAAAATTATCTATGCAGGAAGATGAGTTATGAGAACAAGACATACGTTCGCCGCTGGGAGATACATGCCATGTCTCCCCTTGACGTGAACCTATGCCAGCAAAGAACTTCTCTTCCCACTTGTCTCCCCATTTGGTTCCCAATTCAGTCTCAGCCCACTTATCTGTCCTGGAGGAGTAGAAAAAAGGGATTAAGTAAAACTACATTAAGGAAAATTTTATTTATTCATTGTTTCTCTCCAAAGAAATAACACGTACTCTTGGAATTGAAAATATTTTGCATCTCTTTGTTTGGCCATCCCAACATGTATATTTCACTTAATGTTTCCACAGAACATGGTTATTATCAGATTAAGTGGGAAGGATTAGTCACATACCAACTCTAGTGGAAAAAAATTTCATAATTAGACTGAATTTTAACAAGTGTCAAAGCACTTCTGGCTTTTATAATATTAATTAAATTCTCCACTGCTCTATATCCCACAACAAATATGCTGCATGCTAAACTATTGCTCTGAACAACTCACTACAGCAACTACCAAAAAATATTAAGATTCCCCATAGCATTAGAACTTTGCAAAAAACACATCTAAGGTAGGAACAAAGAGAGAAAACCATTTAAGAACAGATCCTCTTCCATCGTAATGCTCTCCCCACTTCTCCCACCATGACTGTTCATTTAGTCTACCATACTTGTGAGCCCCTTTCTCAGTCCAGCCTTTAGCATCGTACTTCTCCCACCTAAGTCCAAAATAAAATGCATTAGTAAAGTAGCAGATACCCAATACCTGGTCATCAATCAACTGCATGCTTAATGCAAATGAAATATTATTGTTGTAATTGTTAAGCATTGTAATATTAGCTTACCACTTCTCATACCATCCAGCATTTTCAGTGCCTGATTTTGCTTGTTTCTGGGCACTCCTCTCTATCCTCGCCAAATTGCTGCAAATTTCAAATTGGCACAATAATTTTACTGATATATTCATGGTAAGATTAAATGATTGATTTCCACCTCATGGATAGGTAGCAAATAAGAAAATAAGATTAAAACTCATGAGGAATAGTAAAACATTGTAAAGGACCTCCATTCATCTTGATGAAGCACCTCTTGCCATGTTTCCCACCATGAATCCCCTTCAGCATTTCTTCCAGATTTCTCCACACCTACAAAAAATGAACTCTACCAAGAGTGAGCACTTTTCGTGTAGAAGGAAGAGCATCTCCTATATCTACATGATCGTTTCCTTATCAAAGAAGCTTGGCGTCAAAAAATTCAACGACCTTCTTTTACATATATCGCATAACCACAAGTTATTCCTAATTGAAATGCCATGGCCAAAGCAATCTCATTGGATTCTTTGCTGAAAACTTCCAACACCTCTCTACTTTTAGAGTATCATAACGGTACTACAAACTCTAATTAGTTTAGACAACATTTCATTGTGTTAAATTGATAAGCTATATTACCAACACAGGCTTTTCAAATAGTTCTCAATATTAGTCCTTTCGTTTTCTAGTCTCTCAAAATATATGATTATGTTGCTAATGTCTTGAAATTGAAGCTAACTGTACAAAAAACTGTCCAAAGATTTCTGCCATTTCCCAGAATAATTCATTGAATAAACAGCATATCAAGTATTGACAAGTTAAGGAATATACCTAGCTCTTTGTATCCAGTCCAATCACTTTTCTCCCACCACTGTCAAGAAGATCAATAAATCCAATTAAATGCATCTACCTGGAATGATATTTAATAGAGTTATAAAACCAATGTCAATCTAGAAGAATTTAGACAGATCATGACATTTGACTGATGCAGATGCAAATGCAATCAAACCACAAGATCTGGTCTAGGCCACCAAATCCAATCACAAATATTTCAACATCAAAGCAATAGAAAACGCAGAAGGTTCTGCAACTTAGAACAAAAAAAGGGCACTTTGGAAAGGGGAGAGAGAGAGATAAAAGCAAAACAGAGGAGAACCAAGGAATCACATCTAAGAGAATGCACAATCATCAAAGCCAATGTACTGATGAGATAAAATTTAATATACAGACAAATTAATCAATATTATATTACCTTAAGTATGTAAATGGCTTTGATCAAACAATTTTTTTTTTTTTTGGAGAAATCAAACAATTGTAGATTCAAAAAAAAATCTAAAAAAATAGCATTCAAAATCAACTTTGTGTTCAAAAGCAAATGGGTGAGTGTTATCCATTTACGCAAACTTGTTACAGAGAATTGCTTCTAATTTGTTTCACTTCAACATCAACAACATTCATACATCGAAATGTGACTTAAGAAAAGGAAATTGTACCATTTCTTTCCATTCAGAGGAATTGTCATGGGACCGACCCCCCATCCTTGTCCATCTACATCTGTATCCATTTTCTTCTAGATCTTCCCCACTTTCACGATACCAAGTACTGCCATCTTCATTAGTGCCAGTCTCGTTAACATTTTCATTTAATAAGCTGATGCCCCAGTCCTTCTCATTTGCAATACCAGTGTCTAAAGTGAATAAACCAGCGAACAAACCTTTTATTAGGCATGAGATTCAAAATGCTATATTAGCCAGAAGATGATCATATGTATTCCTCTTAATCTCCAACAAATTACCTCTTTTTGGTGGACTATCACGAGACTGTGGACCTGAATTCCTTGGGGTACAACGGGGATAAAATTTTCCTTGCTTAGAGACGGAACAAGATCTGCTAATATTATTATGCACAACAACAAAGGCTTCCCTCAATCATTCTTTACATGATAAATAAAGTAGCTCAAAGTATAACTTCAAACATTAATTCAGAACAACCTTGTCTACAACAAGACCAAAGGATCAAACAGTACCTTAATCATGTCACTAATAACACAATTACATCAGCACACCAGGGAAAACTTAAGGTAAAAAAAACTCCTCTAAGATAGCGTTTAAGCCACTAATCAAAATAATATATTGATGGTCAAATGAACCCGTGATTACAGCATTAGAACTTAAAAGTAATCAAAATGTTAATTGCAACCTATTTTATTTATTATATAAATGGTGAAATTCAACGTTAATGCGAATACGCAGAGCAGAGTCGCATAAAATTAAAAGTGACGTACTGAGAGGAAGCGAAGGGCATTGAAGGAGAGGCTTGGATTCGGGAGCGGTGAGAGCTCTTTTTCGGATCGAACCTCCATTCCTCGCATTTCTCGACACTCTTACATGACCGAATCGGAACTACCGAGTCCGAGCAACAGCAGCTGATTCGACTCACTCCACCTCGTTCACCTTCAAAAGACACTCGTTTCCGCTTCCGCAGCACGTCCAATCCATTACCGTGTCCGTGAGAGATATCAACGAGTCTGCGGAGCCGGAAATCGAGCTGAGTCGTGAACCCTCTAGAACTCGACGCCATTGAAAGATTACGAAAATGCCATTGAGGGTGAATGAGTGAAGTGTTAATATGAACTTTGAGAGGAGAAGAGAGGCAGAAGAGGGAGGGGGGAACCGTTCGTGAATTTGTTATGAATTCTTTTAATTTTTTAAATTTAAAAAATTAAAAGTACTATATTTGAAAAATGGATAAATGAGGCGGAGGCGAGAATTTCGAGGCCTCTTTGCGTTGAGGGCATTTGAAGGAGAAAGGTTCGAGTCTTCACTCGTCAGTCCTGTGATGCGAATTAAGAAGCAGCAAACAAACAAGGGAGCGACTGACACTGTCAGGGGAGAGATCAGATCGGTGGTTGTTTATTCGGCTACGGCTGCGAATCCCGGGATTTAATCATACACGTGAGCACAACCGGACCCACGTTTTTGCATTTTTGTATCCATAATGCCTCCCTTGATTTGCCACGTCTCCTACACTGAGCCGTCACTTTTTTTTTTCCTCCTCCTTTTTTCCTTGTACGAATTATTTGAATCAATTAAATTAAAATTAATTAATATTTATCGACATCTAGGCACAATTTTTTATTTTTTCATTTAAAAAAATGATAAATGTTTACGTGCATTGAAGAATTAAAATATCAAAGGCAAATCAGATTATTTACATCTGCATTTAAAAAGCCAATTAGATAAATTAAGGATATCAATCAATCTATATACATATATATATATATATATATATATATATATATAATTAAGTACTCTATCAATTTTTTAGAATGTGAAATAAACCACGATGTGGACGTTGGCGTACTTCTTTTGTATAATTCTAATCGTGATAACTATGATTAATGAGGGAAGAAAAGTCGAGGAATGTAGCATTTGCAAGTTATCCAAATTGATGCGATAAGAACAAAATTAAGACATAAATATGAAATTAGAAGCTAAAACCGTAAAATACACTGTAAATGTTACTTGTCATTGCTTTATTAGATTTCTTTTTAAAAAAAAAAAGAGTTAAATTGAAACTGATTTTAATTGAAACGGCTTTCATATTATTTCTAAAGAAAATGACAATATTTAAATGTAAAATACTGATTATATATTTATTAATAATACTATACATTTTAAATTTATTACTTAAATAATTATTTTAAATAATAAAATATTAATTAATTAAATTAAAATAAAATAAATTAATTATATTATTTTATTAACTGATTAATAAATAATAAATTATTTAAAATATATAATATGACTCTTTATCTATTTGCATTCGAGGGAAAAAATAAAACAACAAATGCCATGTAAGAACAAACCTATTAATGGTTCTAGATTCTAGAGACGGTCATAACGTATCATCATATCCGTCGCTCTTCTCAGTTCTCCCAAAATCCAAGAGACCTTTCAACGAATCTCCGGTTTTTTCATAATGCAATCTTTGGCGATGACAACGTGGCGACCGCAATCAAAAAAGACTTTCATGCAGTCTTGGTGGAAAGCGAAGTCCGCATCTTATCCAAATAGTACTACCACTATAGCCGCGTTCGTCTAATTTTGTTTCACCTGGGTCACCACGTGTCTGCATTCTAGATATCAATGACATGGCAATATCTTTTGGCCATAATCTTCTTTTAGCGGATAAGCTAAATACGTGGGAGCTTACGTGTTACTAAGTACGTGGCAGAGGATTCTTGGGGATAGAGATGCCACGTGTCAAAACGACCAATAAAAAGGGAAGAGCTTGGTAGTCTGCGGTTGGACGAGGAAACCAGACACGTGTACTGACGCAGACTTATGTAATTTGGATAAGCTTAATGTCACTCGGACAACAATCTCAACTACTCACAGCAAAAAATGTCATGGTCACAATTTTTATCCACAATTGAACTACATAACAGGAGTTGTGGAACGTTTCCTCGCTTCAGATTCTGGAAAGGGAAAGACATGGGCTGTAACAAAACTAACGGACGAATTTGATGACAATTCTGGTTGTGGCGACCTATATGATGGACTTCATTTTCGCGATAGAAAAGGCTTCACCGACTCAACAACTACCTGCATTGCAACAAAAGATTTAAATCAATGTGACACCGACAGTCTCAATTAGCCATGTAACGGGAAAACAAAAGAACCATAAATACACTTAAAAGGCAATGTGGTATAGCAAATTAGCAATTGAAATCAAGAATTATAGATCCAAAACCAATTTAACCCTAGATCTCATATGTTTAAATTTTTAATACATTTGATCTCAGATGAGATCAAATGTATTAAAAATTTAAATATGCGAATGAAACTTTTGTTTTATCTTTCCGGATCACTTCTCTACCATATGGCCTCTTCATTTCTTACCCTCCCATCATAGGACAGAGAGGCAAAAATCCAAGGTTCATGAGAGCTCCAAGCAAGGCCTGTGATCATAATAAGAAAATGGTCAAATTAAGTTCAAGATTTACTGAGAATAATGAATCAGAGGATTGAGGCAATTACCATACACACTGTCTTCGTAATCACTATACGAATTAAGTAATGAATTAGCCCGTTGATTTGGTGATTCAACTAAGCTGTCGAAAACACAAAAAGAAATAAATATTATCAGATCAAATTAAACGAGGAAAAAAGACGCATAAAACAACATATAATACAAAGATAAGAAGATGGAACCTTTCAGATGAAAGTTCATTGTGATTAGAAGTGGAAACCAACCACAAATTTACAGTCGAGTCCGTACCAGCACTCTGCAGCATTTTAACTCTGCTTAAAAATCTTCATTGTTGAAGCACGCAATATATTTTTCAGTCATTTAACTTCTTTCAACAAGGAATACACTGTCCCTAAAATGTAAGAATATTCTCATGCAGATGTGAATAGGCAATCTCTATCCAAACTTGAAATTAACACTTTCCATAACTCCAAAAGAGTGCCAAAAGAGGAACCACATAGGATGAATATGTAGAACTGAGATTCTTCTGGCATTCAAGATCAGTGAAACTATCTACTGCTTGAGAGACAAAAAAGACTTACCAAAATAAATCCATCATACTCAGGGTTACAGCAGACAGCCCACGTCCTGCCAAAATGATCAAAAACAGGTCACAATCAGAAAATTGCAGACACTGCAATAGAATTATCTCATTTACAAGGGACTCAGATCATTAAAAATCAAATAAATGTGCTCGAAAAATGACTATATTACACACTCATGGAAACTTGCATCTTTTAAGAAGTAAGATTTGTTAAAGCAAGAAAGTAATTTAACATAGACGTAGTAGTAAGTGAGATAAAATCAATTAACCTATTACCAGTGCGTATGTCCAGGGAGTTCCTGGATAGGTGCCTTCAGCATTCTAATATCCCATAAATGTATCCCAGATTCATCTGCTGCAGTAACCTACAACAGGTAACAAATTTGTTTTGCCAAGAGGTATGAACGGAAGTTACTAACAATATCATATTTAAAAGATCAAATGCAGGCGATTAGAAGGCGTAACCTCAAGAGATATGACTGAAACAACTTAGAAAATCACATCCGGGTGAGTAATTTTGAGCGAGAGCATTTTGTTCTTGACTCAACTAAACAAGTCTCTTAGTGTTTTGCCTAATATATATATTTTTTAGGTAATTAGGCTTTAATAAACTCCAACAATGCTCATTTTTTGAGCTTTAACAAATGATAATATACCCGTAATCCATATAGCACTGCAATGACAAGAAAACAGACCATTTTCATTTCTTTGGGGATGTCGGTGCACCTTCTAGGAAAAATAACAGAGCTAAAGAACAGATTCAACACGGATGACTTGACTTGTAATAAACAAAACAAACCCATTAAAGAATTGTTATCACACTTGCTAAGTCACAAAAATCCTAGATTACTAAAGGACAAAGATACTACACAAATTGATCTGTGATTGACAATACCATATTATTTATCCAGCAGATCTAAAATCTGACATAACTGCTAGTTCAATAAGTAATAACCCAAACAATCAAAATTTTTTTTTTTTCCACTAATCAAATCATCACCCTAGATTGTGCTGGAATTTTACCCAATCTGTGAACACTTAATTGATTTATATGTGCAAAGGAAACATGAAAACAACAATCTTACAAGTAAATACTTTTTCTTGGTGTCATAGTCCACATTGCGGACATGGGCGTGCTCGATTGAGTTTGTCTTCCTGCAATAATATCAGTTCTGTCATTAGCCAGGGCAGAACTTTCGATGCATGCATCGATTAAAAAAAAAAAATCGAATGATTAGGAACTTCAGGAACTCCGCTCCAGTTGTGGTTGAAAGAAAATGAGAATCTAGGAATTGCAAAATATTTGTAGATTTTGTCCACAGTAAAGCAACTGGTTGGCAAGTTTGGTGTTTACCAAAAATAAAAGAAAAAAGAAAGTAGAACCTCTTGAATTTAAGTTGGTATCCAAATGCAAATTTTGTTTTCCAAATAAAAAGCAGTAACACAACAAAGACAAAAAGGCATCTAGTAACAGTTATGTGAGTAGGTTATGATCAATTGATAATCATTTTAAAGAGAAACAAGAGAAAAAGGGATGCAATAAATATACTTCATTGATCTGAGATCCCAAAACTGGACTGATGATTCACAAGTTGCTGCGACGGCATTTATATCATGTGGATCCCATGCTCCACCAGACAAATAATGCAGCATACCAGATGACTGTTTAGATTGTACCTAGATTTTAAAAAATAAAAAAATAAAAAAGATTCAAATTGAGAAATCAAAAACTATGATTGATGTGAGGGTCTGCACTAAATTTCTTCATAACAGCAACTATAAGTTTCCATTCCACCAGCTAAAGATTCAAAATACAGTACAAGGCACTTCATTATCACCCAAACTTAGTTTCATGGGAAGAAGTGAATACCAAATCAAAAATCACATAGTACTACATGAACTTGCTTAAGACTTTTACCTGGGCAGTCTTGTTTGAACAATCTAAGCTCCACAAGAAAATATTTTCCTCATCTATGCTGACCAACTTATCATGTCTTCCAGATGACCACCAAAGAACGCTATCAAGGATATACAGTATATACATTCAGCAAAATAGAAAAACTATGCCACAATCCGAGGTTCCTCATAAAATACACTAAAAGACCGAACAATTTTTTTTTTTCTTTTTGAGCATATTGTGCTACCAACAATAAAGTTACCAATAATATAATGCAATAGAGTACCAAAAATGAATATGTCTGACAGAATTCATTAAGTCTTGTCTCAATTTCCAGAATATTATATAATTTCATCAAGTGTTCTTGTAACTTAAAATTTAATTGTGAAAAGTCAAGCTTTGGAGGATTTGAGGAAAAAATTGAGAATCTGTGATAAATAAACTCACCAATTAATCTTACCAACATGTGCATCAAGAGCGGCGATACGTTCTAACTGAGGTGAATTTAGCTGGCCATACAACTCAGGAATTTGCCATATTGCTGCTCCATATGACTCACCTTCAATAACATATTAAACAAAATCAAAACAAGAAGTGACGAAAACGTATTAATCAAACGTAACATATACAGAAATCAAACGGTTACCAGTGGAAAAAACAGTGGAGAAAATCCGTTGATCGAACGGACATGAACTGAGGTCCCAGATCTCGTTAGGATGCGAGAACAAACCCTCGCAAATGAGCTCGGTTCCACCGGATGAAAGCCGAAGCAAATGCACCTAATAGATTTTTGGTTCATTAGATCTAGTCACCTAAATTTGGAGCGTAAATTGAAATTAATCTGTAAAAATTAAAAAGAAATAAAACCTCGTTCTCCTCTTTGAGGCTGAGAGTTCCAGTTAGGAAGCTGGTGTGATCTGTGTCGGCTTTGACATCTGATATACATCTAGCCTGTGTGTGAAGATAAAACTTCAGAATCTATAAATCAGGATTTAAAAACTTGAAATAGAGTGTTCGAGTTTTGTGAGATACCTGATACTTGAGACCATAGCCTATGCCTGAAGATCCTCCTTGCATTTGTTGCACTTCGAATTCGATTCACCGAAACTCGGAGCTTACTCATCAATCGGCAGGCACCTTCACTGTAGCTTTCATTCCGTCATTTTAAATTTTTTTCCCCCGTTTTTGGGCTTTTTAAAGCCCAATGAAACGGCCTTTTAGACTTTAGTGTTAGGAATTATGCTATTTTCTACCAGCACAAGCTCCTAAATATCAAAATTTAGGTTGGATAATTTTCAAAGAAAATTAATTCATTAATTATTTTAAATTTTATATTTTTATAGTTGTATAAACAAAATTTACACGACTACATAAGAAATTTTATCTATATATCTATTGCTTAAGGATGATGCATATTTTAGAGAGAGTTTCAAAAAAAAAAAAAGAACTGCATATGCTCTTTTTAGCCAAACGATATTTGGGTGCACGAATCAATCATGCATTTCCACCCGGGCCTTAATGATTTTAGTATGCAGCTTGTGAAGGAACAAAGACTAACATGAAACTTGACAATTTGTCCATTTTGGAATGAAAAATAATTTGAATGTGGCAAAAATTTAACAATTTTAAAATAATTTTACCCCAGAATATGCGTGCAAACGATTTTGAAGTTTTTGATGAGTAAGTTGATAAATTCCAAGTTTGTAATGCATGTTTCGCATTTGAGATCCAATTGTTATTTACTTGGTAAGAAACAAGCTAATCACTCTATAATCGTTAGCATGGACAATTAATGCATAGTTATGAATGAACCCATAATTCTACTGTAATAATAACGTTTGTGATTTTTTTTTTCTATGCTTTTTTTTGGAATATTTCAAAATCAAACATGACCTACTTATAGCTAAAAATAAAAAAATAATCATTTGTTAGCTTAATAGTAGGTCCCGACATAATTGTGTTAACCCATATCAACAAATTTGTAGTTGAATTAATCTTCATAATTTTTTGTTGTCAACAAACCTTCCGTTGTAACGTAAGATACTGAAACTTTTCCTGACGAAAGCCATTGTATAATTTCAACGTACTGCAGCTCAAGTTTTGGGAAAATGAGGATTACCTTTATGTTGTCTAGACAAATTGAACAAAACAACATTTTCTTAATGTTTTAAAGTATATCTAAACTTTCTTCGGTTATAATAATATTCATTTAATTTATCATTTTATTATTCTAGTTTTAATTTTGATGTCAACCATAAAATTTAAATATTTTAAAAATATAAATAAAGCAAAACGAAAAGTACCCTTAATGATTTTGTGGACTAAACTAATGAATTCAAAACTTATACACATGAAACGACATGTTTTGTGAATGGGATTTGATATAATGCTCACGGGTTGTACACATGATTCACTTAAGTTCATTTAGCTCCAAATCCACGGGCACTCAGAGTCGTTTCAACGAAAACTTAAGCAACGCACGTGATGAAAGCATGTGAGAGTAGAATCAAATTACAATAAAACCTCTATAAATTAATAATCTATATTATATGATGAATTTTTACGGATTTGACTTGGGGTTAATGAACTAAATTAATAATTTTGATAAAATAATAAGATAATATTTTTTGAAAAAAACTTATATAATTTTGTGGTATCATTCGAATAATAAATTAACAATTTATTGAAATTATGAATGTAGTTGATTATGATATTTTTATTTATATAAAATATAATTTTATTGTTACCTCTTTTTCTTAAAATTTAAATTTTGTTATATCTCATTTAGTATATTTCATATTGCATGTAGAAACTATATGGTTGACTTATCGAATTGTAAAATATGACTCTATTATTACTTATTTTTCTTAAAATTTAATTTTTTTTAAATCTCATTTCTTACATTTCATATTGCATATAGAAACTTTATGGTTGACTTCTCGAATTGTAATACCAAAATTATGAAGTGTTTTGATGCTTTGTGTGCTTCTTTGCGGATAACATACTCCAAAAATACTATATCATCGTCAACTTATTCTTCAACGATATTTTCATTAATGTTAGTAATAATTACTTATAAACTTAAAAGGTCTAAATTTGTATTATTTTCATTAGGATAATTAAATAGGTAATTTACATTCATTGTATCATGGTAACCTAATTCTTTTATTGTTATCTCAAGTTCATGAATGTCTTATTTATTTAAGGATTCATTTAAGTTCTCAGACATCATTTATATTTAATATTGACAAAATATATAAAATATTTAGTTATTAAATATATATTACTTGAATTGTAAATAACTATGTAAATTAATAAATTATTAATTTACCAATTATTTAATATATCTTTTAATTAATATAATTTATAGGGCTCAAACCGTATTAATTTACATAGTTTTTACTGTAAATGTAGGTCATTGTCCACAAGGCTAGTTCTGTTGCAGTCTGGGTATGATATCTGCTCTTATATAAGCTGATCATTGAGGCAGTTTTCAGCAATGATTTTGAGAGCATTCTAGAGAGAATCAAAAGTGAGAGAAAGAGTCATCTAGTTCCCCGATACACTTTCCGTATAAGCTTCGTAAAGTCACGGTGAATCACCAATAAAAACTCTTTCTGGTGGCTTTTACGTAGGTTGTGCTATCTTGCAATCTAAACCACGTAAATAGAGTTATTTTCTGTGTGTGTTTGTTCGTGAATCTTGTTCATTAATTCGTTTGTTAATTTTTTTCATTAATCTCTGATAAATTAGTTTCTGTTATTAATCAATTATTGAGCTAATCAAACCTTCAACAATTGATCATGTGGCAAATGAGCTCGTAGCCCATTAGCAAGACCTGAGACTCGCATTCTTCTCATAGCAAAAGCTTTCTTCCCTTTAATATTTCAGTTATATTAGGCCTATACCATACTATAATTAATATCAAAATTCCTAATCTGTTTTTTATTATAATATTAAAGTACTTCTGGTTATAATACCATATTGATCAGAGTCCTGGGCGATGTTTGAGAACTTTGACTTCAGTGGTTGTTGTTCAAAAGCTACAGATTTAATGATGAATTGTAAATTAAGAAGAAAAGCTAGCTGACATAACGTTAATAGCCAATGCAAAGAGGAAGCGTTAATTTTTGGGAACCGTTTGATCATTTTTTTTAATATTAGACACAATATGGTTAAATGTATTGCAATTTGATAAATGAGTATATTCCGTTTGCCTCCCCTTTATATCATATTATAATAATTATAATTTATTGAGAGAGCTCAAGTGATCACATACCGCTAATTGTTATTATAATTTAAATAAATAATTTATATAATTCTTAGGGGTATTTTTTACATTTTTCTGAACCTTTAATTTTTCTCTATAATTTATAATAAAATATTAAAATAATTTAATTGTTAAGGGTGTGTCAATCGTTTTGTTGATTTAAATTTTTAAAATAATTAAATTTTATGACTAATATTAATAATAGAAGGAGAATAATAAAATAATTTATAAATTTAACACCGTATAGCTGCAAGGATACTATCAGTCTATTATAGAATATAAGAAAAATTTCACTGAATTTCTAGCTAATCCTCATTTTCCCCTCAAGTTTTGTCGTATGGGCCTCCTTGCTAATTACTACATTGTTCGGTTACTGCGTCACAATAATGATCGTGACACTTCACGAGAGTCGTTTTATCAAATTAATTAATTAGCGTCGGGATTTAGGATCCTACTCATCAAATTAATTATATTTACCATTATTATATCATCTTCCTGGCCGCCTTCCAAGTGCACACTGCCTGTTAATATCTGCTCCATCAATTCCATAAACGTGCAAACGCGTCACCGGTTCTGGTCCTTCGCTAATAAAAATAGAACTTATTTTTTATTCCCACGCATCTGAAGAGTAATTGTCAAAGTATAAATTCCATATTTTTATCAGTTACTTTACGCTAAGCTTTCTATCTCAATCTCTTTTTATTTTTTAAAGAAAAAAACAGTATATTATTATTATGCATGTTTTAATCAGGCATAATTATGTTTAAAAACATTAGGCTAAATAATTAACATTGAAAAATCTAAATATAATAGAACTTTAATAAATTAATATTCGATAATTTAATAATTTTTATTAAGTAATAATTTATGGCAGTCGCAAATTAGAGCCAGTTTGATAAATTATAATTCAATAAGTTTATAAAATATTTATTTTCTTAAAATTTCATGTTGTCCTATATAGATTATTAGTTGCTTAATTTGAAACTAAATCTATATGATATGTCTGTATAACTTTTGTAAAACATGCACTCATTATCATTTAATTAATTCTTAAATTTCATTTTGACTTGAATCTCATCTTTAATTTTTGATTATGTAAAAAAAAAAATTTCTATTGGTATTATTGTATGTTAACAATAAATTATATCTTTATTGTTTTCAAGATTTTTTTAGTCACACTTTTCTATATTAGAATTGTCATTTAAAACATGAAATATAAAATAAAAATACAATAATTTTATTACCACCAATATAAGGCAATTAATTACTATTCAAATAAAATATAATAAATACAAAATCAAAGTAAATCAACGTGATCATATTTTCTAAAAAAAATAATATATTCATAAATTTAACGATTAACTAATATTCATTAAATTAATACATTATTCATAATCTTGTGTAATTAATTTATCTAAATTTTACGACATTATTTATATATATATATATATATATATATATATAAAAACGTCATCTATTTATTTAGCTACACAGAACACTATTATTTACACATTGTCAAATTTTTTTTATTGTAAACATAAATAGATTTAATCTAATATTCAAAGAATACAAATATTTGAAAAAATTATTAGTTAACACCATTTTTATTACTTAACAAAAGTCATTGTTAGCTTTGATGAGAGTTCTCTCTTATTTACCTAATAAAATATTATTATTATTGTACGTCGTATAAAATAAAATAAATTTATATTTTTACCTTTTTAGATAATAATTGTAAAAAATAAATTTTGGTTTTCCGAAATTGTTTATCCCAACTTAAATAAAATAAAATATAATGATCGATTGTTCTAAAGTTGAAAAATAAAAATAAAAATTGAAGGCGTAGTTGTTAGGCTTGAGAAGTCAAATTCTATTCTATAACATGATTGAAAAGCATGTTTACCAAAATTCAAAATTCAATAATTACGCTCAAAAGTTTAAAAGTTTGCCACCCAAGTCCATTATCTTCACACTAAATGACGGATTCATCTTCCTTATCAACCACTTCTAAAACCACCATAACAGTTTAACTCGTCATCTTTTCTTTCTTTCTTTTCCCTTTTTTTTTTGGGAATATTAGCCATGCTTTCTCTTAAGTATCTCTCCATCTCCATGTAAATTTCTTTTGCGAATGAATCCAAAACCAAGATCCAAACACAGCCGTTAGAAGGGGGGAAAAAATGCTAAAGAGTCCGACAAAAGCCACTATGCAAATCACTAGATGGGTAATAGATCTTGATTGGCGCCTTCTCTTGTTGATTATTCCTCCTTTATCCATCCTTGTCTTCCTCTCCTTACCTTCCATACCCATTAATTCATTTTCTCCTTTTACCCCTCTCAAATCTTTTATTTCCAACCGCACCCTCACCCCCACCACCACAACCTCAACAAACTCATCCGATTTCGTAATCTTATCTCCGAATGGGACTAACCCTGCAGCGGTTCAGTGGAAGGACGAGTTGCTTCGATCGAGAATCGCCGTGTGTTTGGTCGGTGGGGCCCGAAGATTCGAACTCACCGGTCCGTCGATTATAGAGAATATTCTCGAAGTTTATCCTAATGCAGACCTTTTCTTGCACAGCCCTTTGGATAAAAATGCTTACAAATTTTCTTTACTAAAACTAGCGCCTCGGCTGGCATCGGTTCGAATTTTGGAGCCCAAGCCGTTGAATGAGACCGAGTCACAAGTCCGTGTACTCACCGCCGCCAACTCACCGAATGGCATCCAGGTTCGCACTAATTTATTTTCCATTATTATCTATTTTTAGAATTTTCAGATATCTTTTTTTGAAATTGATTTCGAAAATGGTAGCAAATAGTTGTACCTGTAGATGGTCCCCGCCTCTGTGACTTTTATAGTTTTATTAATGTGAATGTTTGGTTTAAACTTAGTACCGCACAATTTTGCTTGCTCATTTTGTTGAGTACTTGTATATTATTTATTTGTAAAACTCCTTATAAAATGATAAATTATTTTTAAATTATTATAAATTTCAAATTTACTGGATGAATGAATTTTTTTTTTATATTTAGGAAAAATGAAATAGATTAATATAACAATTTAAAAATATTTTTAATGATTATCATTTTATATGATTATTGTAAAATGCGTTTCTGGTTTTGAAAATTGAGTTTGCGAAATTTATCACCAAGATCCCTATAATTTAAGTGAATTTTTATTATTTACATGTAATTTCTGTTGAACCGAAAATATGTTTTTTGGTACAATTTTCCTGAATATAATGCTGCAAGCAATCGGATTTTAAATTTCTAAAAAATAAGTCTCCCTTCCTTTGTTGAATAGGACAATCGGTTCAAAACTCGTGGGCTGCTCAGATATCGAACGTGAGCCCAGTCAATAGCACAGTGCCGCATGTAAAACCAGTTAATTTGTTAAAACAGGGGTATAACTGTCAATTGTCATATTTTGCAGGGCCTGCTTCAGTACTTCAATCTCGTGGAAGGATGTCTAAACATGATAGAAGCCTACCAAAAAGGGAACAATTTCATATACAAATGGATAGTCCGAACTCGTGTAGACGGGTATTGGAACGCGCCGCTTGACCCGCATAACTTCATTCCGGATCAATACTTAGTCCCGCCCGGATCCAGTTACGGTGGGCTCAACGACCGGCTGGGTATCGGGGACCTCAACACATCGATGGTAGCACTTTCACGCTTAGCTCTAATCCCTCAACTCGACTTGGCCGGGTTTCGCGAGCTCAACTCGGAGACCGCATTCAAAGCTCAGCTTACCACCCGCCACGTGCCTTATTTGACAAAACGAGTCCCGTTTTGCATAGTAACGGACCGAAAGTACGGGTTCCCTCCATCTAGATTTGGTGTGCCCGTAGCGGCGATGTCGAGTAAGGGACCGTTGAGTGGGGCCAAGTGCAGGCCGTGTACGGCCGTGTGTCAAGGGTCGTGCGTGTATGACGTCATGCATTCGCTTTACAAGGGGTGGAGTTGGACGAATTGGGAAAATGGGACGCTTGAATTGTGTGATGCACGCGGTGACTGGGAGAGTGATTGGGAGAAGATTTTTGATAGGGTTGCTGGGAAGAAGCTTGCTTCTGCGAGAAAAAAGGTTAGGGCTTTGGATGTGAGAAAATGTGTTGATGATTTTAATAAGATGAAGAAAAGAGCTTTTAGCTGGGAAGCTCCTCCGCCGGAGGATATTTGCCGGCGTGGCTTAGGGAGCTAGCATATATTATTATTATTATTATTATTTTGTGTGTTTATTGTGTTTGTTGTATAAAATGAAAAAAAGAATATATATATATATATATATTACACAGAGATAGAGAGGTATTTTTGGGGTGTTAGGAAATAATTTCAGTATACTCATGGTATATATTCTCGTGGGATTCAGCTGTGGTGCATCTGTTGCACCATTGACCATACCACACCTTTTTGTTTTGTTTTTAATAAACCATGGGATGAATCTTTATTTAATCTAACGGTTGAAAATATTTATTACATAATTAAACGATTTATGGGCAACCGACAAAACCAAGGCCACCACTCATCAGATTCAGCTTTTTGTTCCTTCTTACAATTGATTAACCAAAAACAAAACAATTGAGAACAGGTGAAATTTGCATGCACCAGCTCTGGTAACAAGGTAAACTACAACAAGCATCTACGTCTGAATCCTTGGGACTACAAATATGAATAGCAATACAACAATCAATTTAAGTCAAGGTTCAAAGGCTATAACTAAATTATCTAATAAACTCCTAAAACCGTTTAAAATTTAAAGGAGACATCATATCATTATATCATGTTTTTGCTCTCCCTTTGATTTGGCTCTCCAAGAACACTAATTTTAGTCTAAATGGCCCACTTCCGAAAATTAGCGATTTTGCTCTTTTAGCGTGCAGCGTGCAGCGTGGAGGAGCTTTGCTCTAGCGCGCAACGTTGCTTGCTCCATCGTTGAGTTTGTGCAAGGGCAACTAAGTTCGAGAATTTGGGTTATGACGTTTTTTATTCAATTTCTGTCATTTTTAAGATCGACTCAAACAAAGTCAAAACGTTCAAAAAAAAAAAAAGAAAAAAAAAAGCTGCATATGGGGTTGGTGTGTGTTTCTGCTTTGTAGTTGGGCAGTTGGCAGTGCCTCGTTTATTTTTTTCCATTACGGAATTGACCTGTATCATTTAATGATAAGGTGTGAAATTATTGATCGTTGGATCACTTTAATTTCAATCCATACAGTTACTTAAGATAAGGATAAAAAAGTGTTGTGTGGTTTTATGTATAGTTTTAAAATATTTATAGATTCTAGTTTTTCTGCGTGAATATCCTTTCAGCGACTACATATTTAACGAAACTTGGAAAATGCAATGATAAGTTGAGTGCCGTAAGACTTTAATGATCCGTTTCCGTGATCATCTAACGATGGCTAATTACATCGTTAATATCAAACATTTTTTTCAAATATTCATTAATAACAGACATTGTGCTGCTCCACTGACTCTCAAGCCTCTCACGGCACATCACATGCAATCACTCTCTTTCAAAGCTGCCGATGCTTTTGTTTGCTGCCTGCCATGATGCTGTTATTTCCTTCTCTAAGCAGGCCCAGTGTCCGGTGATGCGAATAAATTTAATTAGCGCCATTTGCTACCCACAACCTAAGATTGGCATTGGGTGACTGATTTTGTACGAGGAAGTTGTGCCGCAGGAGTCTAGCAGCAAATTGGTTCTGCAAACCGTCATCATTCAACATGGGGAGAAGTGAGATGTATTCGCACCCAATACTATTACAGATATGTGAGGGATACAAAAAACACCCCGGCCGGCAGAAAATTTGGCCCCTTTCCCAAAGATAATTTTATCATTGTATATTTTGTTTGAGGAATAAATCAAAGTAATTTTGAGCATACTAATATAACCAGATGGTTATATAGTGAGTTCAAACATAATATTTCGACCAAGTAGTTCTCTGATTAGGTCGAGCGCATCTCGACTAGGTTGTTATTTAAAAATCTTGAGCAGATTATCTCAATTAGGTAAGTAGATCATCTTAACCAAATCACATCGAACAAGAGGTAAGTTCGGTGACTTCGAGCATAACACCTCAAATAGGTCTTGACAAAGCATTTAATCAACTCATCAAAAAATAAAATTTAGTTAAACCTTATTTATTCCCTCCAAAAAAATTCGAGTATGAAGTCAACCAACTAAAAATTATATAACTAACTTACTACATTATGATAATAATAATTAATTATCATTATGACAATGACAATCACAAATATTATAATTGTTATGGCTATCATTGATTACAAGGATTATTAGGATCATTATTGTTATGGCTATCATTGATTATAAGGATTATTAGGATCATTATTGGGGGATTTTCTCTCTCCTCTATGGCTTTTCTTTTCTTTTTCTTTTCTCTCTTCCTCTCACTGGGGAGATCTTGAACACTTATTCTTTTTCTGCAAAAGGACTTCAAAGTTGTTAGCTAAAATGCATTGATAATTAAGTTTTAAAGAGTGTGGCATAAGTTTTTCTCTAAGAGACCTAATTATTGACTTCAACGTCGAAGAGTTCATACTGAAAAAACTTTTGATGCCTCTGACCATCTTTAACGTCGAAGGGTACACACCGAAAAAACTTCTGATGTCTTTAACAATCTTCTTCTGTAATTTTAGGCGATTTTAGATTGTTTGCTAGCAGTTATAAGTATTCATAATGATTGGCAAGCTGCTTTCTTAAAAAATAAATTCAATGATGATACTGAAATTAAGAGATCTATTTAAGTTAAAGGCGACTAAATTTTCAGCATCAATACACTCTTTATTTTTACGACCTTGAATATTTATTTTGTGTGCACTGCAGACTGCATAATATTATTTATAACTCTCATTCTCAAGCAGACTGCGTAATATTATTTATAACTCTCATTCTCAACATAGGGTATGGACAAGCTCTTTAACAAGATGTTTCTAAGAGTATAGTTGGGTTGGTCATCATACTTGTTGTAGAGCCGTGAAATCCCGGATTCGATTCTTGAGAGTGGAAAGAGATTAAAAAATTATATTTGAGATTACCGCCTTTTCCTTTAAAAAAAAAAAACTCTTCAATGAAATTCTTATAAAACCCCCTTTGCATATTTACTATTTTAGACTTTACTGAATTTACCATATTCAGTTACAAATAAATTCAATTAGTAGGTGTTTAGTTATTGTCAACTATGGAATTAATGAGGAAAGAAAGAAACGCACATTCTCATAATCAAGATTATTTGAGATTCAATGATTAAGCTTCAGAATTTGAGAGTAGTTTCTTTGTGTTTGTGTTTCAACTTTTATTTTTATCTCTTAATCACTATAAATTAAAAAATAAAATAAAACCATCAAACCATCCAGTATTTTTTTTCTAATCAGTATGTATAGATAAATAAATTCACTTTAGTTTGTATCTGGTCATTGGATTTAAAAAAGTAAAAATAAGTCACAGTAAAACTAGTTGATGAAGAGGTTTGACAAGACTAAAGAATTAAGAAGAACGTCTCGTTAAAGGTCATTGATTATGAATTGGTAAATTAAAATTATTTTTAGTATTAAATAGAGTTTTAAAAGAAATTATAAAATTTTTAAATTCTTAAAATAGGGTATATCAAGAAGAAGATCTTTCGAAGAGAATTTCTAGTTGATGAAGAGGTTTGACAAGCCAGAAGAATTGAGAAGAACGTCTCATCGAAGGTAGTTGGTGATGGATTGGTAAATTAAAGTTTTTTTTTTAATATTAAATAAAGTTTTAAACAAAATTATGAAAATTTTAAATTCTTAAAATAGGATATATTAAGGAGAAGATCTCTCTGAGAGAATTTTTAAAGGTGCTAGTAACTCTGCTTCTTGAAAAAATGGTTTAGTCCACACTTATCACCCAAATATCAAATTAAAACTAGAACACGAAACAATCGATTTTTACTGATTTCATTCGACAGAGAATAATAATGTTTAAACCCCTCAATTTCTCTCACCATCCTCCGATTCTTAATTAAGCACATCATAAACATCAAAGTAAATTTTCTGATTTCTCTCCCAATATAATCTATATAATCTCTAGTATACCCTTCTTATAATTTTTATTTTTAAAACACACCACCTTCAAAACTCTTTGAGCCTGGCTAACTCCTAGAGCCATGCCCGGTTTAAAACCCAGATTGCGCATGAATCGAGCTCGTGCTTTTTCATCAATTGTGTGAAGAGAATGGAGTTGTTGGACAGGAATGAGGAATCGAAGCAAAAGCCATCATCCAAGCAAATATTTTTCTAATGGTGTAGAAGGGTTCTTCGAGTTCTTGTTTGTGTTTCTTGAATATAGATGTGTGATTTTGAATAGATTTAATCCTGTTCTAAATTTTCATGGAAAATGATACCGCCAAGTATATAATATTCAATAATTCAGTTACTATTTAATTATACTTTGATTTGTAAAATTCTTCTAAGTAATTAATCTTCAATATTCTTTTTCATGGCAAAGTGAGACTATTTAACAAGATGTTAAAATTACGTGCCATGAGTGTAAACAGAGTAAAAAAATATGGCTTCTAAATCTAAAAGTGAAACTTCCAATTGAAAAGCTGTCAGACCACCGAAGAAGAACGAGGTCTCTTAAGTTTAAATAGTGGGAAATTAAAAAAAGGATTAACCTCGTAAAGGGTATATTAGGATTATCCAAGTTGTTTTGGGAGAGAAATTTGATTTTATGTGATGTTCGGTTGGCAGGAGAGGAGGGTAGAGAAAAGGTGAATTCGGATTCTTGTATGATTTCTTTTGTTTGGTTGGTCCTAGTTGATTGGAAATCAATTTCTAAAGGAATTTAAAATCTAAGAAATCATGGAAGTTTAACTGTTCATCAATGGATGAGGAGTTTAAATTGCTTATCAGTTATCAATTTTAAAGTAAATAAAGTTTCAATGTTATCCTTTAAATAAGTTAAAATATCATATTAAATAATTTAATAAAAATGATATGTATCTATCCTTTAATTAATTTAAAATAATTAATATTGAAGAATAGAAATAGCCATCACTAGACCAACTTTTTGGCAAGATGCATACGGTTAAAAACCACCAACATGTTAAGATCCAAATTCGAATTGGTTCCTGGTTCTGGTCAGTTCGCACTGGCGATAGGAGGGCTAGCCTATGTGAAAGAAAGAAGTCAAGCTGCAGGCACTCGAGAACAGCAAGAGAAAGGTAAGTCACTGAACATCCACCCAATCTTAATGAAAAAGGGGATAAGCAACCGAACCCGTGAAGTGAGACCAATCTTCTCGAATCGGAACACTACCCATAATTTTATTTCTCAATTAGTAGATCGTTAGTTTCTTATGATTTTGATGTTATTTTGGAGACGAAAACTCGATTCCAACAATTTTTCTGATGGTGCTGTAGCAGCAATCTTCGACAGTTTTTCCGATGAGGTTACATTGATTACTTTTATTAAATAATAATTTATTTAAAAAATAATTTAATTAGTTACACGGTATTAGTGAAATTGATTTTAAAATAATATTAATTAATTGTACATACCAAATTCAAGTTATTTTATCTATTAGTTGTTTAATTTTTAAATTAAATTATTCATAGTTTAATGTTTTAAATTTATATTTTTAACTAAGGTTGAAAGTTTAGTATGTAAGGTAAAGGATAAATTAGTCGTTGAAAAAATTTATAATATTCTTTCCCTTTAAACTTTTAATTTTCTGTAAAATCAAACACTAAAATTTAATTTCACCCTATTCCTCCTCTCATTTCTTCTCCCTTCTACTGCCTTTCACTTCTCCCCTTTCTTTATTTAACAAAAGCAGAGTTAGATAAGTACAAACTTTGACAGAGAGTAAATGAAAAACACGTTATAAAAAATAGAAAAAAAAGAAAAAGCCACGCACAAGTGATTTAATCACTGAATATAAGACTGTCCAGTGATATCAATGTCACGGACACGGTCACCTGATGAAGGAGGAGCTTGGTGCTTGGGCTTGGTGTCAGGCCCAGGCGGCGCATCAGCACTTTGCGTTTCACTAGCGGGAGGATTTCGCGTACATTCCACAGCCGTATGCCTCACGTGTCAGCGGCTTCATCGGTGGAATGCTCGTGGTCCCCCTCTTGTCCCTGCCTATCGCCATCTTTTTCCATTGCTTTTACTTTCATTATTACGAGATTATCATTTGTCAAATACTCAGCCTTTTTGAACCACTCGATCTGCGCGGTCATTGAAGCACACGTGTCAACGAGTCAAAACAAGTACTAATAGAAAACGTGTTACAAGTCGATTACGTGGCATCTGAAATGACCAGCCCCGTCACTCGTTGCATGCAGCGGCAGCAATGGAAGCAGGCCGGATCATAAGACCCAATATAGAATGGATCTAGACATGGAGTACTGTTCAATTCCACTAGCCTTTTAATGGTTTTTCGATGATTGGTGGTTGCCACAAAGACGAAAGAGCCTTGTCCACTTGCACTTTTGCGGTTTATTATAGCGAGCCAAAAGACGATGTCAATTTGTAAAATTTGTGCTGATTGATAATTGTCGATTGAATATGCTTGAGTTGTTTATATACAGATGCATGCAGCTAGGAACAGAACACAGATAAAAGCAGTATTTTCATGCCATGAATTAAATTGAATTTATTTATTTATTTTTTTGCTTTTGATGAACCAGTCAAAAATTTGTAGTCCGAAGTCCGAACAGTTTCACTTTCCAAGCTAATTAAAATTCTATTCAATTTTTGCATTATTTCAATATTTCTACTTGGCAATGTTTTTTTGTTGCCATCGATTATCAATAGGGCAATGACATGTGAATGAGATTTGAGAGAATAAGAGATTGAAACAATGAAGATTTTTATTTTTAGTGTTTATTTAAAGATTTTTATCACGATAACTTTTTTAACTGGCTCAATTCTGCTTTTGCTATTTCTAAATTTCCATGCTTATCCTCATTTTCTCTCTTGTCTACCTAGCAAAAAAGCACCCACCCACTAAAGAAAAATTGAACAAAGATTTATTCTCAAAAGCACAAAACGTCTTAATTCTTACGATTTGCAACGTTCCACGTGGGTTGCCTCAACACCCGCAATGCCAACTGCCAATTCAAAAATCAAAATAGTGTGCTCAGCAACAACTAACCATCCTTTGTAATCACTAATCTCGTGCCTCCAACGGGAATCTTACCTCAAATAACGCCAGTCATTTGAGAGCTTCGAGGACAACATGTTGTTCGAAGCCAATCTGTCACGTCGGAGCTACCAAGTCATCATTAATTTCAAAAACGCTCTTGGATTCTAAAACTAGTGGAGTTTAATTACTCAATTTTTTTCCAATTACTTTGTGTTGTGTAATGTCTACCCGTCACTTGGGTGGAGTGTAAGCGTAACACACTCTCATCAAATTAGATGGTGTTGAGAAATAAATAAAGGTATGATTGAAACTAAAGCATTTATTTATCATATATTTAGAATTGATTTTAAGTAGTTATAATTTTTAAGTTATAGTATTAAAATATTTAGTAAATATTAATTACTGTAATTTAAAAATTATGTTAATATAATTCTTTACTTGTATGATAAAAAAATTATTATATTTTTAATAATTTTATCAAAATTATATTTACTACCTATTATTAATTTTTATTTTATAATTACAAAATTTTTTATAACAACTATATTTTTTAAACTCCAATATTTCAATCCCAATCATGCTCTTCATATGTTGCTTGCAACTTGCAAATTAGACGACGGTTCCACCACTCAATAATGCCCATTTTGTTAGCTATAAACAGGAGGCATGCTGTTTGTAATTTATAATATTAACAGAGAATAATTAATTGAATATAATATATATAAGCCATTGCCACATAACCGGAAGCTCTCCAAGCTTGTATATTATCTTTGCGTTCCTTAACTTTTTTCATTTATTTTATATTATTTACTTGCATAGTTTAGACACTTTCCAAGTAATTCCACAACACTTGAATTAATTAGTTTATTTTATGAGCAACTTAATTAATTGACGAGTCAGATTCAACACCACGTAACCAGCTACTTCCCTTGTTCAATCTTTAGATCTAACATTTCAGTTTGGGATACGTTTATTATTTAGGTCTCTAATTTGTTTTTTCAAATAAAGACATTGTTTTATCCATTTATACTAAACACAAGTCTCTCTAACCAATAACCAATAACTCATTAAAAAATTAAAATTGTTAAGGATCAGAATACGCTTTAATTGGATAGTATGATGGTCAAAATTCAATACCGCCAGGGTAGTTAATTCGCCAATTCAATAAAGTAAGGGATGCGTTTGATATTAAATGATAAGCTATAGTGCTATATATACAGCCATGGGGACCTATTTCATAATAAATGACACGCTATGTTCTTACTTAAGAAAATATACAATATACAGGAGCTCGACGACAATCGCTCATCCTTGTCTCGTTAAGTGCAAATTGCAATGTAAGCCCTTCTTCAATTATTTTGCAGCTACTGTTTACATCTGCAACTTGAATAGTTTTTTCTTGAATCATGAACTCTAATAATGATTGGCTTATTCATATTAGCCAAATTAATAGTACATGTTAGCGTATTAGCTTCCTCGCTCAATAGTCAATAATTTGAAGCCACCAAGGCATTTGTTAGGTAAGTAACAAGGAAAAAAGGCCTAAGTAGTTATTTTATCAATCACTTGATGATTGTCGTTGATGTTGGAAGAATTTTTAATTAGAGTAACATTAGGTATTTGTTTAGGTATTTTAGTTGCCGAGTTAGTTATTTTATTTGATTCATAACCACTATACTAAGTCTATACACATTTTTACATGACTTTTGAGAAAGAATTAAAATTAATCCTATAAGAATTGAAATTAATCAATTTGATTCATAACCACCATACGAAGTTTATACACATTTTTACATGACTTTTGAGGGAGAATTAAAATTAACCCCACAATAATTGAAATTAATCCATTTGATTCATAACTACCACACCAAATTTAGACATATTTTCATATGACTTTTGAGGGAGAATTAAAATTAATCTATTTAATTTATAACCACCATACTAAATTTAGATATATTTTTACGTGACTTTTGAGGAATAATTAAAATTAACCTCATAAAGATTAAAATCAATCATTATAAATATTTTTATAGAGCTCAAATCTTTGAGTTTGAGTTAAATATTATAAATGTAAGGACTCTCCTCCTATATTACAAACCCACTAAGAAAGTGCATTGTTAAATCTTACTTTAATTATATGTTTACTATTTAGCTATCTCAAACGTCACGTTATATGCCATATTATTATTATTTGACATGCAATTTCCTAAACATTTTAGGATATTTATGACTATTCCTTTATGTCATAGTAATATGATTGTAACTTATCCAAATGCTGGATCCGAAACTCAAAATCTAGTTTGACTTTTAAAAGATTCATATATATATATATATATTTTAAAGTTCCAATTAATTCAAATTGAAATTACTCGTGAAGTTATTATTAGCTTTCCGTGTAATCCTCTTCGAATTCTTAAAATTTTAGGGGCATTAATAATCTCCAGCGAGGAGCTCGAGGTTGGCATATTCACAACCAGCCGCTGATTCGATCCACTTGCATTAACAATTCAAATCTTTACACGTTTGGCCATAAATTTTTCACTGTCATGTTTGTGACAGCCAAGCTGGAAACACTTGAGTATTCAATCTCTATGATTAGTTTTTAGTTAGGCGGAGTTACGTAAAAAGAATGGAATTGAAAGTTGGAATAATTAAGCATGGAGATGGAGACAGCTCAGTGCCTTGTCCAGAATTTTGAGTCCCCACCCATAACGTTTTATCACCGGCAAATGCAACAGGCACAGAACAAGTCCAACGATGGGTGTTGCCCTAATAATGAGCAAAACAATGAAGTTCAAGCAGACGAAAGTAAGCATCGAATTATTTTGAATCGTTTTTCAATAACGAACAAAAGAAAATTATTAGTTTAATGAATAATTCTGGTGGTATATGTATGATCGAACAAAACTTAATCATGCATGGGTTAGTGACACAAATTGAACTTGGTGTTTGGACATAAAGTTTTGATTATCTGGACAAAAGTTTTACAGCAAAGGACAAATGGAAGGAAAGATAGGTGGGACCCAATCCCAGAACGCTGATCAAGAATGCCAGCGTATAAAAACACGTGCACAGGACAAGGATCCCCAAAACGACTCGTTTATGTAAGCGTAAACTTTAAACCCACCTTAACAGCTACAATTATTCGAGGATCCGGTCTCCTCCCTCTCACCCCCTCGTGCGCCTTAGTTGTCTTCCCACTGAAATAAATATTCCTTTATATATATATATATATGTGTGTGTGTGTGTGTGTAGAATGTATATATACACTCCCATTACTCCCCAGCCCTCCAGCTCTCTTCATTTCTTTCAGTTTCAATGGCGAAAGTGGACAAATTTAAAGCAGAGAATTTTATAATGGTCGGCGTTTTCCGGCGCTCCCATTCATTCCCTAACAAACATCCTATCCGTCCACCCAAATCTCATCACATTAGATCCATCAGTCTTCCGTGCAGATCACACCCTTTGATTTCCCAGATCAAAGATGAGATCAGTGAGCTCAAGACTTGGTCTACTAAACCCGACGACCGAACATCTTCTTGGCTTTGCGACGGCTTGAGCCGTCTCAAAGACGTTCACGATTCTCTCCACGAAATTCTCCGTCTTCCTCAATCACAAGACTCTCTTTGCAATCAACACGAGTGGATAGAGAAGCTTCTCGAAGATTTTCTTCGCTTCGTCGATGTTTTTGGAATCTTCCAAACATCTGTTATGACACTCAAAGTAGAGCATTTTGCTGCCAGAGTTGCCATAAGGAAAAAGGACGATGCAAAGATAGCGTTGTATTTGAAATCAAGAAAAAGATTGGCTAAAGAGATGCTTAAACTTGTCAGTGCAATTCGATGCATCGGCCAATACCAGGTACCGCGATCAATGCTGGCGTCCATTGTAGATTCTGAGTTAGCCGGTGTTGTTACTGATGCTGCTCAAGTGACGATGCTAGTTACAGTTGCTCTTTTTAACGGAATTTCAACGGCTTTTGCGTCGCGAAAATCTTCGTGGATGGGTTTGAGACTGAGCAAGAACGCTAACACATTAAAAATTGAAGAGGGCATTCAAGAGTTTCAGCAGGTTGGTGTCGAGAGCTTGTGGGGTTTCAGAAAGAAAGGAGATGAACAAGTGAAGGTGGTTTTGATGAAAATGCAAACTTTGGAGGACTGTATTTGTGAAATTGAATTTGCTAGTGAGAAAGTGTTTAGAAGCTTGATCACCACTAGGGTTTCACTGCTCAATACTCTCACGCGGTAGACCAAAATAAAAATTAAAAAAAAAAAAGATTTGTACTTTCTTTCTTTTATCTTTTTTTTTTTTAAATAAAATAAATTTTTCTTCTCTGTTATCCAGTAGAAAGAAATGGAAATCGTGAAAAATTAATCTCCATATTTGAATAGAAGAATTTGGATGATGTATAGTTTATTTATTTTTTCTGTAAATTGATTGCCTTATTAAATCAAAAGAATGGTTTACAATAATTAATTAGTAGATTCATTACATGCAAATTAATTAAAGCATAAAATTAACTTTTGACAATTTTTTTAAATTTAAATTATGTTAATTTTTAAAAAATAAAACAGTATTTTGACCAATTGTTATGGAGGCAAATACTTCAACAAGCGCATTATTAACTCCAATGGTATTCAAAGTTTTGGATTTAAAATATAATAACAAATCATTTTGCTAAATTTGTTAGCTAAACTTAACGTCTCCTTTCTTATTTTGAAGTAAAATGTTCTCCTTTCCTTTGGTGATTTTGCAAGTTATTTGATCATGTGCATTTAAATTCTAAAAGATATTTTCCATTGAACAGCAAATTAGTCATGCACACGACAAAATAGTAAATAATCATTAAAAAAAAAAAAGAAAACAATCAGCAAGTATATATTTTCTTTTAATTTATGTGAACCCGTAACATATGTACATCCAAAAGATTAAATTATTATATTTGCATCTAAAGCTTTTAGAATATAATGGATTTAATAAAGATTGTTTAATATTATATTTAAAACGTACAAATGTCTGGGCTAAAAAACCAATTCCTTAAAATTATGCAAATTCTTCTTATTGGTGGTTACTAGACATGCTAAAAATTTATTCATGACACGGTTTCTCTCTTTGCATCATATGGGATCGAATTAATTGTTAAGTTAAAAGCACGTTCTTGCAACAAAAATATATTAAAAAGAAAATAAACCTGCAGGGATTAGCGCGTTGATAATGATAGAGCATGAGTAATTCAAACAAAATCGCACATGGTTTGTTAGACATAATTAAATCCAAAGAGGTGATTAATAAATAAAAAAAATGTATAGTTTTGCTGGAAAGTCATTGTATGATTTAGAGCCAAACCGGTTATCCCCTTATCATGACTTTTGTTTTTCTCTCACGATAATGCAAACCTTCTAAAGAGAATTAACACAATCATCACGCCTCACATAATTGGCATTCCCTCCACCTGTTCATGAATCTTGATTCGCCACCGTCATTGACAGCAGATTTGAGCTCAAGAATTGAACATGTTGCAATGAAAGTCCTAGCAAAAGGACATATGGAGAATGTGGTCCAATGAGAGGGAAATTTTTGCGACAAAAAGAGTTGCATCGTGCTTGCATTAATTACTCAGCGGTCCATGATTGAGACCCCTCAAATAATTGAGTTCGAGTATTGTCAATGTCATTTTTGTGCTGGAGAGTTGTTACCATTAAACGTTCCAAGTTTAGTCAATTTTGGTAATCGCTGCTAGACCGCTAGTTGCTTTAATTGTACAAATTTTTGGGTGGTACAAGACTTACAAGAGATTTTGATTTACAATGTACTCATACGGATAATATTTAGTCATAGCAAAATGATTCTTTCTCTAGGTCCGAATTATGCTCGGGCAAGCAAAACAGCAAAACTCCCGTTTTGGGGCTTGTCTTCTGCCTCCCAAGCATTGCAAAATTGAAGTGCTTTAGCTGTTCATAATAATATTAAGAATTCCGAAAATTAACTTCTTAATTAATATAACATTCATTTGTTGAATGTTTATTATTAATTTTAATAATTTTAAAATTTAATATCTAATAAATAAATAACACGTAATAATTGTAAGGAGATTTATGGTGAAAGCAAATACAATTAAATGAGATCGGAAGAAAACGAAGAAGCAAGACAAATCGAACAACAGAATTACGTGGTTCGACTATATATCCTACATCCACGCAAGACGATGTATGAAATAATTTTATTATACTTGGAAAATAATAACTTCTCTCTAATAATAGAGGAGAATAATTATACTTCTCTATAACTAGGAGAAAACTATTCTCACTTCCCAATACTCCAATTACACCCAATAACTCTCAAAATTCTCTCAATACAAGAAGAAATGAATTTTCCGAATGATGGAAATGAAGGAATGGTGCTCAATTTATAAATGCGATTTTGAGTTACTATACATTATTATTTTATTATTATTTGATTATTTTATTTTTTCTTTCTTTCTTTTCTCATTCAACACGGCATACGTGTCGCGTGTTGAATGAGGCACCGCCTCTCCGGATCCTTTCGACATTCTCCCACTTGGAGATTTGATCGAGAACCAATCAATCTCCGCACTATCCTTTCTGGCTTTACCATTGACATGTTGCTTACATTTCTGCTAAGCCACACGAGGATCTACTCCATATAAACTCGTCAAGAATGATCGGCTTAGTCATAACATCCGCTAGTGCTCTCCTTAGTATGGATTTTTGTAGATCTACACTTCCATCTTCCACTACTTATCGAACGAGTGATATCGCACTCTATATGTTTGTCTTGGAATGAAAGGTCTGGATTTTTGCAATATGCAAAGCACTGACCGCCACAAACCACGTGAATTTTCTCTTGTTTGTGCCCGAGCTCTTTAAGTAGCCTTTGTATCCAAATAGCTTCCTGCATGCTTGTGTAGCTGCCATGTATTCTCGCCTCCGTCAGTAGATAAAGCCACAACAATCGTAGCTTTGAAACCCAACTTACGCCTCCTCGCAAGTGTAAACACATAGCTAGTAGTGGACTTTCTTTTATCAAGGTCACCGCGAAACCGAATCTACGTAGCTCTCGACATTAAATTCGACCCTCCATAACATAATGCAACATCCGAGGTTCCTCTAATGTATCTTAGAATCCTCTTCACCGCTTGCCAATGTTCTCCACCGTGATTCGCCATGTATCGACTAACCGCCTCCCATCGCCAGTGCAATGTCCGGTCTTGTATGCGATCATAGCGAACATCAAACTTCCCACTGACGATGCATATGGTACTCGAGACATCTCCTTCCTCTCTCGCTATGACACATACTTGAGGATAACTTGAAATTAACGTGAAGTGGGTAGAATTGGCTTACAATCTTGCATGTTGAGCGTCGCAAGATTTTCTTCAAGTAATTCTTCCGTGAAAGCCAAATCTTCATGTTATTTCGCCTCTGTGAATTTGCATCCCTGAATCTTGTTCATCGGTCCCAAGTCCTTCATTTCAAACTCCCTAGCCAACTGCTCCTTTAATTCTTGGACTTGATCTTTGTCGGGGCTCACGACCAACATGTCGTCCACATACAACAAAGAAATGATAAAATCATTATCTTCAAATCTCTTGTAATAAGCACAATGGTCTCGAATCGAGTCTGTCAGTATCCAAGGCTCATGATGAAGGAATCAAATCTCTTATACCAACACCCTACGCCTATTCGAGACCAGATAGTAGATTTGTTTAATCTGCAAACCAAGTTCTCCTTACCTGCTTTAACAGAAACCTTCTGTTGGAGCATATAAATTTCTTCTTCAAGTTCTCCATGAAGAAATGCGCTTTCACATCTAATTGTTCTAGATGTAAGTCGAATGTAGCACACATCGCCAAGACTACTCCGACCGTCGTGAGTCTAACTCATCGGAGAAAAATCTCATCAAGTCAATACCTTCTTCTCCGAAAGCATATCCCTTTACCACCAATCTTGCACGATACCGCTCCACTTGATTATTGCCATCACGCTTGATCTTATAGACCCATTTGTTTCCAATGACTTTTCTTCCACGTGGCAGTGGCACAAGATCCCATGTCTTGTTTTGTGTAGAGCTTCAATTTCTTCCCGCATTACGCCAGTCCACAAAGTAACATCTCGAACTGCTTAAAGCTTCATGGAAAGTCGATGGCTCTCCATCCTCTCGTTAAAAGACAGATGCAACATCGATCTCGTGAACATACTCGAAAGTGCTAGTTGGTGGTCGCCTCTCTCGAGTTGACCGACGAACTTCCGGAGCCTCGCACTTGACCGGTTCTCGTTCCTCGTGCTCGTCGCCGCTCAAAAGACTCGAATCCTCCCGACTATTTTCTACATATACCGTGTAGTCTCCGACTTTTCTTTCACAAGATTATCATCGCCATCTTTCTTTTGCAGCTGATATTCTACAAAGACAACATCTCTGCCGATGACAATATCGTAGGCAGTGGATCCCACGATCGATACCCCTTAACACCATCAAGATACCCCAAAAGATACACCTTCTAGATTTTGGATCTAGCTTTGTTCTTTCTGGCATTATACATTACATATACAGGACTTCCAAATGCATGTAAACGAGAGTAATCGCCTAGCTTACTCGTCCACATCTCCATCTGCTGCCTTCAACTCAATGGTTGTTGACTGGAGACCGATTTATCACATAACAGTGCGCTTTAGTCGCTTCACCTCAAAAGAGTTGAGATAGACTCGCCAGCCTTCAACATAGCTCTTATCATCTCTCGTAAGAGTTCTGCTCATCCGCCTCCGCCACTCCATTTTGCTGAGGAGTGTACGCCATCAGAATCGCCTCTCAATACCTTCTGCTACAAGATGCAAGAAATGCACCATCTCAGATACTCTCCGCCATTATCTCGTTCTTAAGCACTTGATCTTTTCCCGATTCAAGTTCAACCCGCTCTTGAATTCCTTGAATACTGAAACACATCCGACTTTTCTCGATCGGATACACCCAACATCTCCTGGAGTAATCATCAATAAAAGTAACGAAGTACTTCAGACCTCCTCGGGATAAATCCGCTGATTCCCAAACATCGAATGAACTAAGTCGAGAATGCATTTACTTCTAGCTCGAGATCCGCTAAATTTCAATCTATGCCGCTTATTTATAACACAATGCTCACAAAAAGGTAGACTTACCGATTTGAGTCCCTAAGCATACTGTCACGGAGAGAATCTTTAAACCTTGTTCGACAGTGGCCAAGTCCGAGATGCCACATCATCGCTGACTCTTTTCCATTCGATGCGACACATGCATCGCCTCGTAGTGTTTCTCATCGAAGCATGAATAGATTCGCGACCGATCTTTTCTCGCTTCATTAACACAAGCGCTCCTCCGACAATTTTTATCATCCCATTTTCAATACTGGACTTTCAGACCCAAGACTATCTATTTGTCCTAAAGACAATAGATTTTCTTCGAGCCTTTGACATATCGTACCTCATGAATCGTGCGAATCGTATCATCATACATTTTTATTTTGACAAGCACTCAATACCAAAGAATCTCCAAGTATGGTCATCGCCCATGTACACGCATCCTCCCGAGATTGGTTCATATGCTAGGAACCATTATCTCCGAGAGGTCATATGCCATGTTGCTCCCGAGTCTATAAGCCGGACGCCGCCTAACCGCTTCGCCTTCAGTAATATCACTGCCTCACTATAGAGAATTTCTCCATCATCCGAAGTACTAGCCACACAACCCCGAGCATTTGATGACTCGTGTGCTTTATTCTCTACTACTTCTCGATTGCTTCCAACACTCTTTCTTCACATGCGCTTTCTTGCCACAATCGTAGCATTTCACATTCTTCTTACTTATGGATTTTGATCTACCACGATTAGTAACTCCCACCGGGGCCACGTTCTGCTGATCTCCCTATCGTCACCAATAGCGCTTCGCTCATCGCGAACTTGCATGTCTATCTTCCTTGGTCTTCGCTACCGCTTCCTCGCTTAAGATGGAGGTCGCAACATCATCGAAAACTAGATCGTCTGGTCGGGTTGTTGTTCGCCGATCGATGACGAGTCGATCATACTAATCTGTAGACTTTCAAGTAAAAGCTCGCGATGTTCATTTTCCTCTATTTTGTGACCTAACGCTGTGAGTTGCGAAAATAGAGTCTTCAAGTGTTGATATGGTCTGACATCGATGTAGATTCCGCCATGCGAATAAGTATAAAGTCTCCTCTTTAATAAGATCTCGTTGCAGCAATGACTTCAGCCTCGTACAACTTCGTGAGAGTATCCCATATTTCCTTCACTGCCTTTTCTCTCGCCACACTCGGATAACACCTCATCTCGCAAGTGCTAAGTGTAGATCGACGAATTGCATTACCGCTCATCTCGCTCCACTTAGCATCACCGGCTACCTCTACGGGTCTTTCTCCAATCATCGCCAAACAATTATTTTTCCTCGTAATAGCTTTCATCTTCATTTTCCACAACGAGAAATCGTTCCCATCGAACTTCTCAATCTCGTATTTTGCCGCCATTGCTTTCACCACGAACCAACTTAGTTAGGATCGAGCCTCACCGCTTTCACGTGAATAGTAATCGATACGTGAATAAGTGACCATATACGTGAACAAGAACTCCGATTCCAAAATGAAACCTCGCCTAATACCACTCGTAAGGAGATTTATGGGTGAAACGTAAATACAACTAAATGAGATTGAAGAAAATGAAGAGCAAGCACAAATCGAACAACAGAATTACGTGGTTCTACTTTATAGCCTACATCCACGAGCAAAGACGTAGGAAATAATTTTATTATACTCTGAAGAATAATAACTTCTCTAATAATAGAGAGAATAATTATACTCTCTATAATTAGGAGAAAACTATTCTCACTTCTCAATACCCCAATTACATCTCAATAACTCTCAAAATTCTCTCAATACATGAAGAAATGAATTTTTCGGGATGATGGAAATGAAGGAATGGGCACTCAATTTATAAATGCATTTTGGTTACTATACATTATTATTTGATTATTTTATTTTTTTTCTTTCTTTTTTCCTCATCATATGCTGTCGTGTTGAATGAGGCATCGCCTCTTCCGGATCCTTTTCACAATAATTGAGATTCAACTATTGGTATCACAAATGTTGCTGAATCGTTTATATATCATCAGACTTACAGTCTCGGTGAGTTTATTTTACCGTTGATATGTTTTACCCATGAACTTTGGTGATTTTTTTTTTTGGTTTTAAGTACTTACTCGAACCCACAGTTCATGGAAACTTGTGTGAAAAAAAAAAAAAAAGAGAAGGTTCACGGAAACTAACCGATTAGCCCTTGGCTAACCCATCATGGCCTGGACTTCAGATTGTTGATTCAACCGAAATGGTTACTTTTGGATCACGGCCCACTCTTTATAAAAGCGTGCCGCTTCTATCTTGGGCCTCGTACGAACATGCGAGTATGCTTTAGATACTTTTCTTATCCGTTTCCTGAGAGCAACTAATTTGATGCTCCGTCAGGGAAGAAAAAAAAAATATATATATCCAGTTTAATGATTGCTTTGCAGTTACACACAGTCCAAAATAAATGAATATAATTGAACAAAAGAAGAATACAAACAAAAAGTAAAAGGTAAATTACAATTTAATATCACATCCAGGAAAGTTTTATCCTAAGCAAGATACATGGGAGTCAAAAAGGTATGAGACATAAAAAGTACTCTTAAATTACGAAATTTAAATACGGAAAAGCTACTTAACCCTTTATGAAGCCTTTTCGATCATAACCACGTATATATTTTTTCATTAAAAAAAATATTAATACATATGTATTCTCATTTTTTTTATGAGAATACATATATATTAATCCACTCCCACTAATCCACAACTAAAAAAATAAAAATAGAACTTTTAAAATCCCTGATTCCGTTGCCACAAAAGATATCCTGATTCCCTAAACTTCAAAACCACTGAACTTCTTTTTTTTTTTTCTTCACAATGCATTAGTGGGAGTTGATTATCTTCTGGTAATTTGAAAATAAACTTGACTCATTATAAGCTCAAATATCCGTGTAGTAGTCAATGTTCATAATTTAGGCATATAATAAATCACGCATGCATGTTATAGCTATAATTTATTGTACTTATTGTATCAAATTTGAATTTTACAAGCTGTGAATGTCCATACATATTAACGCAAACCCTTGTAAAAAGATAATTGTTAATGAAGTATTATTCAATTTAGTACCACAGTTATTATAAAAAAAAATTATAATTATAAAATAAAAATAAATAATATGTGATAAATATAACTTAAAAAAAAAATTTAAAACTACAATAACAATTATTTATTAAAAAAAATAAAAATAAATTCAACGTGGCAGGTCCTTGATAAACTTTAAAAAAGAGAGCAGCACTTGCAACTTGCCAGAATGAAGTGTTGACTTGTTGTCAAGCTAGCTGATGTTGTAGCTAAAGTTATGTGATGGCACGTAAATGAAAGTAAAAAAAAAAAAGTTAAGAAAGTAAAGAACATATCCTCCTCCCATCACTTCTGGCTTCTGCATATTTATTTTAATTCATAGGGCAAAAGAAAAAGATAGCCTTTTCCTAGAAACGAGAATATACATGATGACCACACAGACATAGAGAATTAGAGATAAAGGCAGTCGGCAAGCTAAAGTGAGGACCATGCTTTCTCGTCCTCTGAAAACAACAAAATGCGGGGACGTACAATGGAGACAAGATTCACTGAGTTGTATTTCCACTAGCTATCACCTCCTTTTGAGATATATATGTATCCTCATAACGAACGAGGAAAAAATTTATTTTTATTCTATTTTTTTTATAACTGTTACGAGAGATCGAACTCAACATTACTATAGAGTTTTTCTCCCAAATTTTCTTTCAAATACTGTACATTCAAATTTAAATAAATAAATAACGTTCTCTAGTTTCAAATTCCCGTTTTAGACCTTGAAATTTTTAAAAGAATCTTTAAATTTCTTTATGGTGTCACTTGAAACTTATTTTACTTTTATTTGAACGTTTTTCCAATTTTTGGTTTCTATTCTACAATCATTTCATGTCGCCTTGGGTAAGAAATAGAAATACCACGTACCTTGGGTTAAATTTTCGATTCCCTTAATTATAGTAGTCCTCCAGGGCAGGCTCCAGATTTATGCTTATGCATGTGAGAAGCAGTTAATCTACTTTTGGTTCAATAATCATTTTAAAGTTGAAAACACTCCGCTGCCCATATCATTGAGTTTGAAGCAAAAACTAACCTAATTATATGATCAGTATTAATTATTGGAAGTTTGAAAGGAAGATTTCCTTTTGGCTCGTGAAATCATTAGGGTTGCATGTAGGGTGAGAAGACTTTTCTACCACGTAAGCAAAAATGCCAATTGTTGCGTGTCTCGACTCGACATGATCTATTCGAAAAGATTTATTGAATTAATTTAATGTAATAATATCCCTAGGCATTTCTATAAAAGAAATAATCAAAAGATGGGTAGCAGCTACCTAATTGGGGGAAAGAGAAAAAAGATCTATTTAATTAGAATTCAACAGCAAAGTCGCGGCAGCAATCCTATCATCTAGTAGCTACTTTGTGCCTTTTGTGTATTTGTTTTGCTCAGAAAGACCAAAATCTTTTTCTTCAATTATTAAACGAAAATTCAATCTATATACTTTTTTAATGAATAAATAAATATAGAATCAATTTCAAGACTATATACAATATAGCCACCTCTCCTTGAATAATATATAATGATGTGATTAATTCTTTTACAAACATCTCAGCTGCGTTATCATAGAATTAATTTAGGTAAGGTGAATATATAGTTAGTAATTCTTGTTTATGTTTTCCAAACAATCAAGGACCACTCTTCTCTCCATTTTTACGAAACAAAAAGAAAAAGAAAAATGGAAATCATTAGAATCGGAGTGGCATAAACGCAAAAATACATAAAAAAGAGATAATATGACAAGTTTAGAAAACCAAAAACCGGAAAAGTTAATAAAGAGACGTTACATTATGCAATGAAGCCAATCCCGGTACCCCTTGCCATTCTTTTAATTTATTTATATGTACGTAGTGTAGCTCTCAGTCTCACTGAGTCCCCAGTCCCACTGCCCTCACCTCTTTATTCCCTTGGTCTCTCATTTTATGCAGCTTCAACGCACCATCAAAATTCAAATTCAAATTCAAATTAAACGGCGGCGTTTAAAAAACCTCACCGGCACTGGAGTTACCCTATCCCCATCCCCATGGGATGCTCCACGTCAAAGCTCGACAATCTTCCGCCCGTCGCTCTCTGCCGCGACCGCTGCAAGTTCCTCGAAGACGCGCTTCACCATAGCTACGCCCTCGCCGATGCACACGTGGCTTACATGCAGTCCCTCAAGACTCTTGGCCCCACTCTCCGTCAGTTTTTCGATCATTTTAGTTCTACTTCTTATCGTCACCGTGATAATGATGTTACTTCTTTATCCAACGGCGATAGTGCAGCAAAAAAGTCAATATCTTCTCCACCTGATCGCTCTCCCTCGAGTTTGACCTCGGATTCGCATATTCAATTCGATTCCGATTCTGAAGAGGAAGAGAGGATCAAAGATTTTCAATCTTTTAACTCCATTCATCCGGATTATTTTAATCCAGAAACCCTGAGCTCAAGTTACCAGCTTAATAATTACTCCACGTACAATATTGAATTTAACGCCGGTGATTGGCCGGCTCATAAAAAGACGCCGCCACCGCCGACTCCGAGCAGCTCCGCTTGGGATTTTTTGAACTTCTTCGAGCCATTGGAGAAATATGAACCGACTTACGTTCCTGAAAGTGAGTCAAAACAAGTCAACGAAAGTAAACAAAATCATGATACAATTTCAATTTCCGGAGAGAATGATAAGGTTGGGCCCACTAAGAGTAAGAAGGAGGTCTCGGTTTCAGAGAAGGAGCGGTCAACGAGGATTGTGACGAAGGGTCCAAGTGGTCAATCAGGTGTCTCTGACGTTTTGAAAGAAGTTCAAGTTCTGTTTGAGAAAGCGTCGGAGTCTGGTGACGATGTTCTAAAGATGTTTGATGCTGGTAAATTTCGTTATCATCACAAGCACTATTCACTTTCTCAAGGTAATTATCGTCGAATTTTTATATTTTTGTTCGTGATCGTGTATACGCAAATGCATCTGAATTGTTGGTTTTTTGTTTTTAATTAGTACTGTACATATTAGCTTAACATTTGGGGAGAACTACACAGAGAGTTCAAATTTTAATATTAATTTTTTATTTTTGAAAAAAAAAAAACTTCACAATTGTTTACAGCTTTATCTTGTATTGCAGTATCTTCCAAGATGTTTTATGCTGTGGCTCCGTCAAAACTGGTGGCATCGACGCCTCTCAGTTATCAGAGGTTGGATGATGACGATGTTCTGAATACGAGGAATTTAACGGCGATTCTGAGGAAACTGTGCATGTGGGAGAGGAAACTATATGACGAAGTCAGGGTATGTTCTTATTGCGCCTTTACCGTGGTCCCAGTTGCTTTTCTATGTTGTATCTTTTCTTTTTCACTTTTAAATTATGACTCTTGTGAATGCAAAGTTGGGTGCCATCTTTTATAATGGCATTAACTTTATATATATATTTGGATTAAGATTTGAATTACTTGTAAATCATAAAATATTAATTTAATTTTTATATTTTAAAAAATATTTTAAGATATCTTTATTATTAAATATATAACATTCTTACTCTTTTTTTTACAATAATATCCTTATAACAATATTCTTATTTCTTAGGGATATTAATGAAAAGAAAAAATTTTAATTAATCAAATTAGTGTGAAACATAAAATGAAAATTAATGTTAATTTTTTATTATTTTAATTTTATGATTAATTCAGTAAATTAAAATTTTAATACAATTATTACTAAGATTGGTGCAAAGATATTAACTATTATTATTATTTTAAGTTGGTTGATGTCAATTTATTTATAAATGATTTTTAGTAATATTATTGTAAAGATACAAAAAAATATTAGTTCCTTCATATTGATATTTATTAATTAATTTACTAATAAATAATTATTAATTAATTTTTTTATAGATAAATTAGCTAACGTCACTAATACTTTTGTTAAGGTGTTATTGTAAAAGTAAAAAAAAGTGAAGGTAATAATATAACAATTTTAATAACAAAAGTATATTTAAATATTTTTTAAAATATAAAAATTAAACAAACATTTAAGTCAAAATTCAAAATAAAAACACAATTCTCCAATCGAACAAATTTGAAGTTTATGATATGATCGCAAGAATATGATGTTTTCCATTACATCATGTCATCCACTTTATATGTAAGCCTAATTAATTACCTCCAAACTTGATCTGAGTTTTCACCAAGTCAGCAGTTTCTTTCTGACAAATAAGCTATTAAAACTTTACTATTTTCTCACGAAAGTTAATCTACTTAGTATTTATATATTTGTGTTGCTCTGAATCAAGGTATATCCGTGCATTCAAATTTCCCCTCAAATTGATGTACCTTAACATTGCAGGGGCATAAACAAACATAAGTAGATCATTGGCTATGAGTTGACTAATAGTGTTGACTGTTGTCTAAATGTTAAGTGAATTGTGATCTAACCCTAAGATGGATCCCTAGGAATAATCAACGGTGGCAAATTTGCTTATCGCTCTAATTAAACAACACTAACTCATTTAGTTACTTCCTTTGTTTTCTAGTGCTACTGGATTCAGTTTTGTACAATAGCATGATAATGAACTACAAAAGCTTCAATTTGCTGCTAAAAAGACAAAGCAATTGCAATAAGATGGAGAATCAATAATGATGGTAGCTACTAGATAAAAAAAGTGCAATTTTCTGTTTTTTCTTTCCGTCTCGTTGGTAACGAGTATATCACAAACTCTTTTGTAGTCTCGTCTTTGCCTCGTTTAGTTTCAAAATTTCCAGTGGCGATTAGATATTTTGGTTAGTTGCAAGTGAAGATGCATTCTTTGTTTTGTAGGCTGAGGAAAAACTTCGTATACTTTACGCAAGGAAGTACAAGCAGATGAAAAGTTTGGATGATAAGGGTGCTGAAACTCTTGAAACAGCTCGAACAATGCTCAGGGCTTTATCTACTAAAATTCAAATTGCAATTCATGTTATTGACAAGATGTCAATTTCTATAAACAAGTTGAGGGATGAAGAGTTGTGGCCTCAGATCAATGATTTGGTGCACAGGTACGTGACAATTCTGTTTTCAGACGAATACATATTTTTTCTCTCCCATGCACCACTGAGAACCTAACAGGAAGTTGATGATGATCATGTCAATTTTGATGAATTCTGTTGCCCAATTATATAAAACATAATGACAGTAAGATATTTGTTGAGAATGACTGCAAATGTTAATGTTCTCTTACAGAGAGGAAGACACCAGGAAAAATATTTTTATTTCCTTGGTGGCTGTACATTTCTTAATATCATTATTTTTGTGATTGAAGATGTAAGAGATATTTGCATTTAGTGCTACCATCAGCAATGGTTCTGTTTCCATCCTGTCTGGCCAGTTTTCCCCTTTCCATATTAGGTTTTCTTAGTCTGTAAAAACCTTAGGAATGAAGTTTTCTAGCTTCTGATGCTGGTTATATTTGTTTCAAGTGTAATCCATTTGCGATGTTGGCAGGTTACTCATTATGTGGAAAGCTATGCTAGAATGTCATAGGCGTCAGTCCCATATCATTATGGAAGCCAAAAGTTTGGATGCTATTGCATCTAATGCAAAGCTTGAGAATTATCATCTTGAAGTTGCTGTAAAACTAAAGTTTGAGCTACAGAATTGGAACCTGAAATTCTCCAATTGGAATGAAGCCCAAAAAGGCTATGTCAAGGCCTTGAATGGCTGGCTACTGAAATGTCTTGCACATGAACCAGAAGAAACGCCTGATGGCAGAGCGACCTTCTCTCCTGGTAGGATTGGAGCACCCGCTGTGTTTGTGATTTCTCATCATTGGTTGCAAGCCATGGGTATGCTATCAGAAAAGGAAGTGGCTGAAGCCCTGCAAAGTTTTTGCTCTAGCATAAATCAACTCTTGGAGCAACATCATGTAGAGCTGCAGCAAATGGCAATAGGCAGGAGCGATATGGATAGAAAATTAAAAATCTTGGAGAGGGAGGAGCAAAAGATGCAAAAGGCAATGCAAGAACGAGAGAAAAAGATGACTTCTTCGTTGGCTAGGGAATGGAATAAAATTACCAGTACAAGTAGTCTGCACTCTGGTCTAAAACAGTCTTTCATGGCTATTGAGAGATTCGCTGCCAACTGCGAACAAGCTTATGATGAGCTTCGTTTACGAATTGAAGAAGGAAAGTTTACTTGAATGAACTCAGTAGGTTCTTAATTTTAAAAGAAAGGTATACTTCCCTCTTCTGCCCACCCCTCAATTTTCTAATTTCTTTTGGAATGTGTTTTGGTTAAATCAGCTGGACAGTTAACTTGCAATGATTATGATCTCGTTGTATTGCTTAAGTGAGCTCAGTTTGCTGTTGTTCATGAATTCGAGCAGACTATTACATCAATATTATCACTAGTAAAATTATTCTATCAATCCAGTAGGTATGATTTTAGTAGGTTTGTTTTGTTGCGTGAAATTTAAATGGGTTTGAATTTTTTTTAAAATTTAAATGCATTTAAATACGAGTATTTGAGTAATTTATTTATTTTTAATATTTAAATATATGTGATATATTTTTTGATTTAGATAAAAGTTTAAAAAAATATTATTTTTATTTAAATATAAATATCTAAAGATTATACATAAATTACAAAAAATAAAATAAAATAAATTTTAAAAATTACATGAAATTAATAAAACTTTCAAATTCAAATATTTAATAAATAAGCCTCCATATATTAAAAAGAAATTCGAAGAGCATGTAGCGTGGCATGGAATAAATTAGAACCTTTCATTGTTTTAACTTTTAACCAAACATGAGTCGTGCATGATTTATATAATTTGAGGGGAGATATCTTTTTGGTTTGACAAAAATGTACTTTGTAATTGTGACCAATCGGCAATTGATCCCCCGTCGGGAAACATATGTGTTCAATAATAATAATTTTTTATTCACTTAGTAAAATAAAAAAGTGTGAAAATTTTAATTTGTTTAAAAAATAAGATAAATAGAGGGTATATTAAATAATTTTTTAATAGTAAATAAAAATACATTAATATTTTTTTAATTTCTTAACAATAAATTAAAAATTATCATTCAAAAATCGGTAAATTTATCTTTATCTAAATTAAGACATCCAGCATGGTCCACAATTTTGCGTATGTGATGAGTCATTACAGCTACAAGAAGCATATCTTGCTTGCGTAAGCTATCTATGTAGTTTGTATTTAATGATGATGTCAATCAGTTTAAAGCTTAATATCGAGGAGATTGAAGCGAGTCTTATTATTATTATTAGGGCCGAGATGAACGTGTAACATGGTCAGCTCCTTTGCGTATAAGATTTGTTAGACCCAGGCACGTAAAGGCGCATGTGTGAAAGAGGGTACAATAAAATAAGAGACATTTTTCAGGAATCGCGATTATTTGATTCACAAGACAAGGCAATTTATCTCCTTCAAGTCGTGCTACACACGCACCGTCTTTGTCCGTGAAAGGAGCGTTTGTTTTAAGGCCTCTATCCCTGCGCTTCGCGGTTTGGTAAATTAGACGTTGACATTGTTAGTTAATGAAGACAAGTCAACTTAAGTTGATCATTTATGAAATAAATGAGACGTTGGTATTGGTTCTAATTTCCAGGGACATCACGATTCTTTTCAATACATGCAGTTTGTTTTAAGCTATTAACAAATTACTTTGAGATAAAAAAAAAAAGTTTTATTGAATACATTGATTTTTTTCCACATTTAATCGATATTTTTTTATACTACATTGAATAATTTATAACAAAAATTTGTATAACTAATTAATATAACTTTTATTTTATAACATGAATTATTGATTAATTAATTAAGATTCTATTATTTAATAATTCGATTTTCACCTCTTACTCTTATATTCATTAAAAAAAAAATTAAACCCAACTACATATGAAAGTAGATTTTATTAATATTTTGTTGTGGGTGCAACAAATTTTATTTTATTTTTAGAGCAAAGTCTATCTAAAAAGTAAATTGGGTTATAAATTTGGCCCCTATGCATCCCTAACTAGTTTTAAAAAAATAGATTTTTGTGCGAAAACAATTGATTCCACCCATTATCATAATTAGTATTTAGTATGATTAGTTAATTATATAACTAATATAAGTACATTTTTATATAAGTTATATAATACATAATTTTTGTTACAACTTACAACCAAAAGGGAGGATGGCCGGTAAAAGAGCGCCACTAAAATATCGCGAGATGTTAAAAGGAAACGTTGAGACAAAAGTACCCCTCATCGTGAAAAAGGACAGTTCAACTGTAGAAGGAAACAGAGAGAGACAAGAGGTTTTTGTCAGTGCAGAAAGGCGAGAAAGAAAGAAAAGAAAAGAAAGAGAGAGAGAGAGAGATTAAAAAAAAAAAAAAGACAGAAACAAAAACAAAAAATGAAAAGCAAAAGAAAACTAGTGCACATCTCCACTGATTAAATATCTCTCTCTCTCTCTCTCTTACTCTTTCTCTTTCCTTTCTTTCACACTCACCCACACGAGCGCTCTCACTTGGACACAGACAAAAACTCTCGCTCGACAGAATAAAATAAAAATTAAAAAAACAAAAACAAAACCAAACAGCTAATATTATTAGCTTCAGCTGCTGAGCTGGGGGGTTTCGTTGGTTCATTTCTTCTGAGTTAACTCGACCGAGTTATGGGCTGTTGCGAATCAATCTTCTTAAGAGGGCAAGACTCGGTTGATACCAAAAATCGCCACCATCACCACCACCACCAACAGAATCACCGCAATCATCCGACTCAGCCGTCTAATGGTACCGACGGCTCAGGCGGACTCGCTGCTGCTTCAGATGGCGCGCCTGCTTTCGCCGAGTTCTCCTTAGCCGACCTCAAAGCCGCTACGAATAACTTCAGCTCTGATTTTATCGTATCCGAGAGTGGCGAAAAGGCTCCCAATGTCGTCTATAAAGGCCGCCTTCAAGACGGAAATGATAACCGCCGTTGGATCGCCGTTAAAAAATTCACCAAACAAGCCTGGCCCGATCCTAAACAGTTTGCTGTATGCGTTTATCTTCATTTATTAGGTTTCTATTTTTTGAATTTATTTTATTTCTAGGGTTTCGGACTTTTGTTTTTATTTTTAATTTTTATTTTTTAAATTTAGGATGAGGCTTGGGGTGTTGGGAAGCTGAGGCATAAGAGGCTGGCGAATTTGATTGGCTATTGTTGTGATGGCGATGAGAGGTTGCTGGTGGCTGAGTACATGCCAAATGATACTCTTGCTAAACATTTATTTCACTGTACGGTGGTTTTTAATATCTGAATGGCCTCTTAATTTTAATGCAATTACATTTTTTTTTTCTTTTTTTCCTTTTTGTTGTAAGTTTTATCTGTTAATTGGAAGTTGCTTAAACAAATAAATTTTCCATGTATAATTAAGGGAATGTTTGGGATTGAGGTGCTGTGGTTTTAAATCACTTTTTTGGTCAAACATTGTTGGTTGATATTTCTGAGTGGTTAGGAAACATTAGCTGTTGGGTGTTTACCAAGCACCAGAGAATTAAATACAAACATACCTAAGTTACTGCTTTGTAACTGGTCATTTTTTGCATTTAGGGGGAAGCGGCATCACTTGTGATACTGGAATGCTGTCTTGATGTTTGTCAATTGTTTTGAGTTTGGCATTGGTGGTGAAGACACCTCAACATTATGGAAAATTGGCATTAGCCTGTCTTGAAATGTACCACGTAAAATACATTAAGAAACTGGTGAATGTTACCTGCTTCTCATTGGCAGTAGCTTCTAGTTTTCTTTATTATTTTTATATAGATATATCAGCTATCCTTATCATTATGATCACTGTGTGTTTGTAGTTTTCCATTCAGTTTATTATTCTTAAATTTTAAATAGCATTTTATAGCCATAATTATTGATTCATATCTCATTGTTTACCTTGACAGGGGAGAATCAAACCATTGAGTGGGCAATGCGTCTAAGAGTTGCTCTGTATATTGCTGAAGCTTTAGATTATTGCAGTAGCGAAGGACGTCCATTATACCATGATTTGAATGCTTATAGGGTTCTCTTTGATGAGGTGACATAAACAAATTTCTTTCTTGAGCTGGGATATTTCTTTGGCTTGAGTTGCTAAATCGTTTTTATTGTGTTAACATTCTATTTTCTGTGGATATTTTGGATTTTGCATAAGCAAAGTAGGTAATTTTGTTTATGGTTTTGGCAGAATGGTGATCCTCGGCTTTCATGTTTTGGCTTGATGAAAAATAGTAGGGATGGAAAAAGTTACAGCACAAATCTTGCCTATACACCTCCGGAGTACCTAAGAAATGGTAACAACTTTCATGCATATACCCTACGGATATGTTTACTTTTCGATCTTCTATATAAGTTGAAGATTACTTTGTGTTATATCCAATTTTTATGTATCCATGATGTAGGAAGGGTCACTCCAGAAAGTGTTATTTTTAGCTTCGGGACTGTCCTTTTGGATCTTCTCAGTGGAAAACATATTCCCCCTAGTCATGTAAGTACCTTATTTTGTCTATATATTCCATTTTTCCTTACTAAGCTTTAACAAACAGAATCCGTCAATGGATTTTAATGTCACTTTTTGCTGGACAATGTTCTTTTAATACTTATTTGATTTCTGGCTAGTTAGCCGGCTATATAGTTATTTAAGGTTTTAAAATCAAAATGTCCTATGGCTTTTTGCTGATTGTTATATAGTTGAGTTGGTGCTGCTATCTGTTCAAGTGTTTTTGACTTATAGTTTTGTTTTTAGATACATACTCCGTGACTATTACTATTTGGGTGTTTTTAGGTAATCTATTACCTTTAATTTCTGTTCATACGATGTAGGACAGAGTGGTTTTGAATGCTGTACCAATCAAATTTAACCTTTGGGTTGAGCCTTTTGGACTTGGTCTTTGGTGCTGTAGCAAATGTTGCATTGAGTAAATTGATTGTCTATCATAAGTATTTAGAGAGAGAATGTGATGAGAAGTAATGGAGTTTAAGTTGATTTGCACCATTTTTAACCTCTCATGACTTTATTACATTACTCAGTTGATTTCTTCATTAGTGAATGGCCTCACTGACATAATTGCTGATGGTTTTGGTTAATGTGAGAAAGATGATATCTGCAGATTTATTTAGCTGTTTTTTTTTTCTTAAATCTTTGTTATATGCAGGCACTTGATATGATTCGGGGAAAGAATATTCTTCATTTAATGGATTCACATTTGGAGGGAAACTTTTCATCTGAAGAGGCAACAGTGGTCTTTGACCTTGCTTCACGGTGTTTGCAATATGAGCCTAGGGAACGGCCAAATACAAAAGATCTTGTTTCTACACTTGCTCCTCTACAAAATAGACCTGATGTAAGATGTCTGTTTGTTCGTCTTATTTATTTATTCTTGTCTAATATGTGGATTGATCATTTTCTTGCCTTTCATTTGTAGCCTTCATCATCTTTGATTAAAATATTATATAGTCAAATAGATATCCAATAGGGATCAGATACAGATACCTTTAATTGTGAGTATTATTGATCGATGAGGTTATTTCTTGTCATAGTCAACTGCTTCTTGTAATTTACTGCCACATCTCTGATTTATCTTACCTTGAGGGATGCAGTAATTTGTATACACAACTATTTATATTCTGTAAGCCTCTAGTTTTCTGCTGGGAGTTCTTTCTACCAGTAGGATATTAAAAAGTTATCATGGGAAGTTTGTGTTGACTTCTTTCCAACTCTTTGCCTATAAAACTGATGTTTGGTCTCCATAAGCTGGAGGTTATGCACTTGAAAATCCTCCTTATTTTTGCCAGAAATTCACAAGTTTGGCATTCTCTCTTTATGATTCTTGCTCTTCTGAGAAGTTGGATTTAATGCTCTTTGCATTCACTTATAATTGGTTTTAGAGCATGCAGTTAAGGGGGTGTAAGTGGTATGTTAATAGAAGACAGCTTTCTGCATTTCATCAGACTTTGAGGTTCACAAGTTTTTGCTTGCAGGTTCCATCTTATGTGATGCTGGGAATTCCAAGGCATGAGGAAGCACCTCCTACTCCGCAGCACCCTCTGTCTCCAATGGGTGATGCTTGTTCACGGATGGACCTCACAGCCATCCACCAGATCTTGGTGATGACACACTACAAAGATGATGAAGGAACCAATGAGGTAACTGAAATGTCCTAGTGCAGATCTGCATTTGTCTATTTAGAATAACATGCTGAATAATAATATTATCATATGATTGGTATAGTTGTCTTTTCAAGAGTGGACCCAACAAATGAGAGATATGTTGGAGGCTAGAAAGCGTGGGGATTTGGCATTCCGGGAGAAAGAATTTAAAACTGCCATAGATTGCTATTCTCAGGTATGTATTTGCTTCTTAGGGAATAAGATTGTTATCCCCTTGAACTGGCATTCTTATATGTTTCTTAGCGGATAAGGACCGGCATTCTTATTCGAAGTGCCAGACCAGGCTTTTTAGCTGTTAATGCTTATGCTGACTTTTATTATTTATTTTCTTCATACAAGTAACAGAACATACTCATGTTAAGTTCTCGGGAGTTGTATCACACAAGTTTGTGAAAGGTTTGGGTGGGCATAGGCCTTAGGTCTGATTCTTTGCCTTAAAAAAATGAACATTGGAATTTTATTATGGTAGGCATACTGGTGATATTTAGCCCTAGTCATACCGACTTATTCCCAGCGCAAAATCGAAAAGGATTGGTGAAAGATTAAAAAAAGGAAAAAAAAAATTTAGATAATCATGGTCTGTAAACAACAGACGCTGTATCAAGATGTGCTGGTGATTGTTTAATTCTTACTATTTCAATGTTGTATGTGCAGTTCATAGATGTGGGAACCATGGTGTCCCCAACTGTCTATGCACGAAGAAGTCTTTGCCATTTAATGTGTGACCAGCCAGATGCTGCACTCAGAGATGCAATGCAAGCACAATGTGTTTATCCCGACTGGTCCACAGCATTTTACATGCAGGCTGTTGCCCTTGCGAAGTTGGACATGCACAAGGATGCAGCCGATATGTTAAAGGAGGCTGCCTCATTAGAAGAAAAAAGGCAACGGAGTGGGAGGGGTTCTTGAGAAGCTGTAATATTCTTTTGTAGCTTGTGTTCAATCAATTGTTGTGGTGGTGGTAAGAAAACATTTGGGCTTTATGTAATTTGAAATTAGGAATATGGTTTTCTTCCAAAATGTACCATATAGGGAGGACACACTTGTTCTGTACTTCTTTGTTGTGCTATTTTTTCTTTTTAATAATTTCGTTCAAAATATTAATCAGTCAATATGTACACACTCAATTTGGAACGTAAAAGTAACACAGATTGATTACTTAAGTGGTGAAATCTGGCTACCTCCAGCTGTACCTTTCGCTAAACTCATTGAATACGGATCAAATTGTCATATATATATTTCTTTACTGGCCAGAGTGATGAAATTAAGGAGTGTAGTGGTGCGGTGCATGCCTAATCTTGGATATTTGTTCCGCTTTCGGCGGCTTAATTAGAGCCATTTGCGATGCATGCTATGGTCAAAATTTCGGCTAGTCATTCATTGTCTTTGCGGCTCGAAACAAAAACGACCAAACTGTTGGAACTTGCAACCTTGAAATAGTGGATGGAAAATAGAAGGATTGGCACATTTGCAATGTCAAAATCAGAGAGAAGGTGCAAGTAATCGATCTTCCTCAAATGTGTGATCTAAAACCATCGCGAGTGTAAACGGGTTCAGTTCGAATAGACCGGTGGCCGCAGACGAAGAACTATTAAGTTTGAAGTTTCATTTATAGGGATGCGGATACAATTCTTGGTGGTTTTGATTAAGAAGGCTGATGTTTGCTTGGCTTCCCGAGGAGGAATAGCCAAGTAGATAAACCTGTAGCACATATTCTCGTAAAAAACCTCCCCATATTCTTAATATGATAATTTAATTACTTGGTGTTACATGGGCATATGCAAGATTATTATACAACATGATTCCGAATTCTGATCCTTACATGTACAATCAGGTAACAAATAGCTCAGCTTTTCCATCAATGAAGAGGCTCATATACAAAATTATTATACAACATGATTCTGAATTCTGATCCTTGCATGTACAATCAGGCAACAAATAGCTCAGCTTTTCCATCAATGAAGAGGCTCATGAATTCTTCTCCATCAACGGTTTCTTTCTCTATGAGGAGTTGAGCAAGCTTGTGAAGGATGTCTATGTGGGTTGTGATGATCTGCTTGGCCCTTGTATATGCTGTTTCAACCAATTCTCTGACCTCTGCATCCACCACATCAGCAGTTGCCATGGAGTAGTCTTTCTGAGAAGACATCTGCAATTGAAACATACAAAGACACAATTAAGACTATTTTTCTCATGCAGTGGGAATAAAAGTAAGTAGTGAACAGATCAAACAACAATTAGAATTCAATCACATTCTTACTTGTTGACCCAAGAATGGATTTCCACCAGGTCCTCCAATGGCAACTTGTCCAATTTTCTTGCTAAACCCAAATCTTTCAACCATCTGCCTTGCTACCCGTGAAACTTGCATGAAGTCATTTGATGCTCCTGTTGTCACATTTTCCTCACCAAAAATTACTTCTTCTGCAACCCTGCGTAAGCAAAAAGGAGTTTTTCAAATAAGAATAAGATAAACATGAGATCAACTAAACACTTGCTCTTTGAATCCATACATGTCATGAGTTCCATCAAAATCCAGCCAGTTTAATTAGTGCTGATTAGCCAGTTTAAATCATGCATATATAGTTTTCGAGAGCAACTTAAGGAACAGAAACATTTCTCACATGTCCTCTCACAAGCTTTCCCAGGCATCAAGAAAAAGATGAATTAACTAACCTTCCACCGAGTGCAACAGCCATCTGATTCTCCAGGTAGCTCCTGCTGTACAGTCCAGACTCAAGCCTCTCTTCACTTGGAGCGAAAAAGGTAAGTCCACCAGCTTGGCCACGAGGAATGATGGAAATCTTTGCTACAGGATCATATTCAGGCATGAGAGCACCAACTAAAGCATGGCCAGCCTCTGCAATTTACAGCGTGCAAACATGATAAAAAAGCAACTCATAAAAGCAATCGACATGAAAAAGGTAAATAATAATTACCGTGGTAAGCAACTAATTTCTTTTTCTCATCAGACACGACTGCATTTTTCTTCTCTGGTCCAGCAATGATCCTCTCTAGAGCATCAGATATCTCATCTTTGCTTATCTCCTTGAGGTCACGCCTGGCCGCAAGAATGGCTGCTTCATTCATCAGGTTCTGCAGATCGGCTCCAGTAAAACCTGGTGTTCTTCTAGCAATTTTTTCAAAGTCCACATCCTTTGCAAGTGCCTTTCCTCTGGAGTGCACCTGTAATAGAGGATATTGTCATAACTTGAGAAATTTTATACATGTTATAAACTGGAATTACAGTAGCAAACTATTTACAGCCATAGTCCCCGCCAAAAGATTACATGCAGCAAGTAAGTTAATTGAATTAGAAGACGAAAGCATATTATCCAATAAAGCATAGTGTCACTTGAAGGGCAAACTTTGTTTCAAAACTGTTGAGTGAAAACTGAAAACCAATCTACACTAAATATGAATGCATATTGCATTTCAATCAGCACACCACAACCATATCAAAGCAGTGCAAGCTATCACATACACAGGCAATATAACAACATCCATCTTCTATCTGTAGTTTGCATCATTTCTACTCTTTAATAGACCCAAGTGTTATAAATCCAAAAGTTTAGACAAGCAAATAAAAAAATAATAAAGTTACAACATGGAATCAAAGGCCAGGAAACTTTGTAGAGAACTAACCTGAAGAATCTTGATTCTACCAGCAACATCAGGCCTATCCACTGTAACTTGCCTATCAAACCTCCCAGGCCTCAACAAAGCAGAATCAAGAACATCCGGTCTATTAGTAGCAGCCAGTACAATAACACCAGAATTACCAGAAAAGCCATCCATTTCAGTCAAAAGCTGATTAATGGTCTGCTCTCTTTCATCGTTTCCTCCTCCAAGCCCTGCTCCTCTCTGTCTCCCCACAGCATCAATTTCATCAATAAACACAATACATGGTGCCTTCGATTTGGCCTTCTCAAACAAATCCCTCACTCTGGATGCGCCAACACCAACAAACAACTCAACAAACTCTGAGGCAGCACATGAGAAAAATGGCACGCCGGCTTCTCCAGCGACTGCCCTAGCCAATAAAGTTTTCCCAGTTCCTGGTGGCCCAACTAATAAACACCCTTTTGGAATTTTAGCTCCTAAAGCTGTATACTTATCGGGGTTTTTTAGAAAATCAACTACTTCTTGTAATTCCAACTTTGCTTGATCAGCACCAGCCACATCAGCAAATGTGACTCCGGTTTCAGGAACTTCCTGAAACTTCGATTTAGATCGTCCAAAGTCCATGGGCCCACCAAGGCCACCGGGACCGCCGGGCCCGCCTTGTGCCCGACGGAACAAGAAAAACAATCCGGCGAAAGCCAGAAACGGGAAAAGTAAATTCCCAATAAAGTTAAAAAGCCCGTTACCGGAATCGCCCTCGGAGACTGATATATCAACGCCGTTCATGGCCAGAATGTCGATAAGGTCCGGGTCATTAGGGACAATAACAGTGGCGCGACGGCCGTCCACAGCTGTTAACTGAAGGGCAGAACCGTCTTTGCTGAACCTAACTCTTTCAACTTTGCCTTTTTTAACGGCGTTTAAGAACTCGCTGTAACGCCATTGGCTGCCCTCGGGAAGATCAGAGGATTGAGACTGGGGCTTAGGCGCCGTCAATAACAGATTTTGACCAAAAGGTGAAGAATTAGAAGGGTTTGGTTTGGTGGGCTGAGCTTGGACTACCGGCGGCGGAGGCGTGTTGTCGACTGCTAAGGCTTGTGGGGTTATTGAAGACAAGAGCAAAGCAGCTAGAGTGGCTTCAGTTGTAACTGTCCTTTTCTTTGAAGAGGCTTCTGAGGACGCATAGTTGGGTTCGGGTTCCTTGTTAAGAATTGCAGTGGCTTGTGCAGTTCTCGAAGAAAATGGGAAGCTAACTGATAATCTTCTTGTTTTGGGAGTTGGAGGAGAGATTAGGATTTGGGAACCAAAGAAGTTTGAAGTGAGCAATGGGTTGCTAATTGAAGAAGCCATGGCTTTGGTTTCTAATTTCTCTGTCTTCTCTTCTGTCTCTCCCTCACTTTAATCCTTTCTTTAACTTCTTATCTGTTGCACTTGAAACTTTGGAACCGTGGAGATGTTCCAAAGTACCGCAATGTACTAGGAAGATCTGCAGCCTGCAGGGGCTTTCGTTTTGACTTCGAGAGCTGAGTTGTTGGTTAAACCCAAGCCATATGCGCAAGTGTCGCTTGGTTTGCGTCCACGCGTTCGATGCAATATCCAGTCGCTTTGATTTTTATTTTGTTCTTGCAAAACGACAGTGGACCATTGCTTTTACAAACTTGAACAAGGTCCGGCCCCCGGCCCCAATGTAAATGTACCTCTGATGGGCCTTGTATGAAATCAGATAGATGAAGCACAGTTTAATCTGTTTCCATATAACATGTATCGTAGGAGTGGAGATAGTTGATTCTTACAATTCATCTCATTAGTTTCTATATTTTTTTTAATTAATGTTATTATTTAATTTAGGATTATTGTTATTGCAAAGTAAAAAGTAAATGTATATTTTTTGGCTCTCAAGCTCTCAAGAAATTAATTTTTCATATCTCACATTACTTTCATTTTTATTAATTGATTTACAATTTGAATCAAATATTAATCCAAATCAAATCGTAAATTGAAATTAAACAAAATCTTAGATAATCACACAGACAAAATCAATATCATCAATAATAACAAAATCCATCACATGTTTATAATATTTAATAAAACTACACATTAAAACTCGTTATATTTTAATGGAAGTGATGAAATGATGGGAAGAAAATCGATGGTGGTAAACTGGTAATGATGATGTATTCATTATTTATGATATCGAGAGAGAAGGGGACGGAGAAGAAAATAAAAATAATAAATTTTATTTTTTATAAGGTTAATTTTGAAAAGTAAAAAGATAAATTAAAAAACAGAGCCCCGGTGAAATAATTTGAAGTGTTCAGATATCATTATCATATAATAGGGTGACTAATTTATTTTTTATTTTTAAAGGAAAACCGAGAAATGAAAGATACGTGCGACTCGAACACTTGAAGAATGATTAATTTCTTTAACTTGTCTTAACATGTTTGAGAGTCTTTGTCCAAGAGAACTGATTTACAAATCTTTTAAGATCGGCTGCTGGATATTTGCGGAACAGCCAATGCGATTAACGAATTAAGAATTTGTTGTATTTATTAAGAAATTAATTAATTTTACTAAAATACAAAAACATGTATTTGTTTACTTTAGTTTAATTAGGAAAGATTAAATATTGTCCGTAGAATCATTAAAAATGGAGGAATGTGTACCTGCAATAGCTTGAATTTGAATTATCTTTTCGGAGAAGATATAGGAGAAACAGAGAATCTTGCCAGCATCGAAAGCGAAGTTGGGGACATGTGTGATATTTATCTTGAGAGAAATTGAACAAAGAGATGAGCAAGTACACTGATTGTTTCAGAAATCTAAAACGAATGGAACAGAGCCGCAAATCAGCTCCCTTGGCTTGATCGCGGCTTGCAGTTCCTTATTATCGGTCAAAGGCTCAGATTAGCATGCTTAAATAAGCTCAACAAATTAGCCTCACCAAGAAGCGAAAAGGGTTTCAAATTTATTGAAATCTAGATGTGTATCATGTGAAGTAAATGTTGAAGCCAGGAAAGACCTATTTAAGTCTTGCACAAGTGCAGAAGGCATTGAAGGGATTTAAGCCAGGCTTTTTTGAGTTCGACATTCAAGAATAGCATTAAGATAAAACCAAAGTTTCCCTTATATATTTTTACTAACTGACATAATGAATATTGTTTGGGTAAAATATCGGACAGGCCCCTTGAAGCCCTTCCAGCTCGAGCAAAACACCCGAGGACAAGACGACCGAAGCGACCTATCAGTCAAAGCTGGTCAAGGTCGAGAGCAAAGCACTCCTTGCCTGCTCGAGGTCGTCTCTCAGGTCAAGGCTGGTCAAGGTCGAGAGCCGAGCACATCTCTCCTGCTCGTAGGGATCCACGAGCACATCTGGGCAAGACCCGACCACAGGCAACCCGACCCTTTTCTCGTAATCCCGCACACATTTTGATGTCTGACAAGGGTCCCACATGGTGGAGTGGTGATATCTGTTGTCGGTGGCCGGCACGTGCCTCCAAGGCGTCATCATTCCTAACGCACTTGCCCGACATGGTGATCCGCCACGTGAATCGGGTTAAGGGACAGTCAGCTCATCCCTAGGGAATATTCCAGTCAATCCTAGCTGCCGGAGGGACTCGGATACCACTAGCGTGGGAGTGGACGACTGGAAAGGAAAGAGCGGGAAAAATGGAGTATAAAAGGAAACGAAGGAGAACGTTAAAGGGGTTGAAGATTTTGATTCTGAGGGGTTGGCATTTCTAATTCACAAAGGGGTTGGATTTTTTGATACACAAAGAGGTTGGAACTTCTGATTCAGAAAGGATTTGTAACTTGATACAGGTTCTTCATTTTCAAATTTCTCTCATCTGACTTTCTCTAAAGACACCATACATATTCAAAAGGGGCGAAATAATACCCTTTCATCTTTCCGGTCTCCTCGTTAGGGAGATACCAAAAGAGAACCCGATCATCGACTTGAGCGTCGGAGGGTTTCGCAGGACACGCCGGCGACCCCGACCGGTTTTCGTGAATACGGTCCGGAGATCACCGCTACGAGGAAGACAGTGAACAGGACGAAGGAGGCACATCTGCTCGAGCTTATCGCGAGCGAAGGATCGAGGTCTTGTTTGGAGCTACGAGCGAAGGTTCGAACATTCCTCGCCGAAGCTGTTTGGAGGCACTTTTGGAAGGTTTGAAGCATCTGTTGAAGCACGTGGGAAAAACTGCATCAACAAATATAATGCTCATCATTCAACATAACAAGAAACTATTAACAATTTATATGGTTCCAAAATTCAACCAAAGGGATTGCCATCGGCTTGGTATCCTCTTGCCCAGTTGGAATAAAAATCTCAAGCTTGAATTGTGCATTTCTCAGATCTGTTTTATTATTTAAAGGAAAATGGTCGCCTCAACAGAAACTATAAAAGCTACTTGCCATGCTCGTTCCAATAGCTTGCCGTCCAAATCTCACCCTCTTATCGTTAGCGTTGAGGATCAATTACAGAAGCTAAGATCCTCAGAGCTAGCAATGGTTTGCAAGAGCTTGGCTGCACTTAAGGATTTGGTTGAAGGTGTGGGCAATCTGCTTCAATTGCCACTAGAACAAAAAGCTTTGTGCAACAAGCAGAAAGATAAAAGTATTGAAAATTTCCTGGATGGATCACTCAGATTGTTAGATATATGCGGTAACATCAAGGATATTTTTGTCCACATCAAAGGTTGTGTTCAAGATCTTGAATCTTCCCTTTGCAGAAGAAATGGTCTCGAATCCGGCTTAGCAAATGAGATTGAAAAGTACTTTATTTCTAGAAAAAAAGTTAATAAGATTGTTTGCAAGGGTGCTGACAATTTAAAGATTGTGCAGAAGGGTAATTTGGCTCTCTTAGACGAAGTCCGAGAGCTTGTGGACTTGGTTGGCTTTTTAAGTTAATACATTAAAAATTCATATTATGAATTAACTTATATTAACCTTAAGAAATTTTTCAATTTGATTATTATGTCTTTAGTTATATGATACTTATGAAAGTGTTTATAGTTTTTTTTTTTTTTGCTGGATTTCAAAAGTGGCATTTTGGTTGTAAATTTGTTGAAAATGACGAGGGTAATTCGGTCTAACAAACCTAAAATTGACTAATTATGATAAAAAAATTTGGAAGGTTAAATTTGAAATTGTGAAAATTGTAATGACTAATAATGTAAATTTTTCCTAAATTTTTGTGCCAACTGTTATTGTTTCGTTTTCCCGTGATAGTGACAATGCAGCAATAGCTGCAGCAAGTTTTATAGTTAACACTTGCAGTCTGTGTCAGTCTTCTATTTAGGTGCTCCAAGGCTGCTGCAACAATGTTTATAGCATCATGTCTGCTTCATATTTGATTTATTCATTCTACAAATAAATTCTTTATCATTATTTCAATTTTACTGTGGCAGCAATCATCCCAATAGTTCAAGCTATTTGGTGATCTATAATAATATACTCAATTAGAGTATATAATGATCTAAAACATATTAATTTATTAAAATTAAACCTAAATATACATTAATGCCAAATATAATTTGAAATTAAATAAAAAACCATCATTTACTCTCTAATTAATATTGGTTTAAGCTTAGAAATGTCATAGAGTTATCATAAGGTAATAAACAGAGTATAACATCGAATATTACATAAACTAAATGAATAAGATGCATATGTTTTTTTAAGATTGAACTGAACTCAAATCTCAAAACCCCACAACCTTACTCTTATTAATTTACTTTTTACCCTTTTGAATATGTAGTGAGACCAGCTAAATAGTAACAAGTACAATTAGAACACACTCAAATGTTTACTTTATCATGCAATTTTATTGCCTATTTTATTATTAGAAAGAATAGCAATGTTACTGTTTAGCAGGAAAATAAATAAATAAATTTCTGTTAAAAATAGAGTAAAGGAGGATGCATCCACGTTGCCTGGCCTTGTCAACAACTTGGAGATATGCTATTGCTCAGTTTGGGTGGATCGCTGATTATTGTGAAATTTAGCAAAATAATGCAAGTTAATCATTTCTCATGTGCTTAATTACTATATTAAATTGTTAGAGAGTATGCAATATTAATACACGGTTGGTCGATATTGTCATGATTTTGGTCTCACAGCAGAGTGGCAAGCTACTCGTCTGCATGCATCATCATATTTATTCAATCTCTAAATTCATTTTCACTTTCTCAATTTTTGAGTCCATTATTTATAGAGTTGGCATCTTGTGGAAAGTCTAGTTAAATTAAAATATTATTTATTGTGTATCTTGTAATGAGAAATAATTTCTTAATTTCTTAATTTAATGTCATTCTAATTTATTAAGAATATATGTTTCTTTATTTAATTAGATGTCTAGTTTATGAAGTCTATTAATGGTGAGATTTTATAATTGGCGCATATGATTTATTTAGAATAAGAAATGGTTTAAACATAAAGTTTATTAAATGCTCTAGATATAAGGAAAATAAACTCTTATTTGTAAATAATCCAAGTCATTTATGATTTGTGATTTTGTGAAACCCTAGTACATATATAAAGAGAGGTATTTCACAATTAAAGGTGTACAACATAAAGCATAAATCAGAGCAGCAAAATTTGGCCTTCTCCCTTATAGATTTGGCGCATGATGTTGTGTTGATTTATTTTGTTCATTCAAGTCTTATAACAAGATTATTTATCTCCATAGAGTTTATGTGAATCTTGAATCATTAGACATTGAAGAATTGAAGAATTGCTATCGATAACTTTGCGAAGTATTTTGAGGATCGTGGATCAAGAGAGGTAATAATTATTCAAGATAAGTATATTCAGTTTAAGGTTGAGTAAGCTGTATGGTGATAAACTGTAAATGAGAGCCTTAAATTTAGTAAATCTTAGTAAATCCATAGATTGTAATGTAGTTAGTGAATTGTTTTTCATATAGATATAAGATTAATTGATCCGAACCACGTAAAAATCTCCGTGTCTTTTAATTTTTTGTAAATTATGTTTTGAAAAATTAATATTTTTAGACGCATATAAACAGTAATAAGTAAACAGTAATATGTGAATACTAGCAATAAACAGTAATGTATATACAATATTTTTAGAAAATTAATTTTGCGTTTTTAATATAATTAGGATAATTATATTAGAAGTTTTGGCTAAATTTATTTATAACAAATCTAAATTTCTTTCATCAATAATTACAAAAATAATGTGTTCATTGACGCTACTGTTGGAAGAATCCACAACATGACAGCAATGATGTTGAATACAAATCAGATGGGTGAATGGAAGTCGTGTAAGTATCCGTAGTATGTTGTTTCACTTCGACTCGCAGAAAATTTTTAATTCTCAAATTGGGTCAATGATTGCCTACTGAAATGTTGGGAAAATATTGACTTCAATCAAGTTGACACTAGCTATCGCTAAAGTTAAATGACCACTGGGCTGTCAAGATTCTTCTCGTTTACGCAAGCCAAGCGATCATGTATCTTTTGTCGGGCCACAGGAAAGGCTGAATGTGAGTATTTCAATTAAGAAATTGGTTCTGCCTGTGCTGTGAGACACGGTGGCATGCTAACCGTTTGATTCCTTTATGATGAGATTCCTAATTGTCTCCTATATTTCTATATATATTTGTTGTTCGTTTTTGAAGAAGTCATCAGCTTAATCATTTTTGTCCAACATTATATAATTGTCAATTTTGAGACTTTCCTGTCAAAGCTGGCTTCGAAAGTTGCTTCACATACTCGTTCAATCAGCTTGCCTTCCAGGCCTCACCGGGTAACTGAGACTTTGAACTTTGAAGGAGCAATTGACCAGGCTAGAGGTCTCAAAAGGAGTATCAACATCATCAATATGCCAAAAATTGAACGCTCTTGAAGATTTTTATGGTGTGTTGGTGATATGCTTCAGTTGTCAATCGTGCAACAAGCCCTCGCCGCCAAGGATCCACGGAACAAATGTGTCGAAAATGTGCTTGGATGGATCTCTCAGAGTGTTTGATGCTTGTGGAACAAGCAAAGACATCTTGTCACAGGTCAAGCAATCTGTTCAAAATTTTGAATCATCCGTACGAAGAAAAAGAGGAGATGCTGGGATTGCTAAGGCAATTGGCACTACGTCAAGTCTAAGAAAAGCATCAATAAGATGGTTAACAAGGTTCTCAAGAATTTGGGGGAACAGAAAATAAAAACAACTTAAGAGCTTCTTGACAGAGCTAGCCATCTTTTAGCTGCCATTAGCATTCTAAGAAAAGTTGAAGTTATCACACTCTCAGTTCTTGAGTCCGTCTTGTTACCCATTTCTCAAGCAAAGATTAAGACTTGATCAAAACCAGCACAGCCGATTTTTTGTGTCAAAATCGATGCGATCGAAACGTGCAGCTTGCGAATCAGAAGAGAAAAAATGGAAATTTTAAACAGGCAGAAGCTGATCAAGAGCACAAGTTATGAGCAATTGCAGAGTTTGGTGAAGGCCCTGGAGGCAGTAGAACTAAGCCTTCAGGGTCTTGACAATGGATTAGAGAGAGTGCATATGCTTTCCCATTAGTCTGTGCCCTTGTTAAATCTTGGATAATGTTGCTACATCTGGTCATTTCTCCAATGGCATTCCAGTTTTTGAAGGAAACTGCTATGGAATTTTCCCACGAACCATTTGTAAATGAATACGAAAATCATATTGCGTATAAAATGCAAATCCAAGTGAAAAGTTACAAGCTACAATTTTCTGTAACCAATTGATTTTTGTTTGGTTTATATGTTTATATGAATTTTAAATCTTTGGTTTAGTTTGATCCAAAAAAAGAAAAAATGAAAGAAAGAAAGAAAAACTTTGTGACGCAGCCATGCAATGGTATATATAAATTAAATTTTCATACCGCTGACAGGGTTGCACGTGCTACTGGAAATTACAGCCATTTGTGGGCAGATCCGGGCACACGAACATGATTTAAGAGAAAGAAAATCCGCACGCATGACATGACTATGTAGTGTACACGATGATAAGACAATGAGTAAGCGGTGCTGATGTACCATAAGGTTGAATCATGTTCGTGTGCATTTAGGCCCAAGCTTACGAAGGTTGAATGGGTAAACCCGATACTTATTGGCCCTTAACTAGGCTCGATGAGTAGGCCATCTTCCATATTCGGACGAAATAACTATGAACTCTTTGTTGTTCCATATATTTGTTTTAAACGTGGCACATTATCGATTGGGACCATTTGATCCAAAACTTAGCAGAGGATAAACCTCGAGGTGGATTGTGAATTCCAAACCATACAATACAAATCTAAAGATCTAATCACTTGGGTTTCAACTTTGAAGTTTAGGCTTTCTCGTTGGGTCTCTTCATATCATGGACCAATTGTACACAATTTGAGGGCCATCACCATTCGTGAGGGACCAGTACTGGAAGAAAATGTGGACTTGTAACGTGGCATTGACATTTCCCCGGGCATGTTTTGCCCTACCCTTTAATAGGCTCCCTTGTATCAAAAAAAGAAAAAAACGGTTGGCATGAATTAATTAAGACGTATCCCGTCTCGGATATGCTTAAAATCCTACAATTTTAAATCTTATTTACGCTTAAATCATGGTTATCATGGATTGTGGGCACTCGAAGTCCAAATCGCAACTTCAGAAGCGCCCCATTTGACAGAGGAGCAGGGACCATTGGCCCATGTTACAGTGCCAAAAACTGTGGAGCCATATTCGTTTCTTGGAAATAAAACAACTAATTTCTCCAATTGAGGTTAGATTTTTTTTTTATTAATATTCTTTTTGTCTCCAAATTTCACATGTTTGTCTAATTAAACAGTGATTTTCCATCAGCATCATGCTAGCTAAGCTAGCCCACTTATTTGGGATCCGATGTGTAGTCTCTTTACTTACCGTCTCACATCACATGCTTCATGAATCATTCATATTTTCTTTAATTTCAGCTAAAAAGAAGATTCGGGTCTTTTCGCTATTTCTTCTCGCTGGACCGCCCAAAGTTTTGACGGTTACATTTCTGTGGAAGTTGTTTTGTTCGTTCGGTCTCCTTGCTACACCAAGTTGTGAAAAAACAAAATATATTAATATATTATTAACAATAATTAATAATAATAATAATTTTTGAATAAATAATCACTATAATTAAAACATAAAATAATAATAATGATAATTATTAATTAAATATTTTTTAGTAATTTGTTATAATATAACTCATTTCGATTCTAATTATAAAATAAAGTAAATAAATTAATGATAATTAAACTTATTTTGATTCATATTCTCATAGAGTTTAAGTAAATAACTTATTATGATTTTTATTCTCTATTTATATTCTTATCCATTCTCATTCTGCATATTCCGATTTCAATTTAATAAATGCACTATAAATGTATTATCGACAATGAATGACTGCCAGTTGATGGCCATTAAGTTCAATGTGGATAAAGAAGGATTAAAGTGTAACAAATTGATTTAATTTTGTATGGATTCATAGGAGCCTCATATGAGCTACGGTGACGGTGCCTTTTCCTACAATAATGCAGCTAACATTTACAAATTCCAAAATAAAAAGGAAGAATAATAATATTTGCACATGACAGTACACATAAAATTGCACATATGCCCACTAAAAACAACAAACATTTCACTAAAAAATAAACTCATTTACTTTTTTAATTTTGTCTTTGTGTATAATTGTTGTCAGTCTATTTTTCAGATGCAATTTATGTGCAAATACAATTTTCTAAAAAGGGATTGAAGTATGAGAGCTAAAATATTGATAATTTTTGAAGCACTGCAAACTAACCTTCGGAAAAAAAAAAAAAAAAGGAAATACATGCATGGTAAGTCTAATGATGTGTGGCTAGATGGAAGTCTAATAATGGGTGTGATCAATAGTGAGGCAGCAGTGTTGGTGGTGGCGCTAGTGGTGGAGCCGTGGGTTTTGGTTGATGTTGTGGCGATTTATGGAGGTAAGTGTCTGTGGGGGTTTGGTCAATTTTTTGTCAATAGATTGGTGGCGGTGTTAACCAACGATGAAGGCTAGTACAGTGGTGGCAGTGGTGCTAGGCACTGGCCAGTGGCTAGCGTTTAGTAATTTGGGATTTTTTTATTTTTCTTCTTCTTTTTTTTTAATAATGGTGAATTCCTTGGAGATGGATGTGGGTAGGTAAGAGATCAGTACAACTAGCACATAATTATTTGATACCAATTGATGCAGTAGAGTAATAGGAGAAATAAACACCAGATGTGATTTTATTATGGGACTAAGTTACATGATTAATTTATACTTTAATTAAAGTATAATTAGATTTTGTTTTAATTTAAATAATTAAATAAAATTTTGATAACGCTTTAAGTTGAAATTAGATGATAATGACTCTATAAGAAAAATTAATGATTAAAGATATTTGAAATAAAAATATGTGTCTTTTCCCCCACATTTTAAAGATATCAAAAATAAAAATAGACATTAATGATTATCTTGTCCGTAATATTAATAAAAAGAGTTACATACTGTATTTACAAAAAGGAAAAAAAAAAGAGAGAAAGAAAGATGACCATACTTAAAGTTAAAGATTCCTTCAAGATTACAATATTAATTAATTACAAAAGACTAATTCTAAAGCTAACGAGCTATCTCTGTCTTCAGAGAAGTATTGAGTTCCACTTGTTCAGCCTCCCACTTAGCCTTAGCAACAACTCCATCGTGCAAAGGCACGTACTCCTATTAATGTAAAAAAGAATCAGAAGGAAACAATTTAGTTTCAAATTAAAAAGAGTAATGAATATAATTTTTAAAGATATTTAAACAGCAGCAACGTTGAGAAATGATGAAGAAACGCACTTCCAGTTTTTGCACAAGCTCTTTAGCATTTGGAGCAGAAACAACTATGCTTCGTTGCGAGGGAGAAATAAAGCCATCATCAACGGCTTTGTCGATGAAGTTTAGAAGAGAGTTGTAGTATCCATCCACATTAATCAAACCCACCTGTATGAAAAAAACAAAAAAACAATTAACTATCTCATTTTCCCTGTTAAAAATTTTACTCTCGTTCTCCACCTATTTTTTAATAAATTTAGTAGAATGATGTAGAAAATCTCCATATAGAGAGTGATTTCCTCGTCTCATTCCTCATTCATTTATATTATAGTAATATAAATATATAATTTCAATAAATAAAAAATTAAGAATTTAAATAAAATCATTAACATATTATAAATTATTTAAATTATTAAAAAAAACTCTAAAAATTTAAAACAATATCTTGAAATGATATCAAAATTAAAAAATGTTTGAAGAGAAAAGAAAAAATAATAACATTTTAATATTAAATAAGAATTATATTATATGATTTTTTTTAGTTATAATTTATTTATACTAGGTAAAAATAAATAAAAATTTATTAACCATCCAACATGTTTATTTATTTATAAATAACTAACTAACATTATAAAAATAAATAAAAATTTATTAACCAATCAATATTATAAATGATAAAAATAAAAGTTATTAAATAAAAATTAACAAATTTACAGATAATGAGGATGGGTTGGGAGTGGAGTGGAGAGTACAAAATTAAATTCTATTTTTTTAATAATTTAAAAATTATTTTCTCCTCATTTCTGCTTTATTTTCCAAAAAAATATTTAAAATTTATCATATTTAAAATAGAATTCAATCAGATTTATAACCCATACAGAACTTTACCATCTCGAAATTGACTTGTTTGAAAAGATAAAAAAAAAATATATAATTTGATTGACTTAGCAAATTAATAGGGATTGATTAGACGTGAAGTTGATTTACAGGCTTGTCGTGGATTCCTAGCTGGGCCCATGTGATGACTTCGAGTAATTCTTCAAGAGTTCCATATCCACCTGGTTAATTTATATATTATTAAAAAAAAAAAAAAAACTCACATACCCACAGTCACACAAAACCTACAAAATTATTAATAAATAAATAATTATCACAAAATATATAGTTATCAATCATTTTAGAATTGGAGACCTGGCAAGGCAATAAAACAGTCAGAGTTGCTGGCCATCTCAGCTTTCCTTTGATGCATGTCGGCTACTGGTTTGACTTCACCAACTGTTTCTCCTGTTATCTGCTACATACAATTAGCAAATAGAAAGCAGTTATTATATGTAGCATTATATATGTCATAATCTACTGATGCTATTATAATCAGAACATTGTAAGAAGCGTTTAGGTGATTCGATTTCGATAGCTAGAGATTATTTTGTATACCTCTTTGTTCATCAGAGTTTTGGGGATGATTCTGTGTAAAAAATATTAGACAAAAATGTTATGTATTATCAATCAAGGTAGAAGCTACCTGAATGAGTAATTAAATTTTGAAGAGCTGAGAGCGGACGTACCCTAAAACATGACCGCCACCACGATGAACTTCTTGAGAAACCAAACCCATCAAGCCAACACTGCCTCCCCCATAAACAAGACCCATTTTTTTAGAGACCTTCACAAACAAAATAAAAGAGGCTTAAAACTAGATGAGAACATGTTCAAGCTACAAATTAAGGAAAATTAACAACTGAAAAAAAAAATTGTGAGGGCACCAGTTCTCGGCCGAGGTCAAGAGCAGCATCACGATAACAATCTCTCTTGCCAGTACTGCTTCCGCAAAAAACACATACCCTTTTGAATTTAGACATCGCCTTTGCTGCTGCTTTATTCTCATCCATTGATTTCTTTTACTCACTCTTCCCCGCTTTTATTTTTTATTTTTTTAAGAAGATGTTTCACAAAAGGGAAGCCACTACAAAAAGGGAATATAGAATGAAACTATATATAGGAGGAGGAGTACTGAAACCCAAATCCAATGGGGCCAATAGATGCTAACAATGATAATTTTGAGCATCCGTGGAATCCCGTTATCCCACGTAGACTAAAAACTCCGAGCTTTTTTTTTTCCCCTTTCGCTTTGCATAAATTCACCGACAGCTTCTTCTAGTTCTGACTGTATAGGCTTTTGTAAATCTCTTGTTCATTATTCATCAGTCATCACATTCTTATTTTATTTCCGACTGATGTCTGGTATAAAAAAACATGAGAGAAATATGTCCCCTCTCTCTTTCTCTCCGCCACTCTCTCTTTCATTTCTTCTTTATTTTTCTCACTTTTCTTTATCCCAAGCATTTTTTATTATTTTCACCTTGCACTATTTACAAATATTATATAGTAAATAATTGAATACCCAATGTAAATAAAATTTGAATAAATTATCCTCAATATATAAGTAAAATTGTGGCTCACTTTTTTTTTTTCAGACACCAAATAATATCTAACCTAAATGACTATGTATAAGTAGAATGATATATATATATATATAAAAAAGATGTCACTTACATTCAGATATTAAAAAAATAAAAATAAAATATATTATATAAATATTTATATTCAACGCATTCAAATTGAAAAAAAAATTATGACTCATTCATATATATTTTTTTTTTAAAAGGCAAACGCTGCTAGCCTTCTCTACAGGGATAAGGCTCATCATGTCTTCCTCTAATTAAGTGTATTTTTCTTCTTCTTTTATTAATAAAGCTTCCCCCAATTATTCCTCCAAGGTTATAAAAAAAAAAAAAAAATCATTCTTCCTCTCTTTTCCGATTAGTAATATAGTTTCTTTTTACTCAGTAACGAATTTAATTGATTATTCATTATAAATTTGTCTGAACGACCACTATTCGTATGTCAAGAAAGAATTTGGATTCACAGTTGTAAATGCACATGTTACTAAGAGTTTCTGCTTTTACACTTGAAATGGCGAAGTGTATTTTTATAGCTTTTGATACATACATACATACATAGATATATATATATATATATATATAAAATCATGCATAGAAGTCCATTTGCATGCTGCTAGTGGAAACACAGTGCAAGCAGAATATAAGTTTCAGGCTTTCAGCTTTCACACTTGAAATGGGGAACTGTTCTGGTTCTATTACAAAGCTAGATCACTGATTAACGTCTAATTGAACGGGCGGGCACTAAAAACTTTCCCAGTAATATTCATTAACAATGTACATAAAGCCATCCTTTAAAATGGATAAGGATCCTTTCTCTTTGTTGTTTTTGTTCTCTTTGCCTCTTGTTTATGAGTGCTAAGCTTAAGTTTTGTATTTCGTTTTTTCATTGTATTTATAATCAAGCCAATTTTTATCATTACATCATGAAGGTAGGGAAAAATAAAATAAAGAGAAGATCTGAATCCTTCATAATATGTAGTTAAAATTTGAAAATCATATCTATTCATTAGCGTTTTCAAGATTTTTTTTTTTTAATATAGAGCTCTAGGTCATATTTAGCACACATTTGTTAACATGGTCTGCACCCTGTAATAATGTTTTAACCCGCGTTTATGGGTGGATTTAATGGCCATTAATTATTTTTGTGCCGCAGCATAATAATATATAATGATATTATCTTTTCTTTACCAAAACTGTAAGACGTGAGTGATACCTCGCAGTTGGTACATGACGTAGGTTACTGGGGACTTATATCAGGACTGTAGTACTTAATTCCCATATTATCTGAATAGGGTTTTGAGGATTTTTTTTTTAAATGAATTTAACCAAAATATTAAGCAGAATAGTTATCTTTCAGAATTTTTTTTTTTTAATGGTGAGTTGAAGAAATTAAAAAAAAAATGTGATGACTTTTCCGTCTTAAATTACAAATTTGAATTATAATACATGACCTACCTTTATAATGACAGTTTAGTTTTTCATTTATATATGCTTTTCAACGGTTTTGGACCCCATTTTAATTCATTTTTCCAAGTTCAATGCAGGTTACAAAAGATTATATTTTTCCACCTCAACCACTATCATATTCGATGAATGCTCCATCTTTTAGTAACCACCCGAAGTTGAATAAATCAGTCAAATAAGAAAAAATCATGAATTGTGATCATATTTAATTTATTTATAGACAATTATCTACCAACCACTTATTTTTTATATTTTTTCAAAAATATATAATTTTTTTTTTCTGAATTTCACTTAAAAAGTTACAATTTCATGAATCCATCCACCTCCTTTTGCATGACATCAAGAGAATTAATGAAATATTAGGCAAATAACATTTTTACCCGTCAAATTTAAAATTACAATTTTATATACTATCACTTTCCAAATTACCCTGACTGTGCTCCCTTTATTATTTCTCCACTTCTCCCTTTCCTTCCCATCAAGAATCACATCTACAGCCTCAAAGCAGTAACTGTTCTGGCCAACATTATTAATATTATTTTCAGTGTCAAACTGACAAACCGCCATTGCCTCCATTAAGCTGACGTGGAAGCGTCTGTTAGTCAACAATTCGCATCCCCGTCGTGCTATTGTCGTACTCTCAGCTGTTTATTTGTGATGCTATTCTCTGGTTTTTGTTTGTGGCTCCCAAACGCGAAGAAGAAGAGTTGATGACCAAGTTAAGCGGAGAAGTGATTAGAGGTCACGTCAGTAATTTAATTGCCACGTGGCAGGGTGTGAGAAGATAGAGATATATGATCCGATTTGGCGTGGGTGAAAACGGCGTCGTTTTTATCTTGCCTTAATGTTTTTTTCCCCCAATCAATGAATCAAAGGCTGTAAACAATTTGCTGCGCATGTAAAATTATACCCGTACGGTGTCAGCAGCGTTATAAGAACGTCTAGATGGAAGTAAATGGGTCCAAGACAATGTAATTTTTAAGGGGAATTCAAAAGGAAAAAAAAATCGTGCATTTAAAAAAAAAAATGTGTTCAGTAGATAATTATCCATTATTTATTTATTTATTGTCCTTTTTGATCAATCACTTCAAGGTGTGGAAGCCCTACTATTCTATTGACTGATGGCCCAAAAACGTCTTAGCACGTGGTCATCAAGTCACACCATAATTCCTTTTTAGCAATAGACTCTTTCGTTAGCCACTGGAAGTGGTTTTTACGTGCACAACTTTTCTGCTGAAAATACTTTGAGAAGAAAACGACCTTTTGTTGAGGACATTTGATTCCCAATTGTACAATCAAATAATAGTGAATCAGAATTCGCTTCAACTTTTATTTTTCACCTAATTAAATATAAATATATAATTAGTAATTTTTAAATTTCATAGCATAAATATTATTTATACACACACAAAATATTAGATAAATTAAGTTGAAGCGAGAATGTGACTCAATAATAATAAAATTTTTGATGAATTTTATAAGATTTTAAACTCACCTCTCTTCTCTTATTTTCAGTAATAAATTATCTTATACCCATGGATGGGCCTACCATTTAAAAATTTATATATTTAAATTTAAATTTTATTTGAATATATTATATTTGATCCATTTAAAATTTTAAAATTCATTCTAAACTTATAAATTTTCTGTCTAATTGTATGTTTGACTCTTTTTTTTTTTATTTGTTACTTTATTGTATATATTTTCAAATTAGAAGTGGTGTCCAAGTCATGATGTAATTAATTGCCATAATTATTCATTCATAGTCTTAAAATTTCAAAAATATCAAATTAAAATCATTTATTTTTAGCTTGTTCATTAGCCAACTGATTTTAGCACTTTTTAAAAATTAAATTAGTATGTTCTCTTCTCACATTCAAATAAACAAATAAAGAGAGTATTAAAATTTTCTCAAATGAATTAAACATATTTGGTTGAGTTAGAGTTACTTAATTAACCAGATTTTTTTATTATTTATGATAAGTTTTTAATGTTTGCCTCAAATAATTATATTAAGTGGTTACTTGAAAACAATAAAGAACTATGAATCATTCAAACTTCAAATGTTGATTAAGTTGACAGTAGGTAATTTTGTTAAAACTAAATACAAATTGAAGATAGTCATAAATGTGTTAAAAATAATTAATTAAATAAAATTTAATAATTTAGTGCTTATTATTTATGTTTAATTTTTTTAAAAAATATATTATATTAAATTCCTTCTAAATAAAATTTCTTAGTCCGCCAATAGTTATACCTGAATTCATACGTAACTCATTCGACTACTAAACCAAAAAGGAGTAGGACTGGACAGTAACTAGCGTTTACTTTCGAGGAGAACATGTCCTCATCCTCAAGTACAATGTGGCACAATGACCAATTTTAATTGCTCTTGCCCACCGGGGCATATTCTCCATCTTTCTTTTCATTCTTACTGTTGTTACTGGGGCTTTTTGTCGGTAACACCTCCGGCACTCCTCATTACTTTCTCTCTTGCAAATTCATTTGTGTGGGCAGTCTCCGAAGTGTCTCAAAGACCGTCCGACTGTAAAACAAATATTGTTGGGCTACTTGTTTAGTATTAACAATTTTATTATATCATTCGTGTTGAATAAGGTTTACTGGCATTGATCTTCATTTACAAATTAATATTAATAGTCTTCTTGTCTAATGAAATATGATAAGTCATGTTCAATTGAACACTATCCTTTAACATTCTTAATTAGTATATGTTAATTGTAGTTTATGATTTTTTATATGAAAACTATTCATAAAAATTATTAAGATAAATAATGCTAATTTGAAGAAAATAAAAATATAAAAAAATAATAGTCTATTATTATATTATCACAAGTTATAGAAATGGGTAATAATGCTAGTTATTAAATTTTATTTAGATAAGGACGAACATTAATTAATTAGATAGGGATATATTAGAGAATATTATTTAATGATATTATTAAGACATTTTAAATTAAGCAAAAAGTTAAAAATTTTTGGCTTAATAGCTTAATAACTTAATGTTTGAATTAAGTTGAAAAAAAAGAGGACTTAATGACTTAACTGATTCAAATTAAGTCAATTAAATTATTAAGTATAAATAATAATCCTTTATTTTTTATGTCCAAATTTATTTTTGAAGTCCATGACGATTTATGAAAGTCTAATGAAACCAAGAGGCACGTAAAAAGATGTGCATTTCACATAATTTCCTTGTTACACATACAAACAATTCCTATTTGAGTTAGAATATTGACATCCTTCCAAAATCCTCTTAAAAATTGTTTTTTAATTATACTCTATTTATTGTCAAAGATATCTATTTTTGTAAATAAACGTACTTTTCGTTTGTAAATCTTTTAATTTTCAGAAAATTTCTCACTCTAATTTTTTTTTACAATTTAATAATTTTATTATTCTCTCTAAATTTTCTCTCTTTGTAAAACTAGAATTCATTGGCTTTCTAAAAATAAAAATAATCAATTTATAAAAAAGAAAGAAAGAAAGAAAAATTAATATTTTAAGTTTGTGCAAACTAATTGTATAGATTAAAGAGAGAGAGAGAGAGGAAATATAAATGAAGTTAATTCAATTTGTATTTATCCTTAAATGCAATTACAATAAAATAGGAATTTTACAGTATTAATTAATGGAGTGCAGTCAATGGTCCAAGTCGAACTCTTACTATTTCCGTTTGTTGCCCATATCCAGGGAAATTTACAAAAAAAAAAAAAAAATTACTATTTTCCTATCAAGATTAGCCAACAAAAATTTTTTTCCCTAAATTACCCTCCTTATTTAACCAAAAGAACTTATCTTCATCTTCACCAAAATAAATCGTAACAAGTTTTTGGATCTTTAATCATCATCAACAATGGAAAACAAGAGAATGGAAAAGCCGACGACAAAAGTGAATTCCAACTAAATACACCTGAATCTATTTGAATCTAATATCAATCTAAAACAAATCGAAAAAGATAAATTAAAGAGCCGAAAACTTAGATAAGTGAACTAAATGAAATTTTATATAACTGTTGGGTATGTAATAAAATGTCTTATGTATAATAAAGTATTAAAAATGTGTGACGGGGCTTGAGTGGTTATGTTTTTGCGAGACCAAGAGACAACATTGATGACTATAATTAATGCGAATTGCGAATGACACTCAATGCGACAAGATGCCTATTGCAATAAATTTTGGTGCAACAAGCACATGTTGCACCTGACCACAAATCAGGCCTTGCCTGTCGAATCAAGGCTTAGTGCAACGGCATCAGTCGCACCAAGGCTTGGTGCGACAACACCAGTCACACAAGGCTTGGTGCGACAAAGTGCTGTTGCACCAAGCTTGAGGTGACAACACCCAGTAGCACCAAAGCTTGGTACACACAGCTGTCGCGCACTCCCAGCCATTCCACCCCACCAAATTCGCTCATTTAAACACAACAATCAACACTATTACAGACTATCACAACACCAACAACCTCACCCAATACCAACAACACAACACAACATAACAATAACAAGCACAATGACAATAAATGAAATAAATAGTCATTTTTGGAAGTTTCAAGTGTTAATTTTGAAGATCTTGGAAGTTTTTGAATGTGATTCCGGTGATATTGACCTTCGATGATGGAGTTCCACCAAGGATCAAGTGCCACCCCCAATAGAGAGATCCAAGCTGAGAGAAGAGTGAGAATGAGTGGGGTAATTATGTCCTCATATTTAATGTTTGGCTAATGATTAAAAAAAAGTTAGAGGGATTAGTTGTGAAAATAGTAAAAAAATTTTGGTTACTTTTGTAAATTTTCCTCCAATATCACCCCTTATCTAACCGACCAAATATATTGGGTTCACATTTCCTGGTCAATATTCCCTTAATTAATTTCTAGCAAGCATGCTCATATTTATCTAATTCTAATTTTTTTGTTGGAAAAATTAAAAAAAGAAAGAAAAAAAAAAAAAGAGCATGTAGGCATGAATGCTCAGTATCGTGGAACCTTCACTTCACAAAATTTTATTGAAAATTACTTGGCCAAAATGGTGGATCTTAGCCTCAGATCCCATGTCACTTGCAAAGAAAACAAAATCAGGCAAAGTTGCTAATTGTCCAAGAGTTGCATATTTTTTTAGCTCCTTGCTGCAGCTACTATTGACTATTTGACTCTTATATCAATCAAATACACAGGCTAGCAGCACCCTGTCGTGCATGCATACGATTTCATATGTCTATATCACACCAAAAGCAACACATCTTGACAAAGCCTGTCTTTTGGAAGTTTCCTCATGACACGTTTAATGCCTTAGCTGTTTCAAATAATCCAAAACTCCGTACTCAAAACGATCCTTCGTCGTACTTTTCCTCAAGATCTGAGATCTAATAAACTATAATCCGTCCCCACAACTTCGCTATATATAAAATCAATGTCATGCAGTAAGCTTCTACATTGCCCATTACCCTCAAGTAAATTGGTCATCCCTACTTGTAATCTTCTAGCTCTTCACAATCCAATTGATTGATTGCAAAAATGGCACGCTTGAACTTCAATGCTCTCAGAGATTTACACAACTCAGCCAATGATCTCCTCCACTCAAAAATGATCCAACAAGCTCTAGGCCACCAAGGGCAAGAGAAATGGGTCAACCAAGTCTCGGAAGCATCTCTACGAATGTTGGATGTGTGTAGCATCTCCAAAGATGTTCTTTTGCTTGTCAAAGAACATCTACAAGACCTACAATTCACCTTGCGTCGCGTCATCATTGGCGAGTCTGATATTAGTAACAAAATTGCAGCGTACAATTGTTGTAGAAAGAAGCTAAAGAAAGAGACATTGAAGTGCTTGCACTCGCTAAGAGGAATGAAGAACAAATCTCTCGCTTCTGATGTGTCTCCCATCGAACCTAACCTTATGTTAGTTGTTGATGTGTTGAAAGAAGTGAGAGTAACAGCTATCTCTGTTGTGGAGTCGCTTTTGTCACTTATTTCAATGTCGTGGTTAGAGAGAATCGGTTAAAGCTTCTTTCACGGGGAAGTTTATGAGGTCAAGTGAGCAAAGTTTGTATGATATTTCTGATGAAAAGGCGCTGCAATTTGCAAATAAAAGAATGGAGGCAGTGGAGAATGCCATTGACGTTCTTGGAATTGAGCTTGATTGCATGTTCAGGCGTCTGATTCAAACTAGGGTTTCACTTCTAAACATACTAACAAACTAGATAGGAAGCGAAAACCCTACAGTCGGCCCCATTATTTAAGAGATTACCATGAGCTAGAGTCCGGCTCAACACTTGTAATAACAGAATAAAATCAGATGCAGTCACCGATAGATTTTCTTTTTCATAATTAATTTGATACAGTGTATTGCATCATTATTAAATTCAGATGTATTCTTTAATTCTTTCCAACAGAATGGGATTAATTCATTTTGTACTTCTCTTGTTGCATTTCATATTTTAAAGCATGTAGATATATTACGTGGTTCTTCACATCGTGATTAATTAATATCAAATTATGATGTTTATCTTTTCTTTTATCGCTTCGATTGTCATGAAAACCCTCCGCATATATCAATTCTTTAACTGGCAGATGTCAGTCCAGTTTTAGACATCCAAACTTCATTTCGAAAAATCAAAGAAAAGTTTGAGCTCTCGGTTTGATCACTTGTTGAGTTTTCTTATTGAGCTAATTCTAACTCAAACTTGTACCAATGGGCAAGTGAAGCGAGTATAGCTCAAGACAAACCAGAGGTAATCTTTGAGAGAAGACAACTCCAATAAATTTATCCAATTAAAGGGGCGAAATTGAAATTTAAAAATAACAAGTTGAGCCCTCACGTGAGGGGGTTGCATGCCATCAGAAAATGGATAAATATCTTTATCATTTAGGCTAAAAATAAGAGGCCAATGAGAGAGTAGATCAGTTGAGGATAACAATTAATGAAGAAGAGACACGTCAACACTCCTCAGTTGTCCCTTGAAAAGTAGCCTCAAATGTCTAATTATCATGTATATATGGCAAGCAATCCAACTGTTCTGGATGCCTAGCTGATTTAAGAAAGATTAAGCTTAAGCCCAACATACATATATATCATAGAGACAAGATGAATCGTACAGGACTTTTATGCAAATAATTAGCAAGTTATGACAACTCGAACTTAATAGCCAATTGTCTAGTGGGTTACTTGCAATCCAGTCCATCACTTTCTTGACAAATTAATACGTAAACAAATGGAAGCAGACATAATTTGACAATTTAAATCTTGTTTATTTCAGTGTTTTGCAATAATTAATCACAAATTTGCAACGCACGTGTGGCTGTTCAATAATTATGTTTCCCTAGCCAGAATATGGCTCTTACCCTCCTGCTGTATCTCAATTGGATTTGTTATCTACAGGAGTGGAATGGAGATTTGGCTGTGATGAAAATTTATGAGCCTTATTGGTCAACACTCAACACTGCTATGCTTGTGTTGATTTTTCTGTTTCCTTTGAGATTGAGAAGGTGCTTATGGATGAATTTTGAGATCTGATTTTTTCTGATTTCAATATTATTTACTTTAATTTGATTTAATATCTTTTCTATTGTTTCGAGGATGAAAATCCATTTGTTAAATTAACGTTAGTAACTTGTTTACTTGTTTTGCAGGATTGATGCAATTTAATATTCAAATATTTATAGTTCATTTACTGATAAATTCGCCTTATTTACACTTTATTTTAGTGAGTGATGCTCTGTTTTCTTGGTCTTTTATCTTTCACTGTTCTGTGAGTTGTGTGTGATGATTAATCAGTTTTTTTGGGTAAAATTTTTGTATAAGCTAATGTAAATACTACATAGCCATGTTTAAGATCTTGTAGAAGAACAAAATTAATTTGCAAGTTGTAGCATGAATCTATTATAATAAACGCAGATATTTCTGTTGTAATGTGCCTTCATTATGTGATGTGTGCCGATCTGAAATTAAAGAGTAAAATATAAATAGTATTTTTAGTAGATTTTGGAGTAATTAAAATAAAATGATGAAATTTACTAAGAACAATGAATTTATATTATTAGAACGTGAGGAGTCTTGCTTGATCGGGATGTACGGGTTGTTATGGACTTTTATGGAGGTGAAAGGAAAATAAGAAAGAGGTGAAGGAGATGAGAGTTTTTAATTTGGACTTGGAGAGTTTGAAAAAATGCTTTGAGACCCGCAAAATATTAAACAGAGGTCAAATGTGAAGTCAGGAGTGGCCGGTGACCACATTCCAACACTCAAGTCAGAGTTGAGTAATCTCTAAGTTTGAAAGCTTGCAAGCTCTCAGAAATGTTGGCTGGAAATTGAAGATAATATAAATATATATATATATATATATATTTTTGTACATTTGTTCTTCTTTGAAAATAAAACAAGAATATATTTATATGGATTATCCCAAATTACTTGGCCACCTAGCATTATTTCATTGGCATCCCTTACTACATGACAAAGATATTTTTATTTTCACTCGTAAGATCATTTAAATATTTTAAATATATTTGGAAAGCAAATTTGGAGTACGTACACTTGTCGATGTACATTTTTTTAAGTCGTTGGAGATTTACTGGTGTGGTAGGGTGTGGCTGGTGGTCCTAGTTGTCCTGATGATTACTGTTTTTTCTTTTTGTCTAACATAATATTTCATTGTTGGCTCCTTATTTCTATTAGAGAATCTTTTTTACTAGCTTTTCTTCATCCCATGACACCTATTTTCAAATATTTCTATATTTTTCTTCCTTTGCATAGTGTACCTCAGGCACCATATGAACATTTGTGATAGCCAACCATTTTTAGAATACCTTAAGTATGTAGTCTTTTTCAGCATACCTTAGGTACTCAGCCTTTCTCAATATACTTTGGTATTCGGCTTAATCTATCATCGTCTTATTGACTTTGTTATCATTATAAAACTTCATATCTACATGTAACATTTTATTATCTTGCCGTCAATTCTTCCCTAAACAAATAGTAAATACCTTCTTGGTTTGAGCGAAAGTCATGAGAGTAAGGATTTGTATTTATGGGAATTTTGTGAGAGTTGATATATATGTAGAACAATGAAGACTGTAAACTCATAATTCACAATCAGCTTTAAAAAAAAAAAAAAAAAAAAAAAAAGCCGCATATGATGAGCTAAGCTTTCCCAAACTGTTTCTTGCTCTTTTTAGGAAATTTTGCGGACTGTAGTTGAGTCAATTGGTCAAGTTGTATATCTTATCAACCATACACATATACTTTTGCACCGTTCTGATCTGATATTCAGCTCTAAATTGGGCATTCCTTTGAGTTACAGTTTTCATTCATTCTGTTGTTTTACTTGTCATTTAATCATTTTTGCCTCGAGTCTTGTTGTTTAATTATTTTTTTGTAAAAATGGGTATTATACAAGGTGTTTTAAATGTTAACAGAAAATTTTATTTCATCATGCATCTTCTACTAGACCTCTCAAAGCAGTTGTGCATCATTTTACCGGAGACCTCTCAAATATGCCATGGATCTAATAAACATACCAGGGATGAGCAAGTAATATTCCCATATGGATTCTTACAACTTCTATCATTTATTTAGGATGCTGATTGGTGTTTTAATTTAATTGATGTATTTTCTTTTGCAACCCAAGGCTCATTATTAATCTCTCTTATTGTTTTTATGGAGGCAATATCTAGGATTGCTGCTGGCTGAAATCCAGCATGTAGCCCTTAGTGCTGCTATATACTATTGTTTTTGTTACTCTCTCTTTTATTTTTATGATGAATCTTTTCTAAATTTGTTATATCTAAGTCAAATATGGCAAGTTCATCATAGAATTTACGTTACATAAAAAGTAGTTATTCCGTTGTTGCCAAGGGGAATTTCTTGTCAGTCGTGGGTTGGTTTACTGTTGTGGTCAGTGATGGTGCTGCGGCACTTGTGCTGGTGAGTGGACAGAAGACACTTGAGCTTGGTTTGCAAGTAATAGCCAAGATTAGAGGATTTGCTGATGCAACTCAGGTAGGTCAAAAAATATTTTCTTATATTCATCAAAGTATACGTTTGTGGAAGATGTGAAAAATACGGGCTTGGTAGGTTCAACTTAATATATGAATATATTGTCACCATGGCTAATGACGCAGCAGGGTCAGTTTTTTTAAAACATAAAAATAAAAATTGAACTTTGATCAAATTTAAATATAAAAAATGAATAAATTGACGTGCATTTGAATTAACGCTTCTGGTTCCGGATTAAAACCCGGCCCTTGTCCAGAACAAAATCATATCTATCGTCATAGGGTTCAATTTTCCGCGCCTCCATCTCTTCTGCCGCTATCTGCTTTGCTTTGTTGACGGAGATGGAACTTGTGAATCCTGAAGGACTTTGTCTGGACGGTCGCTGCCCGACTGAAGTAAGTAATTAAACGTCGTCTTTTTTTTTCTATTAATTATTTCGAATATTAGATTTATATTTCGTAATTATGTCACATTTTTTTTCTTATTTACTTACATACTTTAAACAATCTCAGGTGAGGCAACTTCGAGCAGAAATTGGTACCGTTGCCAAAGCTGACGGGAAGTTCACTCTTTCTTTAACAAATTCAATTTTTCCTTTTTAATAGGATAACATTTTAAATTACGTTGCCTCTCAATGTTTTTACAATTCTGCTGTGTTTGAAATGGGTAACACTAAAGTCATAGCTGCTGTTTATGGCCCTTGAGAGGTAACTTCAATTTTAGTTATCGTTTATACATACAATTTGTTAAGAGGTGATGACTTTCGTTTAAGCTAATTAAATTACTGATTTTTCAGGTCCAAAATAAGAGCCAACAAATGAGTGACCAAGCACTGGCACCATTCTTAATGATTTGCTTTTGCTTTTAATTTGAAATTTTATTTATATATATTCTAATATTTTCTCAGGTTCTCTGTGAGTACAGCATGGCTAATTTTCTTTGAAATGTTTTATATCTTTGGATTTTTTTTTTTTTTTTGGCTACACGCAGAGAATGATTCCTTCTGGTATGGAGGTTAGGAAGTAGTTTTTGAATTATTGGGTATCAGCGATTACTGCTTTTTTTACGCTACTTAATTTATGCATATTGTTATTGATTGTGTTTGCTAACTGGTTTAACTGGTAAAATTTTTTAGAACGGTACAAGCTGTTCAATCTCCTCTCGGATTTGGTGGGGGGAAGGGGGGGGGGGGGTTTGGGGAGAGGGGAAGAAGAGGGATTTAGTGTCTATTGATGTGAAAAAAATATAAAAATTATGCAGATTGTTTATAGGTAGCTTATTTTATTGTTTAAAACATTAATTTTTTGATGTTTTTCTGGTACAATTAGGAGAATCGACGGAATTATCTTTGGTTATTCGCCAGACTATGGAGGCGTGCATCTTGACCCACTTAATTCCTAGCTCCCAGTTCTTTTTTCCTTTTTCAGAAATGTGCAGAGCCACTACCACTTCATACACAATATTTGTTGTCTGAGTGCTTCTTTTGGATTTTGCAGATAAATATTTTTGTACAAGTTCTCCAAGTGGATGGAGGTAACTCATATTTCAATCATAAGTCCCTATTGATAATCCCCTAGATGACAAGACGCTCTTATATTCTCTCTCTCACCCTCTGATTCTGTTTGTTTGCTTGACAGTCTATTTGTATACTTCCCTTTCCTTTTTCCTTTTTTCTGCTGTGACATTGAGGAGTTCATCTTCTGAAATAGGAAATGTCTCTCGCTGAGTTTGTAATGTGGTCAACAGGGACGAGATCCTCGTGTATTAATGCGGCAACATTAGCCCTTCAAGTTGCTAGGATTCGAATGCGCGATATTGTTACGCCGGATACCTTAATAGCTCTCCTACCCATTTCCTTGTTTCCCTTTGAGTATGTATGCTTCTTTTTTTCCCCATTAATTACTACATGGTATAGCATGAAAGTTTTTATCAAAGATTATCTGATTAAGATTTGTCTCATGCCAGATTTAAATTATGTTGAAGATAGTGCTGGAGGCCCTGATATTACTGTAGGTATTTTGCCTAAGTTGGACAAAGTTACTCTTCTTCAGGTTTGTTTAAAGTTTTCTTCCTCATTTTTATCTCTGTTAATTTCTCGACCACCTTAAATCTGTGCTTTTATATTCCAATGGTTCCCTGTGCGCGCAAGTGAAAGGCAAAATGGATCTTCCACCATGCTACGATGTGTTAAATCAGTACTGCCCATGTTAGAATGCTCTCCACTACTTTTCTTTCCCTTTTATTTTAAAATTTCATCTTAATTACTGAATCTCTATAGGTTCATGCTAGACCCTTCTCTCAGGCTGTCATAAATACTTTCAAACTGAAAGAAAAAATATACTAATTAGTCACAATTAATCTGGACAAGATATACAGGTTCTGGTTTTTTAGTTGAACACTTCAATCGCCAGAGTTTCTTTTATATATATATATATATATATATATATGGTATTACTTATTTTTGAAGATGAGGTTATTTATGTCGATTTGCACTTAAAGATAGGGTTAAGGCTTCTGTCTTATGGGATTTATGGCTATTTTTTGGGTCCTATGGATTGAAAGAACCTTAAAATTTTTGTCAGAACAAAGTGGTGGAGGATTATATGTTTCTTTGGGACAAAGTTAATTTCTGGGCTTCTATCTCTTCGGGGTTTAACAATTTGTCTTTCTTCTTTATTTTGATTAATTGGGAAGCAGCTATGGTGTATTAGTTAGGATTTATTTACAGTTCTTGGGCTTGAGGATTTTTTACTTTTGTCTTTATGGACTTCTTGTAAGGCATTATTTTCCTATTATGTAGTCACAATTTTTATGGACTTCTTGTAAGGCATTACTTTCCTATTATTTAGTCATAGACATCTTATTTATGACGCTTATTCGGCCAGATGGATGCTAAGTTACCCACGAATACCTTTGAAGATGTCATGCAACATGCAATTGAAGGCAGCAAGGCAGTAGCAAATTACATTCGAGAAGTAAGAAAATTTTTTCTGATAGCTGTTAATATAGTTGGTCTTTGCTTTGTGATTAAATTTAGAATAACCTTTATGTTTTAACCATTCCAAATAGTATCTATTACATGCTTCATAATTAGCTGCTTGAAAGTCATACTAGCTATTCATAGGAATAGTTGGAATTATTAACTCATTTGCTTGAAAGGTATTGCTAGAGAATACCAAGCAGCTGGAGTGTCGCCGGGGTTTATGATTGATAGTAATGTTGCCTGGGTTTATGATTGATAGTAATGTTAAGGTAAAATCTTCTATTGATTGTTTTTAAATTGTCTTAAAATTGTTGTATGGCATAGAGTGTAGTTCCATCCTCATCTCTTGATATCTGAATCTCGCTTTCCAACATATTTTGGAGAATGAACATTAGACAGAAGAAAAAACTCAAATGTCTTTTATAAAGTGCAGTAAATTCATTGGTTCAACAAATTTGTTAAGTATCTGTTGTACGTGAAATGGACTAGAGGATTAGGGTCATATGATTATATTGCTGACAGGTATAAAGTTGCTAAAATGCAGGTAATTGCTCTTTGATTGTTGCCTGACTGGTGTTGTTTGCCCTGGTCATTTTCTGACTTTGAGTTATACCATCCTTCACATGGAAATTTGAAATCACACATCGATTGCTGAATGGCAATGTTTACTCAATCCAACCCTGGTTCCTTATTGAAAATCTTTAGTACACCAGATTATCCCTTGGTTGTATTTGTTCTAGGTACATGGTAATGCTTGTTCTGGAGCTATTGGAGAGCAATTATTAAGTAGCATAGGAAAACTCTGTATCATCCACATTTTCTAATTGGAAATTTCTTGTTCTTTTTCCGCCATTGTATTCTCAATTTACAATCATTCTTTCCTAGGAAAAATAGATATATCTGCAGTTGCCATCAAGTTATCTTGTGAGAAACTTTTTTCAATGGTAGGAATTTACTATATTTTATATTTATTCACTATATAAAGTTTTTACCTGTAGACGGGCAGATCCAACTGTTAATTTTCCCTTCAATTATATAGGCCAAGCCTCTTCTAAGAGAAATAAAGGGAAAATATTGCTGGCAAATAGTTACAAGAATGAAGCCCGTAAATTGAATTAAAATTTTTTTAACCAGGCATTATTATTACTCAATAAAGTGACTCGCTATTACAAATTTAGGGCTGAGTTCATCTCTTAAAAAAAATATGCCTGTGGCTGTGGGTACTATAAGTTGATTCTTTCGGTAATACTGCATAATGTGGTCAAATGAAATTTTAGCTGCTCATATCAGCATGGGAAGAGGTGGTCTACCCGCCATCAAGGACTTGCTAGCAGGTCCAGTGGGTCTCATGGTAAGATCCTAATTTTTTTATTTTATATATATAATTTTAATTATTTAATTTGTGGTCCTCTTATAGAATCCATTGAACTGGCTAAATGATAAGACTCTTGTTATTGTGAAATGGCAGTCGTAGAAACCGATTTCTTCTTATTTACGACCACCCTATACACCATCTCAATATTGTGAAATGATGTGTCTGCTCCTCACAAGTTTTTCTTAATTGAAATAACTCAAATTAAAATTTATTTACTCATTAAAAATTTAAATGAAAATTTTATAATTTTAAAAATTACAAAGGAAATTTAGACTCTATTCAAAATATTGAAGTTGAAACTTAATAAACTGTTTATTTTATAATTTTTGACAAAAATAGTATTTAGTAAATTTTATATAAATAACTTATTTCATAATTTTTTTTCATTTTGTTAACAGTTTTTAAAACTAGATAGGAGGTTACTTTTCATAAATAGCTTATTTAATAAGTTACTGCACTTTTTAAAAATTTTCTATTATAACCTTAGTGTTTTAAGGAAAAAAAAAATAATTATATCCTATTTATCCATAAACCTTAATATATAAACCATTAGATATTATATTACCGCTACAATCTAGTTACTGCCATAATTATATACATTCTCTCCAATATCAAATTAGTTTTGATCGAGTAAGTTTTAATTTCATAACTCTTAACTTTTAAAGTTTAATCTATATATATTAATATTTTTTTTATATCCATGATTTTATGAGAATGATAAATATTTAAATCTTTGAACATTAATATGTTATTGCTTATTTATTTGCACTGTATACCATATTCAAAAATTTGAGGAATTTTATTACAACAAATTAATGTGATTATAATACATATTACTTTTATTTTATTTGGATTATATATAATTATAAATTTTTTATTATATTTTATGTAACAGATTATGAAGTTTTTTATATTTTATTTAATTAAAAATTTTTTACTTCATATAATTTTACATATTAAAAAAATAGTATATTTAAATAATTTATTAAACATACTCTAAAAATAAAAAATAATTTAAACGTATATCTATTTTGATCATCATATAATAAAATAATATTTTTGTAATAAAATTTACCGAACTTATATACATTTTTTTTAACTCACAGCAACCGCAAAAGCACAATTTACTAAACATCAAGCTGCTTTCTTAATCTGCAGCTTATTTCATCCGCACAGTATAAGCAACTTATTTCATCAGTCTCCGCAATCCCAAATTAGCCATTAGGGTATGTTTAGAATTGAGTTGGACAGCTGTAGATTAAAAGTTACAGTACAAAAGTATTTGATAAATAGTAGTTGCTGTAATTTGAAAGTTATGTTAATATGATTTTTCACTTGGATGATGAAAATTTTATTATTTTTTTAATAATTTTATCAAAATTATTATTTAAAAATTATATTTACTATATATTATTAATTTTTATTTCATAATTACAATTTTTTTTCCACAACAGCTGTAACTTTTAAAAATTACTGTACCTCAATCTCAAATATAATCTTAATCTCTTTATGGGTATAGAGAGTTCTTAATCTTATAAAATAAAATACTCACATAGACTTTTTTTAATGAGACCCACATATCTCCCAATGCATTTAAAAATATATATATAAACTTTTTTTTTGTATACCTCGAGATAAAATAAAATACTCATATTTTTTTTATGAGACCCACATATCTCCCAATGTATTTAAAAATAGATATATAAACTAGTTTTTTTATACATCGAGAAAGAAAAAAAGTATATGTGAAAATAAAGACGTTCACGTAATCATATTACCAATAAGTGTCGCTCACTTACACGCTCTCTTTTCTTTTCGATAACAATTTAGAATACTTAGGGTATATTTAGGATTGAGGTGCTATACCTTATAAGCTCTAACTGTTATGAAAAAAAAAACTATAATTATAAAATAAAAATTAATAATATATAGTAAATACAATTTTTAAATAATAATTTTGATAAAATTATTAAAGACATAATAAATTTTTCATCATACAAGTGAAAAATCATATTAACATAACTTAAAAAATACAGCAATTATAATTTACCAAACATATTAGTACTATAATTTAAAAATTACAACTACCCAGCTTTAATTTCAAACATACCTTTAGTTTACGTGATGGACGTTGCCGCACCACACTACTTCGTACTTACATTTAAGGGTAAGCATTTTCATTTATGGTTCGGTTTAGAATCCGTTTGGTTCAAAAATTCAACCTGTTCGAGTTGAAAAATTATTTTGATTCAGTTTGGTTCATTTTGAAATTCGGTTTGATTTTAGAGTTGTTAATGTCGGGTTGTAATTCAGTTTGGGTTATACAATTCGATTTGAATTAGTATTACGGGTTGGGTCAAGAATTTGGGTCAAAGCAAAAAATAACAAAAATAAACAAATTAATCCATTCTCCAAAAATAAACAAATTAAAACAGTTTGTAAGTCATGAAGCTAATCTCAGTAAATAAAAACACATATAAATGATTGAATTAAAATTTTAAACCATCCCCAATTCTCCATGGCTTCATCAACAAATAGAAAATGATGAAGCAAATCAATCCATTATGTGAAAAGGAAAGCAAAGCAGTCCATACTAAATACAATACACACTTACACAGCACAGACACAAGCAGCCAAATAAAATAAATAAATAAATAAAAGGCAAGATGTACGAGTGGACAGCGCGATGAGGGAGATGAATTACCGTGAGTGGTACGACGGTGACTGGACAGCAACCGATCGTGGCGCTGGGGTGCTCGCTGGCTCGTGGATCGTCGCGCTGGATTGTAATGCTGGGCCGGACTGTGCTGGAAACGATCGGTTTGGGTTTGTATTGTGTACTAATGTATTTATGTTTAACTGTTTATGAAATTGTGCATTTGGGATTGGATTTGTGATTGGAAATTTGGGTTTGAAAACTTTGTATTGTGTAACTCTGCAGTAGTGTGCCATGCTGTTGTGTGTCACTGTGTTGTCCTTGTCTTTTTTTTTTTTTTTCAGATTAAATCGATCGGTTTCGTTAAACTAATTCATTAGATTTTTAAGATCGAACCGAACTGAAAATTAAAAAATATAGGTTTCGGTTCGGTTTGGTTCAATCCGACCGAACGCCCACCCCTACTTACATCGATTGCAAAGCCATTTTTCTTTTTCCCATGACCATTATTTTAAGATGATTATGAAATTCATACATGACCAAAACAAAATCACCCAAAATTATATTATTTTAATTTTTTAAAGTTATATTTAATATAATTTATAATTAAATAAAATTTATTATTCAAAGAACACATTGAGTCTTGATTAATTCAATAAATTTAGTAAGATCAATATTTAACACAATTATATTTTTAAGTCTTGAACTTAAGACTTTAATTAAAATAAAAGAACTTCGTACTAACTGATCTACACATATATTAGTTTCATTCTTTAGATTTTATTTTTGATGATCCACCATATTTGTCTTGGGTGGATTTATGTACTTAGTGCTGAAACAATTTTTAATGGCAGGCTTTTGAATGGTTTACAACTACTCCATCCCTTGCAATATCTAAAAATATTTGTTATATTCATCTTGGTCTTGGATAGATTAATTACTGTGAAATAAATGAAGATTTTTCTGTAAGAAACCATGTTTCTACCTTTGGATGCTGTTAGTATCCAACCAATTGGCCAATGACAAGTGTTCAACCATGTCCATTCTTCACTTAGAAATGCCATCAAATATATTTATGGTGTTACATTTCTATGAACTATTTTAATTATGATAGTTTTAAGTACGTAAGGGTTTATATAAAGATTTTTTGTCATCTGAATATTTTTTCATGAATTTATTTGCACAGTTTATATATATATATATATATATATATATATATATATATATATATATATTTATAAAGCTGATTTTTCAAAAATCAAGGCAAAAGTTAATTCTTTGAGAAGTAAAAACAATCCCAAACATATTCTTCATAATAAAATTACAATTTATAAAAGAAAAAAAAAGAAATTAAAATAAATAAAAATAACTAGTAACCCTTATTTTTAATTAGGGTAATTGTATCCCCATTGATGAATATTATCAATAAGAATTACATGTTATGGTTTTTTTCTTTTTATATACATATTATAATATACAATTCCAACAGAAGCAAATTACAATTAAAGTCGAAAACCTAACAGAAACCAGGGGATTGTTGGCAATTAGATATTATGATTGGATACAAATATGTTATGATTAATTAGTCTAAATAAAAATGATTATGATTAAAAAGATACAGTTATAAGTGGCACGAAGTAAGAATGACAACATCACGTATCGTACGGTAGACATTTAAAGTAGATTTTAAGACAGCAAATCTAACACGTGCGTAAACTCCTATGAAAACAGTAATAAAAAAATTCACAAACATGCACTATATCTGACGGTTAGGATTTTCTCATAAAACGTCTCCGACCATTGATCCAACGGCCATAGTATGTCGACACGAGCTATGCGCGGTTCTATTTAGTATTTACTGGTCAAAGTTAGGCCACTCTTACTGTAAAATTTATCCAAAAAATTAAATTATTTAAAACACACTTAATTTATTTTATAATTATTTTATTTTTTTATAATATTACTCTAAAAATTTATGTACTAGAATAATTCAAATTTTTAATAAAAAATTATACAACTCAAACATTATTATTAAAACGCTCCTTTTGAAATTACACCAAACGCAGCCTTAGCCCAAACCAGAGTCCACGTTTTACAAACGAAAACCTTTGATCAGGGAGACGAAACAGGAGAGGCGTTCGATCTGCTACGATGGCATCAAACACTAGAATCGATTCAAGAAGTGGATTCTGCAAATCAAATTCCATCTTCTACAGCAAACGCAAGCCAGTTTCACTCCCACCAAACGACTCTCTAGACGTGACGACATTCATCTCCTCACGGGCCCATCATGGCAGAACCGCCTTCATTGACGCAGCCACTGGCCGCCAACTCACCTTCTCCCAGCTCTGGCGAACGGTTGATTCGGTCTCCACGTGCCTCTCCGATATGGGAATCAGAAAAGGTCATGTCATCCTCCTCCTTTCCCCTAATTCAATTTTCTTTCCAATCGTCTGTCTCGCTGTCATGTCACTCGGTGCCATCATCACCACGACTAATCCTCTCAACACCGAACGAGAAATCGCCAAGCAAATCGCTGATTCGAAACCTGTCCTCGCCTTCACTATTAGCGAACTCATCCCAAAACTCGCCGGTACAACGCTTCCAATCGTACTCCTTGATGATCAGAAGACCACTTCAACTGAAGGCATCAAAACTGTAACTTCTTTACTTGAAATGATGCAAAAGGAGCCAAGTCGGACCCTTGTTAGAGATCGAATCAACCAAGACGACGTCGCAACACTCCTCTACTCGTCTGGCACAACAGGCGCTAGTAAAGGTGTCGTATCGTCACACCGTAATCTGATAGCAATGGTGCAAACCATTTTGGGGAGATTTAAATTAGAGGATGGCGAGCAAACTTTCATCTGCACTGTTCCTATGTTTCACATCTACGGCTTAGCAGTGTTCGCCACGGGCCTCTTGGCATCAGGATCAACGATCGTGGTTCTTTCAAAATTCGACATGCACGAAATGTTATCATCGATTTCAAAATACCGGGCCACGTACTTGCCTCTGGTGCCGCCAATACTCGTGGCTTTGATTAGTGGCGCAGATCAGATACGGTCAAAGTACGATTTGAGTTCGCTGCAGTCGGTTTTATCTGGTGGGGCCCCATTGAGTAGGGAAGTGATAGAAGGATTCGTTCAGAAATATCCAACGGTGAGGATTCTTCAGGGTTATGGTTTGACCGAGTCAACGGGCATTGGAGCGTCAACGGATTCGTTGGAGGAGAGTCGGAAGTATGGTACGGCGGGGATGCTGTCGCCGAGCATGGAGGCGAAGATTGTGGACCCAGATAGTGGCAAGGCGTTGTCGGTGAATCAGACGGGTGAGCTTTGGCTTAAGGGTCCGTCCATCATGAAAGGTATGGTGTGAGTTGGATCCCATTTTTCTTTTGTGTTTTCAAAATGACAAAAGCACGTGTTCCGCGTGATTTTGTTTCATTGGTTTTGTTAACTTACAATCCGACCTTTATAACATGACAGTGAATTCCACTCTCATGTTGTAAATTTTTATATATTTATTAGATTTGTAATTTAACAAAACTCATTGTTTTAGTATTTATATTTCAAGTTTCAACTACACGACATATAAGTTTATATTTTGAAAGTGGTATTTGTCTCTCTAAAATTGTGCTAGAATAGTTTAAGTGTGTATGACACTTATCTTTGACATGTATCATATAATAAGGTTTTATTTCCATAAAATAATGATAGTGCGTCTGGCTGTGTAAGACAAGCTCCATTATTGGATAAACGACGGCGTGTATACAAAAAAAAAAAAAAAAGGAAAAAGGAAAAATAAAGTAATAAACAATTAACGACGTGGCTATCATATGGTTAAATGAATAATCAAGAGTTCCCGTCGTTGGTCAAATAGTGTATTTGCAAGCTGACTTTCGGCTTTTGCAATTGTGCAACTTTACAAGTTGATATTTTTGTCTTCTATTTGGTCCAGCTAGTGTAGCAAAAACCAAAAAGCATAACCATTGAACAAAATAATCAAGGATTACTGATGCTAACCAATGAAGAGATTTCTACTATAAGTTGATTGTGGCATTGAGCTACTTTCGTTTTGTTGGTTTCAAGAATGCAATGCACTGCTCAATCCGTTGTGTTTATGATGGATAATGCTTGGTGATTTGTATAATTAGACGAGCTATAGCAATTATACTGTTTTACTTTTATTGGATGAATAGGATGGACTCATTTTTCATCCAAGAGGAGAAAAGATATTCTATTAACTTGTCAACAAATGCCTTCAGCTTTTGAACTAGTTTGTGAAATGAACCTCTTTAATTGTAAACATCAGCCCTTGGGGGCTGACCCAATGGTTTTCAATTTCTTTTTTTTTTTGGCTGGCCGCCGGAGTTCGAATCTCAGCAGACGTAGAGGGTTAAAAAAGGTTATTAGGGCTTTGCCTACCCTTCCCCCTTTTCTTTGGGTGGGTTGAGGAGATAATGGCTTGTGATTATGGGTGGCTTGTGATTGTTGGATGAATTTCGTTCTATAAATACTTGCATGTGATATTGTCGCAGGTTATTTCAGTAATCCAGAAGCTACAACATCAACTCTTGATTCTGAAGGTTGGTTAAGAACTGGAGATCTCTGCTACATTGATGATGATGGCTTCATTTTTATTGTTGATCGATTGAAGGAGCTGATCAAGTACAAGGGTTATCAGGTGAATGACACATTGTGTATCCAATTTTTCAATATGACCTTATTTGTCAATTTCTTTTTCTTTTTTCTTTTTTTTTTTTTTCAATTGCAAAGTGCAAATATGACATTGTGATGTTGATTTGCATGCAATTTAGTTTAGCATTTTGGCTCAGGCTCTGAAAGAAAGAAGTATTAGCTTAATGAATGTCCCCTTATAGTTTTGGATCTCAATGTGACAGGTCCCTCCAGCAGAACTAGAGGCTGTGCTACTAACTCATCCAAAAATTTCTGATGCTGCTGTCATACCGTAAGTCTTTTTTTCACCTTTGTATAAAAATAAGCGCCTCCTTAATGATTTGTTTCACTGAATGTTGATTGGAGAGAGAGTCTCTCTGTAAACTTACTCCTTCAAACAGATTTATGATCTTTATAAGTTAAAAAAATAAAAGAAAATGGAGATTTAGTTTGGTATATGGTTTCTCAGATTTCCTGACAAGGAGGTTGGGCAATATCCCATGGCATATGTGGTACGGGAAGCTGGAAGTCAATTATCAGAGAGTGAAGTCATGGATTTTGTAGCAAGACAGGTGTGTGTGATTGTATTGATCAGTAATTTTTAAAGGCTTTTTAATTAGTTATGGAACAGTTAATTTAGCAGTTTTGTTTAAATTTCCAGGTTGCCCCATACAAGAGGATTCGTAAAGTGGCATTTGTAGCTTCAATACCCAAAAATCCGTCAGGCAAGATTCTCAGGAAGGATCTCATCAAGCTTGCGACATCCAAACTTTGAATGACAGGGGCTTTTGCCCAAACAGAGGGCCTGAAAACAGAAAAGTAGTGGTTCTATTTCTCATTCAATATCTTGTTTATGCATGTGGCTAAATTATGCTGTACTAAAACCCCTTATGCTTGTTTATATATATTTTGCCTTTTTTACTGAAAATTAGATTTTTTTTTTTTTTTTCTGGTAATGACAGTATGTGAATAAACTGAGGGGCCACATTTGTGCATGTGTAGGATGTATCATGTTTTACCCAATTTGAACTCCGGCATGCTCTGGTGTGAGCATTGGAAATCTATATAATTGTGCTGACATGTTTTGAATTGCACTTTTAAACTATAAAACATGATAAGAAAGTTACCTAGATTAGAGGAACAAACGATTTCGTCATATTTGTAATTGCACAATAACTTATGCATAAGCAGATCTAATTCATGGCAGGACTCGGCATCGGATTCGGATAGATCCAATCCAGTTGGGATCAGATTTATAAATTGCCTAATATTTTATCGAGATGTTGTACTATTCGATTGGATTTGTTTCGGATGAAATCGGATTGATTAGAAGCAATCCATTCGGATTTAACTAGTAACTAAAATAATTTTAAATATAAAAATTATCTAAAAGGCCCCTAAAATCGCCATCCTTTGTGTAGACAGCAAAATGGCCCTTCTTCCTCTTCCTCCACTTCTCTAGACTCTCACTTAGCTTCATAGAAGAAGTACGCTTTTCTATCAAAATGTTGATTTTTGGTTTCGAAGGCTTTGATGGGTTCTTTTTCTGATAAAAAGGATTTCGGCTAGTTATGAGACAGATATATTTAAAGGCAGGCGAAGAAGGTGAGCTGAAGTGATAAAATCGAAGATTGGTGATATGTGGAAGGAGTGAGTGGCTGTGACTTGAAACGACATTTGATGCCGGTGCGCTTTCGATGTGCTAATCTATTTTAATGCAAGGAAAACCCACATGCACTACTAGCTTTAAGTTAACGGGAGACAGTAATTGATCGAGTTTTGCTTGGAGAAGACCTAGTTCCTCTAACTTCTAAATCAATTTTCGTGCAAGTAGGATTCGAGACAAACATGTGAGCTCTATTAAATAATAATTTGCAATTTGCTTCTTACTTGATATATTTTACGCTTATGTATAATTTACTAGAGAACTCTTCTTCTTTTTCGATCGATCCTTTATGTACATTTTACGCATTAGAGCGGTTATGGTTTTACCGTTTTACTTAAATCTGAAAGCATAACGGATGAGAACATAAAATATTTGGTACATATATTTACTTAACAAATATTTTCTATTGATATATGTGTGCGGATTAATTTGAGTCCGAACAAAATGATTTATATGTAACTTTAGTTTATATAGTAGCCAATTTTTAGTGTTAAGCTGTAACATTGAGACCTTCTCAGCGTTATTATTTCATGCTGTGGCTCCAAAATATTAATTCCACTTTTTTCCCGCTATTTATGAAAAACTTACCCATATGTGTATATATATCTAATAGCTAGTGATTTTAAACACACCCTCAATTTACAGCTAAGAGGCTTTTTCCGACTACCATCTACCTATTTCTTTTTATGGGTGCCAAATGTAACATCATTTGGTTGTTGATGTTATTGTTCCATAACTTCATCTTTACATCTTCAAGTTCTTTATTTCTGTCCAAATATTCAATGTGATTATCCATTTCGGCTTCTGTAACTTTTGTGTCAATTTCATGATCAATTAATTTTTGATGTTTTAATGTCGATTTGCGCTAAAAGAAATTTAGATGTATTTCATGTTTGCTTCTAGCATTAAACAATGACAAAAAAAAAAAAAGCAACAAATAGAATATTAACTAATAACAAAACCTGAAAAAAAAAAATCAAACTGAATTTTGCTGTTGTTGAAATTTCTTCGATTGATATGATGACGATGGAAGTCAAGTGCGTAAGATAAAGAAGAGTCGAGGCGGAAAGCAAAAGCATGAGTTTTTGGCCTCTTGGGTCTAAAGATTTATTCCAAAACTATGTGCTTTGGGAAAGTTAAAAGAAAAAAAAACAAATAATTACCATTGATTGTAAAATATGACAGATGTAAATATATCCTTCAATAAAATCTCAGTTTAGCACTGGATTTTATTTTATAATGTATTAAAATTTATGTATTTTTTTTTTAATTTTAACTTATCTCTTATTTTATTAAAACTAGAATTCCCTTATTTTATAAATATTGTATAAAAATTTTAAAAAAGGTCAAATAGTCGGTATATTAGTTTCCTTTTTCAGCTTAACTTAATTTATAATAAGCTCTTCATTATGTGTGTGTGTGTGTATATTCTGCTCGCTGCAAATTAAAATAGAAAATATTATATTTAGCTTACAAAATATATTGAAGTAAAAGATTCACATGGACTTGAATTTGTGCAAATGATTAAGCATATCATTCTCCTAATCAATGACCATATGCCATTTGTTATTTGCTACGTTAAATTATTTAATATGCATTCATATATATGGTAAAAAAATATATATATTATTATTAATACCACCTGGTTCTACTGAGTTGTAAAAGCTATCGAAGGAAACAATGGTTGATCTCACCAAAGATGAAGTTTTTTTTCATTTACCGTTGGAAAATAAAAGTAATTTTCATCATCTATCTTATTACAATTTTTTAGTCGACTTTCATCTTTAAAGTCTTTGCCATACTTAGAATGATTGATCCCAAACATAATGAATGATGGGTGCATGTCTTGACCAAAAGATAAAGAGAAAAAGAAGTCGAGGGAAAAAAGGGTAAAATATCCAAAGCAACTTTCACATATATATATACAAACAAATTAAAGTTATGGTGATATTTGAGCCACGACTGAAAGAGGTGAAAGAAAGCTTAGTTTCATGGCAGGTGAAAATATTGTTTTGCATGTGCAATAGCAAGCTATGACTGAAATGGCCACGTCTTTATCCATATAGTGGTTTTGCTTCCCATAGCCATCAAGTTTCTTTTCCATATCCGCTGAATCTATATATATTATTGGAACTTCATGTGCATGGTGGTAAAATAAATAAACATCATGATCGGCAGAAAAATCACAGAGAATTTTTCAAACAAAAGCAATTTGGATTTGATATAAAGTTAGGAAAGAAGTAATGACGAAATTTGACAAGCCTTTTCCTAAATAATTAGACAGCGCACAATAGAATTTTATTAGAATAAATTAAGGATAATATGATTAATTAATATATGTATTATATGTATTTTTAAATTTAATATAATTACAACGTGTGTGTGTACATATATATATTATAATATAATTTATTTATTATATGTTATTCTAAAATTTTTCGTAAGTGAAAATAAAGTGAAATTTACTAATTTTTATAATATTTTTTCCACGAGTCCCGATGATGGTCTAACACTTCACCTCGTGTGAACTCTGAAGCCTGAACTTCAGGTTATATATAATTCCGAGTTGCGATTATTATTATTATTATTTTCAAATTGAGCTTTTCGGAGTTCTAATTAACAAAATCTTGTACTACGCATGTACTCAATAAGTATACTGGTTAAGAGATTTTATGTCTGTTATGTTCTATATATATACACACACTATCAATAACTCGCTTATCTTTAATCTGAACTTAATCAATAAAAACTTATATGAGAGGAGAATCATTCTGGGTCCGTACATTGACATAGCAAATATTCAACTTTAATTTGTTTGAATTATTAAAAAAAAAAAAAAGTGGCTTTAGCGCAATATGGAATCTCCTGATTGTCGAGTCAAAGACACTACGTACATGATAATAGAGAAAATACAACATAAGATACAGTATACTTGCAAATTAAATTAAAGCTGGTTAGCTAGATAGAAATTAAAGGAAATGGTGATGAAAGCAAGGTGACATGCGTGTGGTGGCTGCGGCATTATTGGCTATTGAGTAGGAATATTTATCTCTAAAAAAGACGAGCTTTAAAAAAGAGTCGGCCACTCATTCACTGGGGCCATTTCTTACGATGATTGCAGCCAAACCTGGGGTCATCGAGTCAAAGTTTCCAGTTAATTCAATAATTAACTGTATCAAACAAATCGTATAGTCCTTAATAATTAATCCTAGTGCACATAAATGTAGCTCTCCGAATGATAGCAATATAATTTTTTTTGTAAAGAGCATTGAATAAATTGAACTGAGTCAAAGAATTAATATAGTTCCACTCTATCACACACACACACACACACACACGTATATATAACATAAGATAAGGGCGAGCTAGCATGAGTAATTTCTTAGAGATGGGTGAGGTCATGGAATTGATTTCGAGCCCAGCAAGTACAGCTATTTCAGCTCCTCCATTCCAAATTAATTAATCACCATTGCTTGATTCAGCCCCTAGAACACCAAGAAGCCCGTTAGCTTCACGTTTAATGACACCAATTGCGAGCCCTATGAAGAAGGCGATCGCAAGTGTGCATGGTCACTTAGAAGAGGTTGGTCATTTCACCAAACTTGACTCTCAAGACGCTTGGCTTCCCATCACTGAATCTAGAAATGGTAATGCGTACTACTCAGCGTTTCACGCTCACTCTTATGATATGTTTGGTTTGAAAAAATATAAGGAGAGGAGAGGAGATGAAAAAAAATAAGAAGAGAAAGATAAAATTTATGTTCCAACCAAACAATAAAAATGAGATCAACCTTATTCTTTTATTAATTTTCTTTCCTCCTCTTTTTTTTATTCTTTTTCTCTCCTACTATTTTTTTCAACCAAACATAGACTTAGTTCAGGAATCGGTGTGTGTTCAGGCCCTTGTTCTTCCTCTAGCTTTCACTACTCTCGGCTGGTAAATAATGAATTTGTTGGTGATCATAATTATAAGCTTTTAGTTTTTCTTTTCCTTCTTTTTTTCATTTTTAATCCATATTGTTGTAGAATTTTGTAATGTAAAATGAACCCAATCATTATCATATTTTGCAGGACCAGGGAATTATATGTCTCTCGTTAGTTTTCATATGGCAGCTATACACTTTGTGGTTACTGATTCAGCTGCATGAATCGGAATCTGGGACACGCTACAGCAGATACCTCCGTCTCCAATGGCAGCTTTTGGTAAGCAGCGTCCTATGTGGTACAAGCACTACAGGACAGGCTTTAATTTGGTGTTAATCATGACTTACGTGCACCTTTTTTTTTTAAAATAAATACAAATTTGACAAACGGAAGTCAATGCTATTTTTTTTTTTTTAAAGTCAACCTCCATAAGATGTAGTGTGATTCGTTGAAGAGTTGTAATATTTAAATAGAAAAATTAAACAGAAAAAAGGACAGAATTAATTACTATTTTATACATGTATAAAGTAGCATGCTCCATTTCCTGCTCAAAGGCAGACTCCTGTCGCCTGAGTATTTGCACTTCATTTGCTATGGTCTGCATTAATGATTCAAGCATCTTCTGTAGCTCTGCTATTAATACTTGTACCTCCAAAAAAAAGCATCCTGATCTCTCGACTATCGGCTGACCTTAACTAAATAATCAATTTACACTTTCACACCATTCCTTGTGTCTTTTTTCAGGCTACATCATTTTTTTTTTTGGCTGAAGATAGACGAATACAGCTTAGTCCTAACTTGAGACTACAAAAAGCACATAAAGCCTATAAGCACTAACGCAAGTGAACCCTAATCATGACCAACCAAAACCGCCAAGATAGAATCCCGGAAAAGACCTGGCTTACCTTCACAGATACTCAATCAGTATTCACCTTAATTGATAATCAATATCTTTGGATCGGAGAGGAATAAGACAAACCCAACTCCTCCATCATTTCCCTATCAATACCATAACAAACATGGGAAGCTGCTTGCAAAGTTCAATATATATGTGCTAAATAATCAGCTTGAATAAAATACTGGCTTACATGCTCTTTCATTTAATGGGGGGAAAAAAAAAGCCAACTAATAATTAACGCATGATTGTGGGATTTTTAGGATGAAAAAAAGGGAAGTTGCTTGCTCTCTTCCCACTCATGTATCTATCAGGAGGCACTTGTGTGACCTTGGTCATGATAGGATGCGGTGACAGTGAGACATGCAACGTTACTCAAACAACTGTAGAGTGGTACTTGGTGTTCATTAGCGCAGCAGTTGTTCTGGCTCAACTTCCCACTTAAATTCAATCGCTGGACTTTCCCTGATCAGAGCAATCACTGCCGTTAGCTACTGTACAATCATTTGGGTTGTGTCCATCATTAAAGGTGGGCCCGTGGGTGTCTCCTACGAGCCGGAGAAGGAGACATCAGACGTGGCTACCATTTTCGGTACTCTCAGTTCACTTGGGTTAATAGCCTTCGCTTTCAGAGGCCATGATCTTGTGCTCGAAGTACAAGTAAAGTCAACCTTTTCACTCAAAGAAATAGCAATATATTCAATTTAAAATGTATATACTGAAACTCATGAATTTTGAAAAATTATAATTATAACAATCTTGTTGCAGGCGACCATGCCTTCTACTGCAAGAAACCTTCGCGTATACCGATGTGGAGAGTAGTGAAGTTCGCGTATTTGATTATTGCGATGTGTTTGTTTCCTCTTGCAATAGGGCGGCCATCGCGCATATGGAAATTTGGTGAGAGCAACGCCAACACTATCTGTTTTGTCTCTGTTTACTTTCCTTTTGTTTCTTTAAGGCTAATTATACACACACACACACATATATTGTGCTTACTGCCAGATGCCTGGGAATGAAGGGATGTTCGATGCCTTGTACAAATACCATAATCATGACACATCAAAAGTGCTTCTGGGATTGACAAGCTTATTTGTTGTGATTAGCAGTCTCAGCTCATTTCAGATTTATGCTATGCCAGTGTTTGACAATTTGGAATTCAAATATACTAGCAAATATAACAATCCATGTCCATGGTGGCTCCGCTCGGGTATTAGGGTCTTCTTCGGAAGCGTCAAATTCTTTATATCAGAGGCACTACCATTCTTGCGCAACTTGGCTGCATTGATTGGAGGGATTGCGTTACCTATAAGGCACTACCATTCTTGCGCAACTTGGCTGCATTGATTGGAGGGATTGCGTTACCTATAACCTTGGCACGCATCCATGCTTCATGTGGATCCACATTAAAAATCCCATTATATATAGTGCTTGGGCATTAGGAATTTTAGGAATGGTTCTCAGTATTCTAGTGGTTATTGGAGCAAAATGGAGTTTAGCTACCATGGGAATTGAATTTCACTTCTTCAAGCCTCAGTAGAAGCAACAGCCAGAAGGAACACGCTGGCTTGGGGGCTTTAGATGTTCACTAAAACTCTAAAAGTCCCAAGTGAAATTCCGCCTACAGTTATGATGAAAGCAACAAATTAGCGAACGACCACACCACTTCCTGACACTATCGTGTGATATATCCTTGCTTCAGAAACAAGAAATGTGACAAAAATATATCCAATTTTATTACTTATGCAAAAAGTACTCTAAACTGTCCATTCAGCAACTCATACACTAGAAGATATCACAAAAAGGAAATTCATCTGCAACTCATAACTAGAAGATATCACAAAAAGGAAATTCATCTTTTGGCAATTTCATTAATAATCAAATTTTGACATATTTCTCAAAGCCACTGATTCTACGGTGATGTAGTAGTAAGAAAGGCATCTTCTACAGCCCATCTTTGTTCATGAGACACCCCAACTTTACACTTTTGAGTGATAAAAGCACATTACTTTGATAACCAACTGTTGGAAGTGATCACGTCGGTCATTCTTTAATCAATGTGCTCTGGGTGCGACTACACAATCAAATAAACCAATGCAAACTCAGACCAAATGCAAGGGCCAGTAACTTTGATGATTTACAGAACAAAAGTTGGGTACTTGAAAAAACTTTTCGACTTGTATTGTTCTACATAGACAATGGAAGAAGCATCCTTCGTTTCTTCTTCCTAGCCAATCTCACTTGTTTTGTAACTTTCATGCATAAAAGCAGAAGCATTGTGATGCTTACTAAGATAATAGCAAGTCGCATATGCCTAAAGTATAATGAAACTGCTGAGAAGACCAGGAAAGCCAGAATGACGAGTTCCCATATTACAAATATCACAACATCCACCCTGCATCCACAGCAAGTGGGCAAAAGACACAACCACTATTATAAGGGTTCTTATTAAACACCAAAACGAAAACAATAGAAGCAAAGTCTAAAATTAGACATCCCTAAACAAAGCTGTAGATGAGATGACAAAATATATTTGAACAGCAATAAAATCGAGCATGCCTGTATAGTTACCAACATGATATAAAGCCAAAGATTACTCACACCCATTCACAATACAATTTCAATCCTCTGAAATTTCTGTGGAAGAAGCTTGACCTAACAAAAGCAAGCAATAAACACCTCATCCATACTAGTTCAGCAGTTATCATTAAGAACTAAAACAAAAGTTCATTATCCCACTATTGCCTCGTCAAATCTCTAACCATTGACCAATCACCCACAGAGAATATTCTTAAATTTGCCTCATTTTCTAGATATATTCTTATCTTCTCTTTACTTCATACACATCCATAAAATCATCATTTCCTCAGCCGTAATTAAATGCCATTTTTGAGGCAGCAAGAAAAAATCAGGCAAAAACTATTTTCTTTCAAAATCTTCTGACAGAGAAAAGAATTCAAAGTTTAAAGTTGGAAGTCACAAAACTAAAGGGAATTTGAAAATATGAATACATTATTTTAGGTGGCACTGTGAAATGGCATCTTAAGATTACATAAATTAGAAGGCATAGAATTTATCTAATCACATCATAAACACCACATCAAAACAGATTTCTCGCACTTTCATATGTTAAACATAACCATTGCGTAGAATAAGCAATCCAATAATTTACTTTTTTTTTTTTAATAGCATCATAAAAATTATTTATTACCAACTTTTTGGCTTACCTACATTTAAGGATTCAAATTAAAACTAATGAAAATTCTCTAAATCAGTTAATCGAGCTAAATGCTAAAGTTGTAAACCAGTGTTTGAATTGTAACAGCGATAATTTAATCGTACAATGAAACGACAAAGAAAATATCAAAGCAAATGTTCATAACTGTAAAATTATAAAATAAATGTGAAATTAAGGAAAATTAAAATACCTAGAAGAAGAGATATTAGAAGTGGAAGAGAAGAAAGAGACAGAGGCCCAATCGTGCTTCGATCGATTTTGATATTCCCTCAATTGTTCTACCAGATTTGATCTCGTTATCATCGCTGCCTTCACCTTTGTTTGTCTATCAAGAATTTGCTTTACGAATCGTTTGCGAGTGGAGATTTCACAGAGCCAAAAGACGAATTGAACGATGCACCGATACAAGGACAGCAGAGAGAGCATCACCGTTCAATTGGTTTTGGTTCTGGCTTCGTTTACGTGCACCTTCTCCCACGATAATTTTACCCCCTTTTCTTTTTAGTTTGTTTAATCTCAAATTTTATATATTTTTTTAATCCTTGTTTCATTAAGCTTGCTTTTTAAAACAGAGCCGGCAGCTTTGACGGGTTGAACTTGACCCGCTTAAAATCCGAGTAGGGGCCGGTCATAATTGGGCTACGTTTGAAGGCCCAAACCCAATCGGACACAAAAACGGAAAAGACAGCAAACTCCCTAACAAAATTAGCGCAATCTTTTAATTGGTGGTTAGTCTTTTCGGGATATTTTTAAGCTGAAGAGCTTTATGATAAACCCAAAATGGAAACACCGCGAGAACCCTCCGATAACGCAAACGACGATGTCGTTTCAGACGAGTCTTCGCCGGAAACTGATGCAACGCTCTCTCCCATTCAAATCGAAACCCATGCGGAAACTGATGAGCTCCAGAACGCTACGGAAACAAATACGACACTCGAGGCTCCCGTTTCGGACTCGCTAGACGACTCTTCTGATCCAATTCCCGAAGATCAACAGCCCCAAAACCCTAACCCTGCCGAGCCGGGCCCACCTCCGAGGAAACGACGCCGTAGAAAGCGCTTCTTCACTGAAATCAACGGCAATCCATCCTTAGCGAGGAACCGACGGCCCAGATTCTCCTGCCTTGCTAAAGAAGTCGACACCGAAGCCCTAATTGCAATCTCAGTTGGTTTTCCAGTTGATTCACTTACTGAAGAAGAAATCGAAGCCAATGTAGTTTCCAAAATTGGGGGTACCGAGCAAGCTAATTACATTGTCGTGAGAAATCACATTCTATCACTCTGGAGATCGAATGTTTCTGTCTGGTTGACGCGTGAGCTGGCGCTCGAGTCAATTCGTTCCGAGCACAAAACCCTAGTTGACTCAGCGTATAATTTTTTACTAGAACATGGGTACATCAATTTCGGGCTAGCGCCGCCTATTAAAGAAGTGAAATTGGGGTCATTCGGTGGAGTGGAAAGGGGTAATGTGGTGATAGTAGGTGCTGGACTTGCGGGGTTAGTGGCGGCGAGACAGTTGATTTCAATGGGGTTTAAAGTAGTCGTTTTGGAAGGCAGAAAACGTCCCGGTGGGCGTGTGAAGACACGCAAGATGAAGGGTGATGGAGTGGTGGCTGCAGCTGATGTTGGTGGGAGCGTCCTCACTGGAATAAATGGGAACCCACTTGGTGTTCTTGCTAGACAGTTAGAATTGCCACTTCATAAGGTGAGAGATATTTGTCCTTTGTATTTGCCTAACGGTAAAGCAGTTGATGCTGATATGGATTCTGGAGTAGAGGTATCATTTAATAAATTGTTGGATAGAGTTTGTAAGCTTAGACATGATATGATTGAGGAATTTAAATCTGTAGATGTTCCATTAGGGATTGCACTTGAAGCTTTTAGAAATGTTTATAAAGTTGCTGAGGATTTGCAAGAGAGAATGCTCTTGAATTGGCATTTAGCAAATTTGGAGTACGCAAATGCTTCCTTGATGTCTAATTTGTCAATGGCTTATTGGGATCAGGATGATCCATATGAGATGGGTGGTGATCATTGTTTTATTCCTGGAGGCAATGAACGGTTTGTTAGAGCACTTGCTGAGGATCTTCCAATATTTTATCAACGGACTGTGCAGAGTATTAGATACGGTGTTGATGGGGTTATGGTTTATGCTGGTGGGCAGGAGTTTCGCGGGGACATGGTTCTTTGTACAGTGCCATTAGGTGTGCTTAAGAAGGGAACAATTGAGTTTGTACCTGAACTTCCTCAACGGAAGAAAGATGCAATTCAGAGATTAGGATATGGATTGCTTAATAAAGTTGCAATGCTGTTTCCACACAATTTTTGGGGTGGAGAGATTGATACATTTGGGCATTTGACAGAAGATTCAAGTATGAGAGGCGAGTTCTTTTTATTTTATAGCTATTCTTCTGTATCAGGAGGTCCACTTCTCGTGGCTCTTGTTGCTGGGGATGCTGCAATTAAGTTTGAAGAAATGTCACCGGTAGAGTCTGTGAATAAAGTATTAGAGATACTGAGAGGTATTTACCATCCAAAAGGGATTGTTGTTCCAGATCCAGTTCAGGCAATCTGTACTCGTTGGGGCAAGGATCGCTTCTCATATGGGTCTTATTCCTACGTTGCTGTTGGTTCTTCGGGTGATGATTATGATATTCTTGCTGAGACTGTGGGGGATGGGAGAGTTTTCTTTGCAGGGGAGGCAACTAATAAACAATATCCGGCGACAATGCATGGAGCCTTTTTAAGTGGGATGAGAGAGGCTGCTAACATACTTAGAGTGGCCAAAAGGAGGTCATTGGCTCTAACTAATAAAGCATATAATGAGAGTGAGGACAATGGTAATTTGGATAAGTTGTTTGAGACCCCTGACCTGACATTTGGGAGATTCTCTGCTTTGTTTGATCCAAAGTCTGTTGATCTAGAATCTGATGTCTTGTTAAGGGTCAAATTCCTAGGTGAAAATTTTGATTCTGGTCATCTCAGTCTCTATGGTTTGGTATCAAGGAAGCAGGCCGTTCAGCTGAGTGAGTTAGATGGTGATGGAAACAGGATGAAAATGTTACATGATAACTTCAGGGTGAAGTTGGTTGCCAGGAGAGGTGTATGTAATGCCACGGAGTCTCTTATTACAAGAATTAAAGCAACTAAATTCAGCCTAAATGATGGGGTTTGAAAAGACTCTGGGCAGAAAAGAAAAGATTTTTCATTTGCTTTGAGAAATAGGTAGAAGTAGTTGACTCTAGCTTCCCACATTTTTTTCCCCTCTCGATTCATTAAATTTAAGATGGAGAAAGCCAAAATTCAATTTTGTGGATACATGCAGATTCACTGGACTAGAGATATTGGATTTGAATTTTAAACATGATTGATTTAATTGCAAGCTTTTGTCTTGTCAATTAACTACATCATTGTTGTGGTTTTAAGTCATAATTGAAATGAACATAGCTTTCTATTTGACCATCCTAATAATCTCGTTACTCAGAAGTTTCCGCTTTCAAAATTCCTTTGCGTCCTCTTTACTTTAATCGTTCAGTACTCCCTATGAATTGCATGCATGCATGACTAAAGCTCCTTTCACTCCACAAAATCTCCGCCAACGCAAATAATGAATTGAAGACGAATACAAACCCAACTCAGTAAACCATGACACTAAACTAGGCGCAAAATGGGCTTTTGGCATAATAAGCCTAACCCAAACTCCTACCTGTCTCAAGACTAGCTCGTTTGTACTTTGACGTGGACACTGTAATTCAGTGGCCCGCCTTAAATAAGGGAGTTAAGGGACCTAATCTTCAAAGAATTCCAGAATACTTTTTGTCGAATTAGAATAAAGCTCCCTCGGGCTCTGATAGTTGCCCTATCCACTAAAGAAAAATAAATGAAAAACTTCATACCCGCCTGCCTTACGTAGCTCATTACGAATTGGCTACTAATGACATTATCTATCAACTAAATCATCAGCCAATATAAAGTAAAGGTTTATCATATTTCACAGTAGCAGACAATTAGAACCAGTCACGTGCTAACGTTCAAATACGGGCACATGTGGCCACACAAAATGGTACTATTGTGAAAATAATTACTATTTCTATTTGAGAAAGGAATTAGCGACATCTTAACCGGCCAAATGTCCACAAGCACACAAAATGGTACTATTATCAAAATAATTATTTATATTTCAGAAAGGAATTGGCGACATCTTAACCGGCCAAATGTCCACAAGCATTCCCCAAAGCAACGTTTCTTGGTAAAGTGCAACGTTTTAAGGCATCAACTCAACTCAGCCCAATTATAAAATGAATTTGCGCAGGAAAGTAAACAAAACCAACCAGTCGCGCAAATCTCGAAACGCCCAAACTTCTTCTTATAGACGCAACTTCCACGTGGCCCCACCTGAAAGAATTATCTGGGCCCCCACACCGACCTTCCCCTAATTTATCCTCTCAAAGACCGACACTTTCGGGTCCCACCGAGGACAAGCATTCACGCTATTCGTACACGTGTCACCACTTCTTTCGGTCGTATCCCGGCACCACCATTACGGTACAGCGTGTCTCCCTCTCCATTTTTCTACTTTCTTCTTTTCTGTTAAATCTCCATTCTCCTCTTTTAAAACCCGCTCCACTCGCCTTAAGGATTCGACACGTTCACCGACAGACAGCTGTCGACAAATTGCAGCGAGTTGTGATTCTTAACTTATTCGAGAGAGTGGATCGATTGTCTTCTGCTTTGTTTTAAGGTACCCATCGGTTACAGAAACTAGTTTTGATTGGCTAACCCAATGGGCTTTCATATCATCCTCATCGCGTCAGATACGCGTGGTGTGATACTATAAAAGCACACATACTCTCTGTCTTCGATAAGCAGAGATCCATCCATCAGAAAACCCGAAAAATTTGTTCATTTCACGTACTACATATCACTGTGTTCTTGATCGTTGATCTGTTTTGAAAAATTGTTGTGTGTGATTGTGATATATATATATATATATACCTTGGTGATAACTGACAAGTATGGCTGAAGAGATCAACCGCCAGCAGAAGAGCCATGAGCACCAGCCGAGTGTTGGTACAGAGGGTGCAGTGGAGACCAAGGATCGTGGGATGTTTGATTTCTTGGGGAAGAAAGAAGAGGAGAAACCTCAACATCACGATCAGGAAGTGATCGCCACTGAGTTTGAGAAAGTTCATGTCTCGGAGCCTCAGTCAAAGGTAGAGGAACACAGAAAGGAGGAAGAGGAAGAGAAGAAGCCTGGTCTCTTAGACAAACTTCACCGATCCAACAGCAGCTCTAGCTCTGTAAGTTTCTGTTTCGTTATTCGTGAATCATCTTAATTTATGACCAAAAAAAATTAACTAAAAATAAAAACAATCTGAATGAATGATCTTAAGTATCGTATTTTAAATTGTTTTGTGTGCGCGCGCGCGCAGTCAAGCGATGAGGAGGAAGGCGATGATGAGGAAAAGAAGAAGAAGAAGAAGGAAAAGAAGGGACTGAAGGAGAAGCTTAAGGAGAAAATATCAGGTGAGAAAGAAGAGGACACGACAGTCCCTGTAGAGAAACTTGATGATGCCCCTCACCACCAGGAACAAGCCCATCCTGAAGAGAAGAAAGGATTTCTCGACAAGATGAAGGAGAAACTACCAGGACAGCAAAAGAAACCTGAAGATCATCAAGTCACTTCTCCTCGTGCTGCTGAGCACGACACATCAGTCGAGGCTCATGACGGAGAGGCCAAGGAGAAGAAGGGCATTTTGGAGAAACTCAAGGAGAAGCTCCCTGGCTACCATACCAAGTCTGACGGCGAAAAGGAGAAGGACAAAGAAACTGCTGCCCATTAATTAAGAAGATTAAATTTGGAAATTGGAATGTGTTTTGATACAATTTATGTTGATGCCTGTCTCCTGTTTGTGTGTGGTTTGTTTAGTTCTTTCTTCTTTGTAATGCCTTTTTTTTTTTTTTTGACTTTTTAATTTGCTTTTATTACCATTTGGATTTATGCTTAATATGTAATTGCTGTTTGATGTACTTTTGAGTATGTCTATTGTCTCTCTCTCTCCTTTGTTTTTTTTTTTTTGGTTTTTTTTTTTTTTGGGTTCTCCCAACTAAACAACGTGAAATAATTTCGTTGCTGTATAAGTTTTGGTAAATTTTGGTGTGATCACCACCATTAGGGATGGCAGAAATGTCTTAGTTATTTGGGGATTTTTTTTATTTGGAGTGAGTGCTGGATAATTTTATATTTAATTTTTATTTAGATAATATTATATTTGAGTTTTTATTTAGAGGGGGGATAGGAATTATTTTTACCTTTTTTTTTTTTTTGGAGAGAAAGGATGGGATTAATTAGGATCGGGTATTGGGTAAGCATAATTATTAATATTCGTTAATTGAACTGATTGGATACGAGTATTAAATTATTAAAATTTGTATTGATTTATAAATTTATTTCATTATTTATTTTTATTAATTTTAAAATTTCAAAATATTAACTAATAATTAATTTTAAATTCAAATATTAAAATCTTAAAAGATGAACCTGAATAATTAAATGTTTATTGATTGAAATATTTAATTGATTTAATTGTGGGTTATTTTAGAACTTTAGGGGATAACAAGTTTGTTATTTTAAATTTTAATTATTTTTATGAGGTCTGATTTAAAATGTTAATTTAATTATTGTAATATGGATCAGAAAAAAAATAAATTGATTTATAATAATTTTTTTAAAATAATTAAAAGTGGTCTATATTTTTTTAGTACCAATTATTATTAGGTGGAAGTACAATTATATGAATCTATTTTTTAAAACTTATTTATGTATTTAGAAATTTTAATTTTCAATTTAATAGAATTTTATGTTTTTTATTATATTAGTTATTTTATCAAATTATTATTTAATTATTAAGTAGTTATATATTTTTTATTAAAATAAATTTAATATTTTAATGTTAAATTTACTTACATTCGTTTAAAATTTGAACAGATATAAGTTGGCGACGGGAATGTCTACGGCTTAGGTATAAATAATATTTGCTCTATTGCTATTCATATCCTCCGTAATTCTTTATTTTTCTATTTTTAATTTAATTTTATTGTATTTTTAAATTTATTAATAAATAAATAATAAAATTTAAATTATAAAATATTAAATCAGTATAATATTAAATATTAAAATATTTATATAAATATATTATAAAATTTTTAGGTTTAGTTAATTAATTACAGTCCTAAATTATTATTCGATTAGATTTTATTTAAAAAATTTTAACCTAAATTTTTTGTTCTAAATTTTATTAAATAAAGCAAAAATTTTTTATTAAAAATATTAATTTTAGTATTTATATTTATTTTATTATTAATATAAAAGTAAATTTTTTATTATAATATACGAAAGATTTATGAAAATAATTATATATAATATACGAAAGATTTATGAAAATAATTATATTTTGATAATTTAAATTTTATAGTATAATTTTTGTAATAAATTAATATTAATATAAGATATATGATTAAATTTTATTGTTATTTAAATTTTTTTAATATAATTAAATTAAATTTATAAATTAAAAATATATTAATTATTTAAAAATTTATTAAGGGAACGAAATCTTTAAAGATCTTTTTATTATTATCCAAGGGAGCAGGGATGCTCTTGAACGATTATGATGAGAATAAAACAAGAAAAGGAACCATACACAATAATACAGATATATCGGTCTCATCCCCTACCCTCCATGCCATACCGTCATCGATTGCTTTAAAGCCCCCACCTGGTGCTTTCTTTTGTTAATGAATTGTTAAAGTTTGAAAAAACGCTGATTGCGGATAACTCAACGTCATGCACGTGAATTGTGGGCTTTTGTAGACGTGGACACTGGCAAGAGCCGATGAGTCGACGTTGTAAAATCTGACACGATTCATAGATCTCAAACAAATAAATGAGATTCGTTGATTAAATTTATACAATTACTGAATAAGTTGGTTCGTGATAATCTTATTAATAATTCTATTAGAATTGAATTTAGATTTTCTAATACGATAATTTATTTTTCACATAATTAATTACTTAAATATATTATACTGTGTATATCGTAATTAATATATTTGTGTTATATTTTTATATTTTAAATATCATTTATTTATATTTAAAATCATATTTAAAATAAAATCGATTAAAAATTAAAGCATGTAAAACTATTAAATTTCTAAGATTATGTTTAAAACGTGATTTTTTTTTTCTAAAAGTAGAATGTTTTAAAATGTATTAAATGTTTTATATTTTAAAGCGAAAATAAATAGATGGCGTTTCAACTTCAGAGGCCACTGGAATGACGAATGATGAATATGGCCAGCTGTACTAGTGGGTCCATGCATATTCTCGACGTGTAACTGTTTGGATCTCTAGAGTCTTCGTTAAGTGTAATGATTCAAATCAGACTCTAATTTGAAAAGACGATTCATCTATCATTTAATCTAACATTTTTAAATGAGAAGAGTGGAAGATATAGGTGAGCTGTCCGAAAACTTTTTTCTTAAAGTTCTGTTATATATATGCATAATTTTAATAAATTAAAAATTAAAAATTTAAATAAAATTATTATCTATTTAATGTATTAAAAAAATTCTAAAAATTTAAGATAATATTTTTAATAATATCAAAATTATAAAATATTTAAAGACAGTGATAAGAAAATATTTTAGAATTGAATAAGAATTATATGAGAGTGTGTGACTTAAACTATTAATTAAGTTGTGCAGAAATATATCTTTAATCTGCTACATTAGAATTCATGATCAAATATGTCTTTATTCCAATCGGTATCTCATGGAGAGGATAGGTTGGTTCGATTAAAAAAAATCTTTTCTATGATCATTCCCAAGCATGCCGAAGCATGAGCAGGCTCCGTAAGATCCAGTAGAATAAGTGATGTGGCATAAAATCAAATGGATTCGATCTTATACATACGCGAGGAAGGTAATCAAAAAAGAAAGAAGATGAGTTCTTTATTTTTATCACTTAGGAGCCGTGCGAGATGAAAGTCTCATGCACGGTTTTGAATGAGAGAAAGAAGTGAGGATAGAGCTAGACGAAGCGAAAAGGGTTTTCCATGAGATGGGAAATGAAAACTATTAGTCCCACACGAAATTTGTGAATAAGTGATTGTCTGATAATGAGCAAGGCATATCCGTCTTTCTGCCAAACAGTATGTGTTGAACTCATAATTCATGAAAATGCTTTGGTTCTCATCTTTCAGAGACTATGAGTGTAATAGGAGTATCTATCGACGAAAAGATCACCCTAAGATGATTATCTAATGGCTATTGAGAACGAATCAAATCAGATAGTTCTATTTTTCAATCTTTCTGACTTGCTCCTACGGAACCAAGGCGGAAAAGATTGAGAAAAATCAATCATTCACAACCATTAATGAAGGATTCCTCGAACAGTTAAGGATTAGTGATCTTTTTTAGAAATCGATTTTAGAGGATCGATTTTTTACCAAGGTACGGAATGTATCGTCAAATATTCAATATGATTCCACAAGATCTAGTTTCGTTCAAGTAACGGATTCTAGCCAATTGAAAGGATCTTTTGATCAATTCAGAGATCATTTCGATTCCATTAGTAATGAGGATTCAGAATATCATATATTGATCAATCAAAGAGAGATTCAAAATGAAAATTGGATTTATATAACAAGAGAAAGGTTTCCCATTACTTAGCCGGAAAGATATGTGGCCATGAAATAGGGATTAAATGGAAGAGAATTGATTGGGTGGTAGAGTTTTGAAAACACCTGTCGATCCATGGATTTTCCTTCATTTTGTCACATTTCGCTCAAAGGATTGAACGGAGGTAGTGCATCAAGCTGTTTGCAAGCTTCCCCAGAGATCCCAGATGAGGACTTTTAGTTATTAACTATTTATATTGCTTAAAAATAAAAAGAAAATTTATTAACTAACATTGTAATTGATAAAATAAAAATTAAAAAAATATTTTCATATAATAAGGTTTGGGGTGCGGTTCCCACCCCATTAAGAGTTTGAGAATTATTTTTCTCTCATTCTCCACTCTATTCTTAAAAAATTATTGAAAATTCGTCTCATTTTAAGTAGAGTCCTATGTAACTCTAAACCCATAAAGGATTTTGTTATCCCTACTATTTCTAACATAAGCTAACAAATTTGGGACCTATCAATTATAAATTAAATCTTTGCAGTTTGAGAAATAATATTGGTTAGTTGTGTCAATTGAAGTTTTAAGTTTTAATGTCTTTTTTTATCCCATCTAATTTCCCATGACCGAATGATTTTATCATTTTATGATAGTGTAATTAAAATTATGACATTGATATAGTAATTAAATATAAATTTTTATAAATAAAATATAAGACATATAAATTTAATATAAAATCTATACATAATATTAAGTATAAAACAAAATATAAATTATGTAAATATAATATCAGATTTGTAAATAAAAGGTAAAATAAGTAAATTAACATATGAGAGATAAATATGTGTATTATTAGTAAATAAAATAAAAATTTATAGATGTAACACAAAACTTGTTGTTTGAAAAGTAAATCAGAGTTATTTCGAGTAGACCACTATAACTAGATAGTTATATAATGAGCTCAAGCAAAACACCTCTACCAAGTGATTATCTGGTTAGTTTGAGCATATCATATCGACCAAGAGTTTATATGGTGATCTTGTCAGATGATTATTTAATAACCTTGAGTAGATAGCATCAACTAGGAGGTAAGTTTGGTTATCTCGAGCAAATAACTGCGATCAGAAAGTAAGTCTTGAGCAGATAACCTTAACTATGAGGTAAGTTTGGTTATCTCGAGCAAATAACTACGACCAGGAGGTAAATCTAGTTATATTGAGCAGATAACCTCGACCAGAGAGTAATTCTAGTTATCTCGACCAGATATATTTAGATAAGACATTTGACCAATTCTTCAAGAAGTAAAACCAGTCAAAACAAATTTCATTCTAACAGTTATGTATCTGACCCATTACGTTTGTGTGTATGTTAAGAGTGGTGATTTTGATAGTTTATAAAAAGGTAAAGGAAACTAAAAAAATGAGATTTATGATGACCATTATGACCATTATGAAGATTATTTATGATTTTTTTTATCTCTTCTCTAGGGCTCTTTTTCTTTTTCTCTCTTCCTTACACTGAAATGGGGGTCTTAAACACTCTATTGGATTTTTTTCTAAAAAATTACTTCAAAATTTATTAGTTCAAAGGTAATGATAATGAAGCTTAAAAAGAGGTGATATAAGTTTTTTTCATAAAAACTCAATTACTAACTTGAGCGTCAGAGAATTTATGCTGAAAAAACCTTCGACTCCTTTAACCGTCTTCTGTGAGTTCAAATGATCGTAAATTATCTACTAGTATTTACAGGCTTCCTTGCTGATTGGCAAACCGCTTCCTCACAAAATAAATTTAATAGTGATGTTGAAGTTTGATATCAAGTTACTAATCGACTGACCAGATTTTGGCATCAATACTTATAAATTAATATTAAGTGTAAAATAAAATATTAACTGCGTAAATAGAACATAAAACTTGTAAATAAAATATAAGGCTTGTAAATGGAATACAAGACAAACCGTTAATGTTAATGTTAATTATACGTCTTACGTTTTATTTACTTAGTTTACATTTCATTTTATGCTTAATGTTAATTTACAAACTTTATGTTAAATTTACATGTCTTATGTTTTATTTACTAATGATTTATCAATTTACCACTTCTATATTAATTTAATTATTGTGCATTTCATTTACAAGTCTTATGTTTTATTTATATCATTCAAGTTTTATTTTATACTTAATATTAATTTTCAAGTTTTATGCTATATTTATAATTTTTAGTTTTATTTACTAATAATACATCAATGGATTAATGTCACTTGAGTGATAGATGTTTCGACAAATTACAAAAAGGTGATAGATTTTCAAAAATAGGTAGATTGATGACAACCATTAACTTTTTTGTTAACTTTAATGAGAATAGTAAAATAATTATAAAATAAAGGTTTTTTCCCTTACAATTAAATATAAAATGACGTTTCTATTCCTATAATAGTTACAAAATGAAAAAGTTAATGGTTAACGGTTGTCTTATGTTCCATTTATAAGTTTTATTTTTATTTTTATTTACAAGTTTTATGTTCCATTACGCAGTTAATGTTTTATTTTACACTTAATATTAATTTATAAGTGTTAACGCTGAAATCTGGTCCAGTCAGTTAGCGGCTTGATATGAGACTTCAGCATCACCATTAAATTTATTTCTTAAGGAAGCAGCGTTTCTTTCTGTTGACGTCAAAATTTGGTCCAGTCGGTTAACAACTTGATGTCAGACTTCAGCATCACCGTTAAATTTATTTATTAAAGAAGCAGCTCGCTAATCACCAATGACGCTTGTAACTACTATCAGATAATCTACAATCACTTGAAGTCACATAAGCAATCAGAGGCGCTGAAAACTTTTCCAGTGTGAATCCTTCGACACTCAAATCAATTTCTAGGCCTTTGGGAAAAACTTGTGCCACAACTCATGTGTCTTAATTAACATTGTCTTAAAACCAAAAGCTTTTAAGTAATTTGTAGGAAAGTCAAGTAGAGAGTCAAAGAAAGAATTTCTCAATAAGAGGAAAAGAGAAAAAGATACTATAGAGCCGAGAGAAAAATAAAATAATAATAATCATCATAATAAAAATCCTATCTTTTTAGTGTTCTTGACCTTTTTATAGACTACCAGAATCCCCGCACTGAAACATGCGCACAACTGTAGTAGGTCGGTTGCATAACTATTAGTTGGCTAGCCTCGTGCCTAGATCTTTCAGATGGAATAAGTGAGGTTTGATTGAGTCTTGCTTTTTGATGACTTGATTAAATGTCTCTTAAAAACCCATTTGATCGAGGTAATTATATCTCCTGGTCGAGGTGCTTTGCTTGAGGTCACTAGATTTATCTCATGGTCGAGGTTATTTGCTCAATGCCACCAAATAATTACTTTGTCAAGGTGATCTGCTCGAGATTATCAAATAATCACCTGATCGAGGTGATTTATTCGAAATTACAAAATAATCACTTGGTTAAGATGATTTGCTCAAGGGTCACTTCTTACTTTGAGGAGAGCACGATAATGTTTGAGTAAATATCTTATCATGGTCATTATGTTTCATTCCCCAAACTCTTTTTATATTTTTCAAAACTGTCTATAAGATAAGTAGTTTTGCATCATTCTAACCTCCTCGACAGCTATCACAAATAATCTTTTAGTATACGTAAGACTCAAAGTTTGAAACTCTCTTTAGGATGTATAAAACTAAAAAATTAAATTAAATTTTATTGATATTTCATATATATCTAGTAATATAAGACTATATTTTTATTTTGTTTTGGTTTGATCCACATAAAAAAAAAATTGCCTGGTTAATATGTATAGTAAACAAATACTATGATAGGGAAAAAAAAAGTTTACAAAATGTAATAGCATTAATATATAATTTATAGTTAAACCAATTTAATTGATTTTATTTCAATTATTTTCAATATGATTTTTTTTTAATTGATGAGTGATTTTTTTCTTAATTAAACAAAATAAATAAACTATTTTATGTTGATTCGCAAGTTTTATATTAGTTTTACAAGTGTTTATTTTATTTATAATTTTAAACAATAATTTACCACTCTTATATTATTTTATTTTTATTTTTAAATTATATATATAATTTATAAAATTTATATTTATCATCACATAATAGAATTTTCTTTATATTATACATGCAAGTTGGGTTGTTCATTACTTTGTGTGGGTTCATGTCTTGAGAAAGTCTACAATAGTAGGAAGAAGGTAATACAATCAATGGATGAGATGATAATGTTTGTTCCTTAAAAAAAGGGCCAATTTAATTATTTGGCAGCTTTCAACGGTTTAACCTATATAAATACTCTTTGACATAATTTATTGGTTTTTCGATGCATTGTAAGTAGAAGTAATAGCGTACGTTTGGGGCAGTTCCGCTGCCACAGTGCTGCTGCTCCAACACCTTCATTTCTATTGCACAGTTATCCCAAACGTATCTAGTTGGGACTAGGCATAAGGAGGAGAATCTGGACCAGTCTCATGTCCTTTAATTCTCTTTTGAGACGATCCAATAACATACTGCTTAATGACGGGATCCATCAATTTTATACATTTGTAGTAAATCATTGAATTGAATGTGTAGCACTGTAATCGTAAGTAAACTAAACAGCACAGCCAATGTATCTGCGCAGACATTGACCTGCTCAGCCGTCGAAGCATAATAATAAATTTTAGAAGTTGATTCGGTGCTCAGCTGAGCTTGTGCTGGGCATCGGATTAACAGTCAACAATTATTTTAGGTGAGTTTTGATTAATTGCTGACCGTTGTCCCGTGCTTGGTACAAGCTCAACTGAGCACCGGATCCTGATCCATAAATTTCCCATGATAGACAAGAACGCGATTCGTCACTCTCCGTGTGCGGAGCAACCCAAGAAGAGATTCTTTTGTGCCAAGTGCCAACTCAACCTCGTGATGTCTTATAGACAAAATAAGCTAAAAATTCATTTTTCAATTTAGGTGTTGACAATAAAACGAAGAATCTAATCACTACATACTAAGAAACATTTGTGTCAACAAGTCCAAGAAATTCCATAGTCCAGACCTTTATATGCAACGACTATCAAATTGTACAATCCAGGTCCCACAAAGAAATTATGGGTAGCAAAGTAAACAAGCACTTATATTTTATTTCACTTATTATTATTATCGGTTTTGGTTTTGCTCTAATAAGAAGGGCGGATGGTCAGTATTTGATCGGAGTCGGGAGCTATGACATGACAGGTCCTGCTGCTGGAATAAACATGATGGGTTATGCCAATCTTTTCCAAAATACTGCAGGGATTCATTTCCGTCTTAGAGCTAGAACTTTCATTGTGGCCGAGAGTTCCAACGGAACAAGATTTGCTTTTGTGAATCTTGATGCCGGCACGGCTTCACAACTTGTTACTATTAAGGTGCTAGAGAAACTTAAGATAAGGTACAGTAATTAAGCGAAGTGAAACTTAAAAAGTAACTTAAGATGTCAGAATTTGCTTAATTATTGATCTCATATAATGTTACTTGTTTCGAAGGTTTGGAAATTTGTATACTGAAGAGAACATAGCAGTAAGTGGAATCCATACTCATGCCGGACCTGGGGGCTACTTGCAGTACTTGATTTACTCTATAACGTCTCTAGGATTTGTCCAACAATCGTTTGATGCCATTGTCACCGCAATTGAACAGAGCATTGTTCTGGCTCACAACAATTTAAGGCCTGGTTCAATTTTCATCAGCAAAGGTCAGTATTCAGCTTTGAAGGTGTTTGTGCATGCATTCAATCGATATCCTTATGCAAATTAACAAAATGATTTCCATGTCATTTGTCTTGTTTATGCTACAGGGGACGTAGAAAGTGCTGGAATAAACAGGAGTCCAAGTGCATATCTACTTAATCCAGCGGAGGAGAGGGCTCGGTACCCAGAAAACGTTGATAAAGAAATGACCCTTCTGAAAATTGTTGATGAAGCAAGTGGGAAAAGCACAGGAGCCTTCAGTTGGTATGCTACACACGGGACCTCTATGTCCAGAGACAATTTGCTCATCAGCGGAGACAACAAGGGCGCTGCTGCCAGGTTCTTTGAAGACTGGTTCACTTCCAAAAACGAATCTTCCTTCACAAAAACCAGCAAGATTTCTACATCATCGGGTAAGTTTTTTTAACACGAGCCGTTTGGGTTGGCATAAGTTGCTGTAACTTTTAACCCATTCGGTTACTGTAACAATGCTAATCAAACACAATGTGCCTTCAAAATTTGCCTGAAACTACAAATTTCAACTGGATGAATAGATATCCATGTTGCAAGTGAAAGCTTGATTTCGTTTTTGTTCAAATTAGGATTCCATGATCCCAGCCAGATTTACCTCATGTATAGTATTCATTTGAAATAGATATTGGCAAATTGATGGAGAAATCGAAAACAATCAAGGCCACTGGAGGACAGCAATGTGGAAAAACAACGAGCCAAGGCTTCAAAGTGAGGAAGAACGATGGATCGCTATTTGTGGGAGCATTTTGCCAATCAAATGTTGGAGATGTGACCCCAAATGTGCTAGGAGCATTTTGCATTGATAGTGGAAAGCCTTGTGACTTCAATCACTCATCATGCCATGGCGATGACCAGCTCTGTATAGGCCGTGGACCTGGGTACTAATATATAAATTCATTCAAAGAAACTAATGAATTATTCCCTCACCATGTTAAACTAATCTTTAACTATTTTAACAGATATCCAGATGAAATATTAAGCACAAAGATAATAGGAGAAAGGCAACTCCGAAAGGCTGTTGATTTATTCAGTTCTGCAACCGAGCAATTGAGCGGAAAGGTTGATTATCGTCATGTCTACATAAATTTCACAAATATTGAGGTTGGATTGGATGCAAATGGAAACAACACAATCAAGACTTGTCCTGCAGCCCTAGGACCAGGGTTCGCCGCTGGAACTACGGATGGACCTGGTGTGTTTGGTTTTCAACAAGGTGATACAGAGGTCAGGGCTCATCAATTTAGGCATTTGATTGTCAATAGATTTTATTTAATTTATTTATTTATTTATTGTTTTGGGGTCGATGGTTGTTAAATGAACAAGGTACTTGATTTTGTTGTTCTGTTATTCATTGTTTTCAGATCAATAAGCTGTGGAAACAGTTGAGGGACGTGTTGAAAAAGCCAAGCCAGTATCAGGAGGAATGCCAAAAGCCAAAGGCTGTTCTGCTATCCTCTGGCGAAATGTTTGAACCTTATGCATGGGCGGTAACGTACTGAATTTTTCTTGTGCATGAATTCGCTTATCTTCGAAACTCTGAGCCAAAAAAATAAAGTTATTAGACAGCAATTTTGCAGTTTAAAAGAACATTTTCAAAGAATCATATTTCTGATCTCAATGCAGCCAGCGGTTCTTCCAATTCAAATTCTGAGGTTGGGAAAGCTCATCATACTTTCTGTGCCAGGAGGTTTGCTCAGTTTCACCCAAATTGCTTCTCTATTTATCAAAATGGTGTACACATACATAGCTTTGATTTTAGTAGAAGGGCTGAACTCTTTCTTTTAATAACAAGTGCAGTTTATCTCTTATTTCAAGCTACTTAGCTCCAAAGAAATTGTGATTAATATTCTGTTGTGGGGCAATATTTAACTGTTGAAGAATGCAGAGTTTACAACAATGGCGGGTCGAAGATTACGGGAAGCAGTAAAGCACACACTAATAAATAATGGAAATGGGGAATTTGATAATGATACCCACATTGTAATAGCAGGACTTACGAATACTTACTCACAGTACATTGCAACATTCGAAGAATACGCACATCAACGATATGAGGTATTCATTCCAAATTAAAATAGATTAAATGAAAAAAATCTTCTAGGATTTGATGAAAGAATTTCTATTCTAATCACATCGATTAATGTGAAATTATTTTATTATATTTATTTTTAATTAATTGAAGTATTAAATTTTTTTTATAATTTTTTTATTTTTTAATAATTAACTAAATATATATAATTATTAATTAATTTAATTATCACACATTTAATTAATTATCAAAAAAAAAAAATCATTGTCCTAAACCGAAATGTATCTAAAATAATACGTGGTGCAGGCTGCCTCAACGCTTTATGGGCCCCACACATTATCAGCATACATTCAAGAGTTCAAAAAATTAGCACAAGCAATGACAAAAGGAGGAAAAATACCGAAGGGTCCTTCGCCACCGGATCTTTCATCCTTACAACTCAGCCTTTCACTAGACCCAACCGGAGACACGCCTCCGGCAGGCAAAAAGTTCGGTGACATAAAGGAAGATATTAATCAACCAAAAGACGGTTCATTTAAGAAGGGTGATAGACCAAGTGCCACATTTTGGAGTGCTAACCCTAGATATGATCTATTAACAGAAGGAACATATGCTGTGGTTGAAATGCTTCAGGGGAAGCGATGGATTCCGGTTTATGACGATGACGATTTCTCCTTGTATTTCAAGTGGAGTTTGGAGAATACTAGTTTCCATGGCTTTGCAACCATTGAATGGGAAGTGCCAACAGAGGCTATCCCCGGAGTTTATCGGCTACGGCATTTTGGGTCATCTAAGAAAACAGTTAATTCTACAAATCACTACTTCACAGGTGCATCTAGTGCGTTTCCAGTCTCATAATACATTCACACATATACATATATATATATATATATATATATATATATATATATATATATATATATATATATATATATATATATATATATATATACGCATGGGTGATTGTTCTACTTTCTTGTACGATAAAATTAAATAATATGAAGCTGCCCGACGCCAAGTATTAATTAAAAAAGAAGAAGTTATATTCTCCTTTTTCTAAATCATTTGATAGGTGTGAAATAATTGCATGCCATTATTAATATTTTGGCAGTACTGGATGATTAATATAAGTTGAGAACTGCGTAGAGTCACAATATAAAAGGTCATTACCATAATACATGGAACACCCATGTTGTGTGGGCTTCCAAATATAATCAATTTAATGTTCTTTAATTAAAAAAAATTACTTTTATATTTAATAAGTTTTCGTTCGTTTGTACTAATTGAATTAAATATTTTAAAATGATTTTAATAATGAATTTTTTTTACAGTCTTATCCAATTATTAATTATACAATAAATACGAGACAATACTAAATATTAGACTATTTCAATCCAATTATACGCTAGTGGCATTGGCATAACAAAAATAAATAAAAATCTAAAACTTTAGTAGGAAAATGTCACACGATTGAAAAAACTAAGGTATATTAAGATGTTGTAGTTTTTAAGTCAAGTATTGTAAAAAAATAAAATAAAAATTAATAGTATGTACTAAATACAATCTTTCAATAATAATTTTAATAAAATTATTAAAATTATAATAATTTTTTATCATACAAATAAAAAACTCACATCAACATAATTTTTAAGGTATACTAATTAGCTGTTCAATCTCAATGCCAAACGAACTCTAATTCAACTTAATAAATTCAATCTGACTCCAATTTTTTTTTTTTCGCAATAATTTTTCTTAAAATTTTGGAAACACGAGAGACACATCATATGTGCGTTGAAGATGATATAATCAAAATATACAGAAAATGATACAGTGATCAACAACAATAAGAAAATAACTTCTTGCTGATAAAAATCGTAGAAGGGGAGCTGATGGCTGTTATTACAATAAAATAATTTACACAAGAGTAGAATCTAAAACAGGAACTTATTTTATTAAATAAAAGTTTATATGAAATAGAAATAAACATTTCATATAAATCAACTTCTCTATTGATGTCTTCAAATTTCATTTCATGAGTTACAAACTCATCCAGCCGTAGTTCCTGAGAAATAAACATACAGCAAAAACATTGAATTTCTTGATCTTAATTTGCTAATCAGCATTATAAACCCACGCGATTTACTAGCATGTAAGAGGGTGCATAGAGAACTAGAACCTATGTTATGAATCAGTTAAGTACTTTTCTTTAACACTGTAGCGCACAAAGATAGTTTTACAGAAGCTATGCTTCTTAAAAACGAATAAGCTAGACTTGCATCGGCAGTTCAAACGACCGAGTCTAGGTAACGTTTCAAAAGAATTGGGACATCGGATTTAGCTTTGAGACCTCCAAACAATGCTTCTGTCGGAGTTTTTCCGCTGCGAAGGACGTCGTAAGAGTTGAGGCTCAACTGTAAATCCGGCTTGTCCACTCCCAAGACAATTGTTTTGCCCAAAAATAAGTGTATTTATGTATTAAAAAAATTCGTTAATTCTGGACGCGTCATATATGAGTGGTAGACTTGGAATTGGAAGGCTACCTTTCGGCAGCAAGCATATGCTTCTTGCACCAAGGATGCTAAACCAACGCATTCAAAGCAGTAATCTGCACCCCCATTAGTCATCTCCATGCTTACCTGCTCAAATTGATAAAGAAACGAATGAATAATTATTAAAGATTAGTAGTTAGTCCTTATACAATTAAAATATAACAGTCACAGAGTAAGATTATGGATTGAGAGAGCAAGAGCTGGCTTACCGATTTATCACCACGGATTTTAGAATTTACAAACTCTGCTATTCCAAACCTTTTTTCCTGTGTGGATGAATGTTAATCAGAATTCATGGTTTTCATTAGCCCATAAAAATAGGATTGGTACCCACACATCAAAAGCTTGGAATTGTTGATTTCATAATGTTGTGTCCATTATCCCCAGACAAACCAATGCCAAATACTGTAAATCATTAAAATCTAACTCACCAATTTCAAATTTCTCTTGATTCACATCCACACCTATAATCCTTGTGGCACAGCATATTCTTGCTCCCTCTGCAACCTGTATATTATAACAGAAAGGTTTTATATATATCTAGGACTATGAGCATATATATATTTCAGCAATTATATCACATAACTCATACTCAACCATACAAATTAATGCGTATTGTACAATATAAGCCCAAATATAACAGCGGTTGATCCAGCAGCCGCATTTGCTGTTTCCCAAGCAGCACCAACCCTGTAGAAATCCAAATAGGAGTTGACGTTGGAATTGTCGAATTCAACCAAATTAAAGCAAGTGATACAGAACAAACTGAATGACTGCTACCTGTTGACACACCACAGCTTAGAAGGCATGCCCTATTTGGAGGGGCAGTAGAATCAACTTTGAGTAGATGGGCAACGTCTACAACAGTGTACTCTGGAAAAACTTCTGAGGTAGAAAATGGTGTGTGGTTTCTCCACTTAGGTCTTTGAATTTGCTTGTCTTATTTACTCTCTCAGCATCCTCCAAGGAGAGACCTCGAAGGGGACTGGTGAACATAGGTCGATCTTCTTTGATCTACAGTTTACACATTCGGTACAATCTGCCAGAAAGCGTGGGATGACAATATCCACCTCGGCTATTTCATTCTCATTCTCCCAACACTCTCCACAATTCTCCATACGTATTATTAACGTTAATTATTTCTCCCCTCGCAAACTTAGGAAATATTTATAATTAAGGTGAAATAGTTTTTAAGTTATAATTGCTGTAGGAAAAAAATTGTAATTATAAAATAAAAATTAATAATATGTAGTAAATATAATTTTTAAATAATAATTTTGAAAAAATTATTAAAGATAAAATATATTTTTCATCATACAAGTGAAAAATAATATTAACATAACTTCTAAGCTACACAGTTAGTGTTTACTAAATATTTTAATGTTGTATCTTAAAAATTTATATCTGTTCAATCTCAATCACAAACATACTCTCGTTTGTTATCATGATCCTAGTAGCTAATATTGAATTTCTTGCATTATTAGCACTGACCATAGAGAGTGATAGTGATACTAATTCAATTTAATTTCAACACAATTGCAATATGCTAGATAATTTCAGTTCATTAAGATCTTGTTTGTTGAGGTTGGATAGTTATAACTTAAAAAATATAATATTAAAATATTTGGTAAGTACTCCAACTATAATTTAAAAAGTAAGTTAATTTAATCTAACATTTATATGACTAAAAACTTATAATATCTTTATTATTTTTATGAAAATTATTATTTTAAAATTATATTTACTATAACTTATCAACTTTTACTTCATAATTATAATTTTTTTTAATAAAAATGATAGGTTAAAAGCTTCAACACCCAAAAAATATATTATTCTTACCGGATAGCCTCGTAATTGAGAATTCTTGGAAAAATAGCTGGAAATTCCTTGAAGAAAGGTAAAACCAATATATACAGTACAGTAATAACTTATTAAAATAATATAAATAAAATGTAATATAATTATGTTGGATTTTTTTGTCACATATTGTGGAATAGCATAAATCATTCTAATTATTTTATATTTTACCTAATTAACATGTGACTGATATCAAATATTAAGAAATAATTTTAATAGGCCAATTTATTAAATGATCAAATAATATGTTAATGAATTTAATTTTATTATATTTTATATAGTAGTATGTTATAGATAAATTTATTATTTTATTTTATAATAAGATAGATAATTTTGTACTAATATCCGCATAATATTTAAGTGATTTCAATTCATTTAAAATTTACTGTTTAAGATTCATATTGAGGCAGGAGTGTAGTGCTTTTTTCTTCCCTCTCCCATTGTGTGTACATGTGCAGTGAATGAGGAGCTCGATTTTGCAGCTGAGATTGAAGCCAATACTTGCTACAAATAAGAAGAACAAAAGGCTAAATTCACGGGCAAGAAACAAGCTCAGCAACAAGTCTTTTTCATGGCCAACCAAGGTAAAATCTTGTCTTTCTCCTTCTGACTTGTTGAACGGATTTATAGGATCATACGAGAAATAAATCTTAAATTTATTTCAGCAAGTTAAAGATAATAGTTATAAGACATAGATTAGAGATCTTCATTTTCCAGAATGTCATGTCGCTCTTACAGGTGATCAGAATTCGAACTTCGTGCGTTTTGGGAGCGTCCACAATAACCGCTTCTATAACTGGAGGCTCTTCTGCCGCTCTAGCGATTGCGGCTGCAGATCTTCACGACCAGGACAAGAAATATGGATGAATTTTGAGAAAATAAAAATGAAAATATTACTTATTATCATTATAATTGTATGTAATCACTACCTCTGCATCAAATTGGTTTCCCGGCGATTTTACATGCTGCTACACTGAACAATGATTGAGAGTGCCGCAAGAAATTGATGGGAATGGCTATCGCATGCAAGTTTCCATTTAAAGACTTTATCCGTTAATAATTATTCATCAGATTTGATGACGTGGTGAGTTTTTTAGTTTAAATTAATTAGAAAAAAAAATTGAAAGTTTTAGGTAAATCAGCATTCTATATCATTCTAATATTCACCGAACACAATCCTATAGTTTGCAAATTTCCATGATTATTTTGAACAGATATTTATTTTTCATGAGGACGTGCATTCATTCAATTCTTTTTTATTATATGAGACTATTGTTCAAGATAACTCATATCACATGAAACTCTAACAGATATTTATAAATTCGCCTATTGCTGGAATTAGTATACATATATATTGATTTCTATGAAGTAGAACCGATACTTTAACGCTTACTAATATTCGAGGGTCGCCTATTCCACTCATATTTAATCATATTTAACGAGGGAGAAGACTGTCTTCTAGGGTCGCGCCTACTCTAATCACAGTTAACCACTCACGTTTAACGAAGGAGAAAACTATCGTTGAGAGTCGTCTATTCTAGTCACATTTAAAGAGGAATAAATTAAATCCCTCATAATGTTACAGCTGCTTTCCAATAAGGACAACTAAAGAAAAAATTAAATTCTCCCATAATACTTTTATGGGGTCGAACAACCGCTCTCCCTTTTTGGAAAGTAGTTGTTCGTAGCCAAGTGGATATGCATTCATTCCGTTTAAAACTTCTTGTTTTGAAATTGATAATTCAATGGGGGAAGTAGATAGATTATATGCTTAATTCTAAATTTTTTAAGAGGGTAATGTTAAGAATTTTAGTATTTAAGTCTTAACTTAAGTTTTAATTAATGTGATATTTATCTATTAAATAATAAATGATATTTATCTATTAAATAATAAATAATTTTACATTTATCATGTAGTAGATTAATGATACACATCATTAGGATTCAAGTTAAAATTCAAATACTAATATTATAACTGTTTTAATATTACGTATCACTGATCTATTATTAATTTTCAGGTCTATCAATATTATCGCAATTATTAGAATAACGAAAGTAAAAAGTTCTTCGTGTAATAAATTCTATTTAATGTTCCCGTTAACGATGCCTAGCTAAACGCTCCGAACTTAATGTACTAGAAGCATTCTGCCTTGTGACTTAAATCACTTATTGCTACTTCACTTGTTAAATGGACTAATATAAAAGTTCTATAACAGGTACCCAGATGATATTAGAGCAGCCGGCGATTCTTCAAATTCAAATGCTGACAGGTTGAGGATTGAGGAAACTGATCAATGATCATACTTTCTGTGCAGGTGAATAGACAAGCCCAGTTTTACCCAGAATACGAATCCCTTATAAAAAACGAGGCATATAATTCCGCTTGATAACAAACGTATTTTATCTCGAGATACAAAGCTGGTGAGCCTTGACATGATTAACTTGCTCTTGCTCACAAGGTAAAAAAGATTCTCCAAATTTAACATTTTTCAGGATAATCACTTATTCAACCAATGAATCTCGTATTACATATACATGGTCCATCACAAATGGTTGGTCATGTTGCTTAGATATGAGAAGTAATTATCAAAGAGGTACACACAAGAAAATAATGGAAGAAATTTTATTCATCCATCCATATCACACATCGAAGACACTTTCCTTCCATAAGTAAATCAAATGCGCTATTGATATCTTCAAACTTCATCTCATGAGAGACAAACGCATCCAGCTGTAGTTCCTGAAAAAGGAACATAAAACGACCAAGAGCATTATCAAAGGTGTTACTGGCAATAATATAAAAAAGGAATGAGCATTATATAACCTACCATAACATAAGATCTTTTGGACGCTAGGCTATGCAAAACCTTTTTTTTTTTTTTTCAAATCAGCATTATATTAAGAATAATGATAGAGCCACAATCATTTTGTACAAATAAATGTATACAAACTAATGTAGTATGAGAAAATTTATTTATATAAAATTATTATGAGCCCACATAATTTAAAAAAATTATTATTATCACCTTTTAACCATTCTATTTATGGTACATCAGTTTGTACAAAACAAAAACAGTTTGTAGTTCTATCAATATTGCTATATTAATGGTTAAATTACCTTATCCATGTAGCGTTTCAAAAGAATAGGAATATCAGATTTAGCTTTGAGACCTCCAAACAATGATCCCACCAGAACTTTTCCACTATGAAGGACCTCAAAAGAGCTCAGGTTCAACTGTGACCCCGGCTTGTCCACTCCCAACACAATAGTTTTCCCCCAACCCTAGTGACAATACGAATTGAGCTTATGTTTAATCAAATTAATTCTGCTTGTATGACACTACGGGTGAGAGAGTGAGAGACTTAGAAGCAGACCTTTCGGCAACAAGCATATGCTTCTTGCACCAAGGATGCCAAACCAACACATTCAAAGCAGTAATCAGCACCACCATCAGTCATCTCAATGATTATCTGCTCAAATTGATGAAAGAAAAAACCAAGTAAAATGTTAATTAAAGATTACTCTATCACAATTAAAAAAAAAAAAAAACCTCTGATAATGTGCTGCACAGATTGTTTTCTTTATAGAGTTTCCATTTCCCACACCTAGACTATAATATTGAATTATGGTTTATCAATTTATGATTATCCTTACAACAATGTGATGCAGTGTAGGTTAATACATTATCCTGTAACTGATTATCCTAAAAAGAGTGTAGGTTAATCCCTCGTCACTGCAATGCAGTGTAGGTTAATCCTTAGCATCTGATTATCCCCCTACATTGCAGTGTAATAAGAATTAACAACCTGAACTGCAGTATTACAGGGAAACAGCATAAAATAAAAAAGAAATATATGATAGCAACACAGGCTATCTCATCAAGCGAATCAATAAATAAAGAAGATTTTACAAAATACACTATTTATGCTTCATTGTCATCCAATGTAGAGCTGGAGTCATAAGCTCTCAAAGGTTCAAAAGAGTGGTATCCTAGGTCCAAACCTGTTCAATTATATAGTAACTACTAACTACTCTCTGATGCTTAGGTTCAACACAAAAGATCCAAGTTTGTTGACACCCCAAAGATGCAAATGCTTGTTCTTTAAATGATAAAAAACAACCTAAGGCAAAAACCACTTCAGACATGAGCTGAAATCCCCAAAAGGATGTAAACTTTCATGACATAGTATCCTCCACCTCAAAATTAGAAGCTAACAGAAATAGTAAGAAGAGGAAGATCATAGAGTGAGAGCAAGACCTGGCTTACAGATTTATCCCCACAGTTTTTAGAATTCACAAACTGTGTTACTCCAAACCTTTTTCCTGTGTGGATAAACATCAATCAGAAACCACAGAAATCATACCTTCGATTAGCCTATAAAATTAGAATTGTTTAACTTAGTATCAATCAAATAGTTTGAATAGTTCATTCATAATGACGTGTCCACACAAACAATTATTTCTTTTTGATTACATGAGGAGATTATTCCCAGATTATTCCCTGGCAAACCAAAGCCCATACAACATATAAACTTCAATCACCAATTTCAAATTTCTCTGAGATCACATCCACGCCGATAATCCTTGTAGCACCACATAATCTTGCTCCCTCTGCAACCTGGTATCAAAAGAGTTCTATGAACCTATTTCAGCAATATACCATAAACGAAAGTTCAAACAGGAAGTGTATGATATCAACTGAATTTCTACAATATCATACCGCTAATCCAATTGAACCAAGCCCAAATATAACAACAGTTGATCCAACCTCTACATTTGCTGTTCTCCAAGCAGCTCCCAAGCCTATAAAATCCAAATGGCAGTTGATCTGATAGAACTGAAGCCAGTGGAAAACAGAGATTTGCATACAATCAAGACAATTGAAAACACTACACAAGTCACAATGCTATACCATGGCACAGCATTGAGGACTTAGATTGTCAGAGCAAGAGAGAAAATAGTCCCAAAATCAGTGGCTAGTACCTGTTGATACTCCACAGCTTAGAAGGCAGGCCCTATTTGGAGGGACTGCAGGATCAACTTTGACTACATGGGCAATATCTAGAACAGTATACTCAGAAAAACTTGAAACAGAGAGAAAATGGTGTATAGTCTCTCCTTTGAGGTCTTTGAATCTGCTTGTCTGATCCCTTGGCATCCAAGGAGAGACCTTGAAAGGAAATACTGAACATAGGTTGCTCTTCTTTGATCTACAATCTACACATTCTGTACAATCTGCCAGAAAGTGTGGGATGACAATGTCTCCTTCGACCACTCCATCTACATTCTCCCCCACACTCTCCACAACTCTGCAACATGGTGTCAATTATTGGGACCCATGTCAGCCAAGGACCAAACACTCTCGTTCGTCATGAACAATCGAGTTGGCCCCGTGGAAAAACTAGCGTCAATGACAGCACTAACAATAGATTGGGATAGATTTTACAAAACAACTACTAACTAGCTTAATAAAGCCACATTCACATGATCAGCCAAGATTGAGTTTTGATCGGACATACCCGTCTTGATAGGAAATAGAAAATTATAAAGGTATAAAAGATAAAATATAATTCTTACCCGATAGCCTCGTGACCGAGAATTCTTGGAAACACAGCCGGAAAATCCTTCAAGAAAAATAAAACAACTATAACAAAAAGCAAATAAATTAAATAATTATTTTTTTGAAGGGAAAAAAAATAAAACTAAAGATAATGCAAAAGAGTTTAGAGTATGATAAGAGACCTTCATTTTCCAGAAGGTCACGTCGCTGTGACAGAGACTAGTACAGATTATCCGAATCCGAACTTCGTGGGAATTTGGTGGGTCGACGATAACCTCATCTATAACCAGAGGCTCTCCTGGCGCTGTAGCGATTGCGGCTACAGATTTTTACGGCGTGGACGTGAAAGTCAACGATTGTAATTAATTTCATGCTCAAGGCGAATTATTGATGAAGATTTATACAGTAGGATAAGAAAATGCTGCCTACCTCTGCATTGAATTGGTTTCCCGGCGGTTTTATTCGACGATTTCTCAATGTCCATGCCGGAGAGGGACTGAGAGTTGTTTTGGCTTTTTCCAGTAAGAGAAGTGGAAGGCGGCTGGTGTAGTGACAGAGACAACTTCAACTCATCGCTCCATTGGTGACCGCCAAGCGGAAACGAATACTTTAATATATTGTGAAGAATTATTTTTTTAAAATTAAAACCCCAAAAAAAAAAAATACACTTATGTTGAATAGAGTTTTACCTTATTATTATTGTTAAAGTGATCAAGTTTAAAGTTAAATTGAGAGTAAAATTTTTTATTTTTAAATGAACTTAATGTATCAATTTATATTAGGATTCGGATGATTAAAACTTCTACCTCAACGAATATAATCATGTACTTATTTGATTGATAATTAATATATAAAAATATAATAATTAAATAAATCTTCCTCTAAATACTTCTTAAAAGTAATACATATTTCTTTTAATAACTAAAAGAATTTTAAGAGATATCGGACTTATGTGCTTAGTCTCTTCGTATATCCAACTCTACTCTTATTGGAGAGTGATCAAGACGCGTTTATTCACAAGAATCGGTGAGCAATCCGTGTTGTTTAATCATAATTTTGAAGTTACAACTCTTGCAATGATGCATTCATATTTTTTTAATGGGTCGTTGTCGAGTGTGAGAAGGGATGGAGGACAAATCATATCTCCACAATATTACGTGATCATATTAACAGCATAATGGGTCCAATTATAGTATTTACAAGCTAAAATCTGATAATCTTACGTTACATGAGCTGGGTATAGTATTCCGTAAGGCTATAAATATTGTAGTCACGACCTTAAATGAAATGACCAAGCAATATTGAAGTTACATTTTAGCTTAACAGTCAATCATTATATAACAAGTTTAGTCATCATTTAATTAGAAAATGAATTGCAATAAAGTTCATTTGTCCATCCAAGTCGCACATATGAGACATTTTCCTTGGAGAAGTAAATCAAAGACTTTGATGATGTCTTTGAATTTCGAAAAATTTATATAAATAATCATATTTAATTTTTAAATTTTAAAATTAACCCTTCACTTTATATTCTATCAAATATATCCAATCAAAATTCATATATCTTTAATTACTCTCGATATTTAATTTTTATTCCATTACATATAAATTTTCATCGTTCTCGTCCGTCTTGCAAATTTCACCGTTCCCTGCAACTAAAAATCAGACCCAGCACACGATACATTCACATCGAACTGTTTGTTTACCCAGTCGCGTGTAAGGTAATATAATTGTATTAAATATTTATATAAGTGTTATGCATTTTTGTGATGTATCGTTTGTTATTCATGTGCCGCCGAGCATTAGGGTTTATATTTTTAGTGCGACAGACAGCTAGTGAGACAGGCTGCCTGTCGCACCTTGGTGAGACAGCAGATTGGTGCGACAGCAGCCTGTCACACTAGTACACCCTGTCGCATCTAATAGTTTTAATATATTTTATTTTTAGTGATTATACTTTCAACAGTATAATAAATTTATTTTCTTCAATCATGTCAGGATTAATGGACTTAGTTGTACTTGAATAGTGTTATAATGGTTGGTGGGAGATATCGACAGATGGTCGGATGGATTATGTGAATGTTAAGAATACAACATTTTTGGTTTGAAAATATTGTATATTTCTTAAGTTTTTATCAAGAATATACGAGATTTTACAGATAAATCCTAATGAATATAATATCACGATGAAGACAACATTGAGGTCTAATAACACAACCCATCGTGCATGTTCACTACCCATGGACATATGTAATGACGAAATGGTGAAGGTTGTATTACATTTAGCCTCTGATATGGCCAACATTAGATGTATTTCTATATTTGTTACCACATCTCCTTGAGGTCCAACCCAAGATGTTGAAGATGTTGAGGCACTTGTAGAATCAGTCTCTGTCCCAGATGTTGAAGAAGAGGTATTATTAAGGACAACATCGTTGCAGCAATATTACTCTCCAGTCCACGACAATAATGACACTATTGATGATAATGGCATTGCATTGCCTGATGTTAGAGAAGAGATGTTACCACTAGAAACATTTTTAGAGCAACATTACTCTCCATTTCACAATAATTATTTCTGTGAAAATGGTGAACCTATTAATAACATGGGCAATACAGAAGCAGATGATGTTCGTGTAGAGGTGTATAATAGTAGGAATGAGCGTCAGGATGATATTGCTGCTAATAGTAGGAACAGTCGATCTACTGCTTCAATGGACCATTCGATGAGGACAGTAGTTGACACTTTTATAAGTCTTGCTCCAGTTATGCCATCAAACTTGCTTGCTCCAGTTATGCCATCAAACTTACTTGCTCCAGACTTTATTAGAAGTTGTAATTTAGATGATATTAGTGTAGGTAAGTTATTCTCTAAGAAGAATAAGTTAATATTGGAGCTGCGCAAATTTTCCCTTCGGGATAAGTTTGATTTTAAGATTGCACGGTCCACAACTACACGTTTTGAGGCTCATTGTTCTTCGGAATCATGTAAATGGCGTATTCGAGCAACAAGACCTTCGAACGAGCAAAATGTTTATTGGGTAGTTCGGAGAATTGACAATGTACATACATGTCATAATGAGGTATTATCTGACGGCCGTCACCAAGTAAGGAGCAAGGTTGTTGGTCATATTATTGCTAACAAATATGTTCAGGAAAAAAAAGGATATACACGACAAATGATATCAGAGTAAACATGGAGAAGGAATACAGTGTCCAGTTAACATATTAGCAAGCATATCGGGCCAGAGAAGTTGGTCTGGAAATTATTTGAGGGAATCCTGCAGAGTCATATAACTTACTACCCAAATATTCTCATATTTTGAAGGTCGCAAATGAGGGTACAATTACTCACCTTGAACGGGATAGAGATGGTAATTTCTTATACTACTTTGTAGCTCTTGGATCTTCCATCAAGGGTTTTAAACAATATATTAGACCGGTGATTATGGTAGATGGTACTCATCTAAAGGGTCTATATCGGGGAAGTATGTTTGTTGCAACCTGCTTAGATGGAAACAATCAATTGTATCCGTTAGCCATTGGAGTTTTGGATTCAGAGAATAATGATGCTTGGGAATGGTTTATGATGAAGTTACATGGAGTAATTGGTGATATGCCAGACTTAGTATTTATCTCCGATTGATGCACTTCCATCAAGAGAGCCGTTCTTAAAGTATTTCGTAATGCTGCTCATGGCATTTGTTTTTACCATGTGAAAGGTAATATCAAAGTAAAATTCAAGATGTCCAAAGCTGTTTGGAATGATTTCGAGCCTATCTTTATAAAAGCTGCAAAAGTATATGGGCACGAAGAATTTAGAAAACAACTTGAGGCTTTGTGGATGCTGCATTCCAGTGCAGCCGATTTCTTGGAGAATAATGTAGGTATATGTAATTGGGCAAGGTCTGAGTTCGAAGGCAGGAGATACAGTATTCTTACCACGAACATTGCGGAAAGTGTGAACTTTTTTATGAAGGAACCGCAAAAATTTCCGATTACTCATCTTATTGATCATTTTAGGAAAACAATGCAGCAATAGTTTTATGATATGAAACTTGTGGCTGAATCGATGAGTACTCGGCTAACAACTTGGGCAGATGAAATAGTCGCCGAGAGGAGATCTCGAGCCGAAAGGATGATGATTCGTCCTGTGTCTCCACATAGATTCCATGTTTTGGGTGGTAGTGTGAATGAAGGATTAATTGACATACAAAATAAAACTTGCTCATGTAGAGTATTCGATTTAGATCGACCGTCATGCAATGCATGCAATTCGTCGCTTGTTTAACTCGTCCGAGTGGATTACATAAGCCTTTGTTCGAATTTTACACCAAGAAATCATTGGTAAAGGCTTATGCACAACCAGTAGAGCCAGTTGGTGACGTAATCGATTAGGAAGTGCCAAATGAAATTTAAGAGATGCAAGTTTATCCACCAGTAGAAGCACCACCACTCGGTCGTCGTAAAGAGCTAAGAATACCTTTTGCCGATGAGGATGTAAATCGAAGAACTGTGTAATGTGGGCGGTGCAATGAATCGGGCCATAACCGTAAACGATGTAAAAATCCTATTGTATCAAACCAAAATTAGTTGCATTGTTCTAAGTAATACTGTATTGACGATTTGATTTTTTTTTTTATATTGCATAATATATATATTGGTAAAACAATTTATTCGGTGTTATTTATTATTGCAACTATGTGTGACATCCATTTTTTAATTTTGAACGTAATTATGAACATTAATGAAAAAAAATATTCAATACATCAAGATTCGAATAAATACAATAATTTATAACACAATCTCACCATTAAATATTTCTACAGCAATCTTTTTCATCTCATGCGTGACAAATTCACCAAATGGCAGTTCCTGGGAAACATAATGTACGACACTTGGCATTCAGGTTATACTTGACAATAATAATACGGAGAGATAGTTATTGTAATTGTTGAAGAAATTGGATTAGGATCCTCTTCTCATTTTTTTCTCATTCAATTTTCTTTATTTTTTAATAATTGATTAATTGTGTATACTTATTAAACAATTTATATAATTATCACACACTTGACTAATTATTAAAAAATAAAAAAATTAAGAAAAAAAATTAAAAGATAATCATTGTCCGAAGAAATTACCTATTGGACTGACATTTCAAATCTCCAAATAAGCATCTTGTCTGAAATTTTCCACTACAAAGCACCTTATAAGAGCTTTGGCTCAACTGTGCATCAGGAAATTTGTCGACTTCCAACGCAATTGTCTTGCCCCTAGCCCTGGAAATTTTCACAAAGAAGAAAATTAGTTATAGCGTGAGACTGAGAGAGCTAAAAATTGAGGCAAACGCAGCGCGGTAAACGAGAAACCTGTCTGTTGATACCGAAAATCTGGTCGATGTGATCTCGAGCAAATTCATTTGTCGAATCAGACTTCAGCATCATCATTGAATTTGTTTTTGGGGAAGCGGCTTGTCAATCACCACGGACACCTGCAAATGATTTCAAATTGTCGCATATTACCTGAAATCATAGAAGACGGTCAGAGGCGCCGGAAGTTTTTCCAGCATGAACCTTCCGAAGCTCAAGTTAGTAATCGGGTCTCTTACGAGTAAACTTCTGCCAAGCACCTAATGGCTTAATTCTTATTGTCTTTCAGCTGAGAGTTTTTCCCAGTCTGATGGACAAGAAAAATGATTTGTTTTCTTAGAAGAGAAGAGTCATTTTTTTCTATGAAAGAGATCCCTCAAAATAAATAAATCAATCCAAATAAATAATCATAATTATCATAACTCTCATAATTATAATTATTGTAACTCTCATAATTATAATTATTAATGTACTAATGAGCACCATAATAAACATAATAATGATCACTTAAACAATAACCATAATATCATTTATCATAATAATTATCATAATAATGACCATAATAATTATCATTTATTGTACATATCTAGTCGAGGTAATTAGAATTAACCCATTGTCAAAAGTGTTCTGCTCAAAGTTACCAGGCAATTATCTGCTCCAGATGATCTGTTCACCTGATCGAGGTGATCTGCTCACTTGGTTGAGATGATCTGCTCTAGATGATCTGTTCACCTGATCGAAGTGCTCTGTTCCAAATGATCTACTCACCTAGTCGAGGTGATATGTTCCAGATGATCTGTTCACCTGGTCGAAGTGATCTGCTCCAGACGATCTATTCACCTGGTCAAAGTGCTCTATTCTAGATGATCCGCTCACCTGGTCGAGGTGCTCTGTTCTAGATGATTTGTTCACCTAGTCGAGATATTCTGCTCCAGATGATCTGTTCACCTAGTCAAGATAATTTGTTCAGGCTCTCTAGATAATAATTTAGTCGAGTTCACAGATAAACTCTTGGTTGAGATGATGGGTCGAACTAGTCAGATAACCACCTGATCGAGGTGCTCTGTTTGAGCTCATCAAATAACTATCTGGTCATAGTAGTCTGCTCGAAGTCACTCTGATTTCTTCTCTAAACACCAGTCCCCCAGTTTCTAGTGTTGAGAGTTTTAACGAATCTAAACTAGAAACTATATAAAGTTTAAAGTGACTTCGAGGTGACTTAGTTCAGCCTACTTAAATTAGCATCATTATAGATAAGACCTTTACATGCCTTTTTCTATTTTTCTGCTCGCATAATCATATAGAGCAGGTTTTGAAACTTAAATTCTTTTATTTACTTCAGAGTTTATTTACAATTGATCGTCTACTCGATTAATCTGAATGAACGAGATTAGTAAACTTTGACTTTTATCTCGCCTTGAGTATACTTTGAGTACTCAAGCCTTTTTATTTACCTTAAAAATATTTTCAAAAGCTTAATTATGCTTGAATTAATCAAGTTTTAGAAAAAAAAAAAAATTTACTGTTGTCTCGCCTTAATTAGGCTTTGAGACTTTATGTGCTTTATTAGAGCTTAATCTGCTCGAGCATTTCTCTAGCTAAACTAGGCTCTTTGTCTCGCCTCGAGCAAGATTTTAGCCTTAGCTTAATTTGGGAGCTTATTTTATTTGAGTCATCTTTGGCTTTGCTTGGCTCTTTGTCTCGCCTCGAGCAGAATTTGAGACTTCTAACCTTAGCTTAATTCAGGAGCTTATTTTGCTCGGGCCATCTCTGGCTTTGCTTGGCTCTTCGTCTCGCCTCGAGCAAGCTTTGAGACTTCTGGCCTTAGCTTAATTCAAGAACTTATTTTGCTCGGGCCATCTCTGGCTTTACTTGGCTCTTCGTCTCACATTGAGCAAGCATTGAGACTTCTGCCCTTAGCTTAATTCAGGAGCTTATTTTGCTCGAGCCATCTCTGGCTTTGCTTGGCTCTTCGTCTCGCCTCGAGCAGGCTTTGAGAATTTTGGTCTTAGCTTAATTCAGGAGCTTATTTTGCTCGGACCATCTCTGGCTTTGCTTGGCTCTTCGTCTCGCCTCGACCAGGCTTTGAGACTTCTGGCCTTAGCTTAATTCAGGAGCCTATTTTGCTCGATAAGAATTTGGCAAATTCTGACTTTGTCTCGCCTTAAGTAGACTTTGAGACTACAAGGTCTTTTTATTTACCTTAAAATAAATTTAGAACTCAATTATGCTCGAATGAGCTTTGGCAAACCTCGGCTTTTTGTCTCACCTCGAGCAGGTTTTAAGACTTTAACACTTTTTATTTGCCTTCTTTACTTCTGATCTAACTTACTTAATACATCATTTTGTAAAGTTAGCAAGATATTTAAATGATCTATAACTCATAAAGATTATGAGCAGAGAAATAACATAAGTCATTTAAACATTCTATAAGATATTTGGTAGGCGTAACATCATATATTGATAATGTAATTATCTTCCTTATGATTCTACCAAAAAATTTCATAATAAAAAATAATTGATCTAAGGTAGCTTAAGCAATAAAGGCATGAATATATCTTCAAACAAAATTACCAAACAGATAATTTTTTAAATAGTGTAAATATGCTGCACATGCCTTTAAATGATAAAGGTAAGCATATTGTTATAAAAAATAGATGGCAAGCACATGGTTAATTAAATATGCATGGTAAGCATATGGTCCTGTAAGTTCTGATACTGTACAATTTTACTTTAAATTTTAACTGTAGTAGAATTCATCTCAACTCTACTAATTTAATTATTATTATTGAACTAAATCTTATTCCTTCTCCTAGTTTAAAGATTTAGCACTACTATAGCAAAAACTGAGGCATGCAGTAAATAATCAATTGACTTCAGATTTTTGTGCCATAATGCACATGAATGGCAATTTAACCAAGATGATTTTTTTGATATAATCATATATGGTCATAAATAAGAATTTCCCCTATCAATGGATTTACGATTACATTTACCACTATTGTGCATCAGACAAGTTGATTTTCATGATTTGTACTATAAGCCATAAAAAATAGAATGAAATCAACAAAATTTTCAAAATTAAAACTTTAGAACAAGTGCACCTGATCTGGATCTTAAGAATTCTGCATCTACTTGTTATAAACTAGATTTTATACTAAGATTGTTCTGAATCCCTTCATTTTCCTTTGGCCAGATGAGAAATTAAGAAATGACTTTTTATACCGATCCCCACAGACAGCGCCAAATGTTGATGCCGAAAATTTGGTCACTGTAATCTCGAGCAAATCCCTTTGCCAAATCAAACTTCAGCATCATCATTGAATTTGTTTTTGGGAAAGCCATTTGCCAATCACTATAGACGCCTGAAAATGCTTGCAGATTGTCATCTATTACCTGAAATCACAGAAGACGGTCAGAGGCACCGGAAGAACCCTCCGATGCTCAAGTCAGTAATCAGGTCTCTTGTAGGTAAACTTCTGCCACTCACCTAATGGCTTAATTCTTATTGCCTTCCAGCTGAGAGTTTTTCCCAGTTTGATGAACAAGAAAAATGATTTGTTTTCTTAGAGGAGAAGAGCCATTTTTTTCCATGGAAGAGATCCCTCAAAATAAATAAATCCATTCAATAAATAATCATAATTATCATAATTCCCATGATTATAATTGTTGTCACTCCCATAATTATAATCATTAATGTACTAATGAGCACCATAATAAACATAATAATAATTACTTAAACAATAACTATAATATCATTTATCATAATAATTGTCATAATAATGACCATAATAATTATCATTTATTGTATATATCTAGTTGAGGTAATTAGAATTATCTCCTGGTTGAAGTGTTATGCTCAAAGTTACCAGGTAATTATCTGCTCTAGATTATCTGTTCACCTGGTCGAGGTGATCTGCTCCAGATTATCTGCTCATCTAGTCGAGGTGATCTGCTCTAGATAATATGTTCACCTGGTCGAGATAATCTGCTCCAAATGATATATTCACCTGATCGAGGTGCTCTGTTCCAGATGATCTGCTTACCTAGTCGAGGTGATATGTTCCAGATGCTCTGCTCACCTGGTTGAAGTGATCTGCTCCAGATGATTTGTTCACCTGGTCGAGATGCTCTGTTCCAGATGATCTATTCACTTAGCCAAGGTGTTTTGCTCCAGATGATCTGTTCACCTAGTCAAGATAATATGTTTAGGCTCTCCAGATAACAATCTGGTTGAGTTCACAGATAAACTCTTGGTCGATATGATGTGCTCAAACTAGTCAGATAACTACCTGATCGATGTGCTCTGTTTGAGCTCATCAAATAATTATCAGATCATAGTAGTTTACTCGAGGTCACTCTGATTTTTTTCTTAAATACTGTCAACAGCAATCTTATGCTTCATGCTCCATGGATGCCAAACCAATACACTCAAAGTGCCTCTACCAGTTATCTCTTCTACCACTTGCTCAAATTGATTAAAAGAAACAATTGAGACCATGTAAACATATCAGAGATCGAGAAGATAACTTGGCTTACAGATTTATCTCCAGAGTTTCTAAAATTGATGAATTCTGTAACTCCAATCTTTTTGCCTCAATAGATGAGAAAGGCAAACATCAAACTGAAACCATGCATATCAAAGCTGACATCAGCCTGTAGATGAGAATTTTTAGACTTGATATCGGCCAACACCACACCACGTATATTTGAATTTCACTAACTAATTTCAAAATTTTATTGCTTCCTGTCCATGCCTATGATTCTAATAGCACCACGTAAACAGTCTTGCTCCTGCCGCAACCTGCATGCCATAATAAGATCATTATAAACTTATTATTATGGCATAACATAATGTAAGTGTCTCTGACATGAGAAATTTTCACAGCAAAATTTCTAGAGAACCATATTGCTAATCCAATTTAACCCTATCCAAATATTGCGCCGGTTGATCCAGCCTCCACATTTGACATTTTTCAAGCAACAGCAACCCCTATAAAACCCTAGTTGAAATTAGTTCATAACAGAGATCATCTAAAATTGATCACAAAAGATGCAATATTATGTGAGATAGATGTGTTACATTATTAATGGATGTAATGTGGCTTGTTCAAAAACAACATCATCAATGATGATTGTTTAGTACTTGTTGATACTCCATAGCTTAGTAGGCATGCCCAGCTTAGAGGGATTGGCGGATCAATTTTTACAACATTGGCAATATCTACCACAATGTATTCACTAAAGCAACATTAGCATTTGGCAATATTTAAACTAGATATTCTGTCAATATTGTGTTATTCAAGTCAAACTTTTTTTAACGGTCGAAATATCCAATGCTAACTGTGGAGAATATTAATCTTACCCGATAGCTAGCCTCGTGGCCAAAGATTATAGGAAAAACAATAGGAAAATCCTTGAAACAAAACAAGACATTTATATATCAGAACAAAAAAGTCTAATAGCTAAATATAATGCCTTGAAAATTACATGTGAAGTTGCCTATAGATAAATGAAATGGGTTATAAAGAGACCTTCATTTTCTAGAAGGGGATATCGATGCGACTGAGGCTCATGCAGACAATTTGAATCTGAACTTCATAGGAATTGGACTGGTAAAATATAATCTCTTCTATCACTGGACGTTCCCCCAGCCCTCGATCAATCGCAGCTGCAGTTTTTATTTTTGTTTTTTGTATTTTTTTCTAATAAAAAAACTATAATGAGAACACGAATGATTAATTATGTAAATGCCATACTATTATATGATCTTTGAGAGTTACTCTGCATCGAATTGGCTTCTCTGCGATATTCATGAAATTTGGAGACCTTTTTATATTACTGCATCGAATTAACTGCATGCTGCTTGGAACCTAAGGTGGATCTAGAACTTTTTATTAACTAGACTAATTTATTTATAAATTTTTGGTAAATATTCGTGTGAATGTATAATAATAATAATAATTCTCATAAAATTAAAATATTTTTAAATTTTATAAAATTGACAAGAATATCTCATTTATGGTTAAAATATTTCAATAAGGCTATATGGATGAGCTGCTTTAGTGAAATTATTTGAATTCACTAATTTTCTTTCTACACTCTCTTTTTAATTAATATTTGAGAAAAGTTATTTGAACCCACCAAATTTCTCACTAAATACATTTATTAAATAAACCCACACTTAAATTTTAAAATTTTAAATTTTACTCAATAAACTCACCCTAATACCCAATATACCCTTATTAAACCCACACTTTCCCATTTCGGCAGTGCACCAAAAGCCCAATCGAAAGAAGAATAGTGTAACTTTCACCATTGATTGTGCGAAGTCTGTCGAGGATAAGATTATGGACATTGCTTCCCTTGAAAAGTTCCTCCAAGAGCGCACCGAAATGGATAGTTGAGAATGAATATAACACTCCCCGCCATGACCATCAACCTTGCCTTGTTCTGAATACCCATAATTTTTCTTTTTCATTTTCCTTTCTATTTTTCTTTTCCTTTTAGCGAGTTGCAGAAAGGTTGTCGATGTTGGGGGTTTTGTTATGAGTCGTTTTCGAATCAAGAAAAAGTAAAAAAGAAGACGCCTTTAAATGCAACTATCCATTTTGGCTATGTTTTTTCTGTTATTATAATTTTCAACTATTCATTTTATATCAGTTGCCCATGTTTTTTCTGTTCTTGTATTTTTTGGATTACGGGCTTAGGTTTCCTCCATTTCATAGGAAAAATGAGATGCAAACAAATACATGGTTTTACTGAAGAATCATACATCTTAATTGATTAGAATTGAACAAAAATATATTAGAGTTTAATAAAATTATGTTGAATATAATGATGGGTTTAAAGAGTAAAAATTTTGTTTTTTTATATATTTTAATGTCTATAATTGTAATTTAATTTAGGAGTATTTTAATCATAAAAAATTATTTTCAAAAATATGTTTAATGAGTATTTTGGTAGATTCAAATAACTCTAACTTTAATATTTTATTATTAGTATTTTTTATGTAATTACCTAACTAACCATTTCTCTAACTAATTTTCTTTTCTTTTTCCTTCGTTCTTTTAGTTTCTCACCAATTTTTACATTTCCTTTTAGCGATAGATTGCAAATGATTTTGAGAGATGAGACAAACTACTCAAAATTCCGTTAGATAATGACAAACTCATATTGTTATAATTTGTCAAACAATAATATTATACATCCCAAATTTTTTATCCTAAATAATCATTGCAAATGATGCGGCATTCATCAATTAGTTAGTAAAATTAAAGTGAATTAATTATATTACCTTACTAACCAATTTATAAATGCCACATTATTTGGGATAAAAAATTTAAAATATGTAGCATTACTCTTTATCAAAAATAGAGAGGAACAAAACCCACCATCTACATGCAATCTTCATATACCATAAAGAATAAATCATTTTTTTAATCTAAATTTTCAAAAAGAAAAACTAACACCTCCTAATTTCTATCTAAAGGTAATCATATAAATTAACAATAATATCTATTTTAATTTCTATCTAAAGTTAAGAGAGTTGTGTTTATAGTGAGAGAATTTTGTTGCAGTAAGATTGAAAAAGGAAAAAAAAAATTAGTGAGAGTTAACTTTGGAATTTAAAAAAAAAAAAGTAAAATTTAACAACAAATATATTTTTTTAGATAGATTTAAAGAAAAAAAATTAGTAGGTTTAAATAACCTTACCTAAGTGTTTTTATAACAAATACTATCTTTGTTTTTGAAAAGCTAAACCAATACAAACTTATGCAAGACTAGGCCTATGTGCAACCCTTCACATGCCTCTTAAAACTCCATTACCTATTTTGTTATTTTATAATTTTAACTTAGATGAGATTATTTGATCCATAAAAATGCTTTTTAAATACATTTTAAATAAAATTTTAAATTACAAAATTGCCTTAAACAGAATTACCAAACAAGATAAATAAGTTAATTATCTAAATTATTGCACCCTCCATAAACCCTAGCCATCTCTTTAATGTTAAATTAAACTCTATTTTTTAAATAATTATTTGTTTTACTGCTATAGTTACAATAGCAATATTTCGTGAGAGTGAATGAGTGAGGCTATATGTACTCTAAAAATTACTTTACACACTCTATTATTATGTACACTCATTTATTAATTTTTTAACAAATAAATTATATTTTGTACACTCTTTAAAATATAAAAAGTCCTCATTTAATCATTTTTAAATTAATTACCTTTATCTATTCTACACATTCATTGAAACGCTATACACACTTAAAAAATTTCTCTAAAGACTCTTATTTTTAAAATTTAATTATTTAGTTATATAAAAAATTTGCAATAAACGAAGCATGATAAATGAGTGTCCTTAATATAAATTTATTTAATAAAAGACTTAATAACACTTTTAGCAGCTCTTTATGGTATGAATTGGTTTACTTTGTGGCTAAGGGAAGAATGAGAAAATGTAACAGATCATGGCAAATTACATTTAGGTTAAGATTTAAATGTAACAGTATTATGTGGCAAGCATTAACGATTATCAATCCTGTTAAGATAAGGTAAAACCTTCAACAAAGAGGGTTGATCAACAAGTTCATACTATTTTCTATCAATTCGGCTGTCCCAAGATTATATCATTTCGATTATCAAATCCCAATGTCTTGGTCTTGAATCATTCGATATAAGGGCTTCACTTCAAAGAAAGAGGCATAGGAACAATGTCCTGAAACTGAAGATGATACTGAAAGTAACCATGCGAGATTAGAGAATGGAAAGAAGGGTTCTAACAAACAACATCATCACCAAAGATCACATAAGCCCACTCAACTGTTAGGCTTAGAACAAAGTGGAAACTTCTAGGAAAAAACTTCGAATTGGGAGGGCAATTCTCCCGGTGAACTGACCGTACCCCAAACCGACACAGGTGAACAAGTAGAGTATACTAGGGTGCTTGAGAGAACCCTTTTCTTTTCTTCTCTTATGATTTTTACTACAAAGTTTTTTTAGTGATTAATATCTTGATTATGCTTTGAGAGATCATCTATGGGACGAGTTACTAGTAGAGTACTCTTGTATGATACGAGGCCAAACGAGTTACTAGTAGATCATTCTTGCACGATACAGGGCCAACAATCATATAACAGGCAAAGGAGAAGAATCCTTGGATTGATGAGATTCATGTGAGTTTCTTGTTCATGTCCCTATAATATCACTTGTTGATTTGAAGGCTTCTTAATTCTTGTTCAATTAAACAATGTAAACTTGTTTAATATCATTGCAAAGAATAAATTTAAGATTTAAAGTGGTAAGAAAATTGAATATTGATTTTATTGTTTTAAATAAGTGTTCAAAATATTAATATTATATATAGTCATAATAAAATGTCATCGATAGTAATTTAAATTATAGATATTTTTGTAATAAAAATTTTTACAAAAATACAAATGTTCAAGAGTAGTTTTTAATTCAAGAGTAATTTTTAAAGTGTATATAGTCCCACCCATTCAATTAACATTTAATATTCAAACATCCAATAGAACTAGGACGCCTATCTAATAGAGATTTTAAATGAATAATTATATATTGGATCATGAAATTGAAAAAAAAATAAATAAAAAACAAAGAGATGGCTTTTCAATAAACTAAATATGCAACATAAATGCAAAGAAATCCAGAAGAGGACAATGAAGAATAAGAAATGAGGGATAAACATGAACGAGGCTCAGTGAGTTTTAAGAGTAAAATAATATGCAACAATAATCATATAAATATTAGGGTTATTTGTGTGATGTTTAGAGGTTTATAGAGTAAAAATTTAATTTTAAGATTTTGATTGTGAATTTATTAAGTAAATGAATGTTAAAAAGAATTTAATGGATTCAATAGCTCCATTGTTAAAATTAAATAAGAAACATAATTACTAATTAAACTCTTACCCAAAAGTCAAAAGTTTATGTCTCACAGCCAAACTGCAGCCAGCACCTTAATTGGCTTTTATGGCTTATTTAGACGACAGTGGTGGCGACTGTTGGATATTTAATATAATATTATTGGATTTTTAATCAAACGTTGGACTTATATATGAATAATTATGTATTACAGACTATCATAAAAAATTAAGTTCAATTAAAAGTAATCTAATTAGGTTTTCTTCAATTTAGGTTTTAATGTATATAATAAGGTGTGAGCATTTAATGTGTAGAAAGCTAATGATATTTTAATTCTATGATGGGCAGAATTAGGAATACCTGATGACAACAGGAAAAATTGTCTATATAAGTGGTTATGGTCCCCAGGTCACATGTATCTTTCTATTTTTTTTAGTATCTCATCATCAGAAAGAGTGGACAGAAAAATTAAAGGGCTCTCTAGATATACGTTTTGATTTAGAAGACGAATCACACTACTCTAGAGGATAATTCAGTATCTCATCATCATAAAGAGTACACAGAAAAATTAAAGAGCTCTCTAGATATACGTGTTGATCTAAAAGACGAACCACATTACTCTAGAGGATAATTTAGTATTATGGATTCAGGTATGCTTCTGCATATTTTATTATTGATTATTGGTGATACAACATGAATGTTCCTAGGTTTTGGGTGATGGATTTCACTATAAGATTTAATTATTCTTAGCAAGTGTCATCAGAGCCTCTTTATATTGAATCATTAAGAATCAAATTTATTTTTTATTAATGATTAAAGCTTTGGTGTTCTCGAATCTAGAATTATCAAATTTAAGAACAAATTATAGTTGATATTCAAATTAATTGAGATTTAGCAAATTCAGAATTAAGAAAAACATTATTTGGAAAATCAATTTTCTATTAATCAATTTTTTAAAGATTTAGATTCACGATTACAATTCAAAAATTTAGAATAAAGAAATATGGAAATTCTGGAAATTTGGTATTTTGTTTCTTGAATTTCATGTAGTTGACGACAACAATATACATGTATATATTTTGAAAATCGACAATTGGATTAAGCCACCATCAGTTGAGAATCTGGTGCCAATGTTGCCAACTGTAGAAAGTTAGGGCGATGGGCCGTGCCAGAGAGGGAGAGTTGTGGCCAAAAGCCGCTGCAGAAGGAGAAAAAAAGCATGGCTGAGGCCGCCGCATAAAGTAACTGAAAAAAAAAAAGCATTGCCATTTTCCTATTAGGCAGGATGTGGCATTTGGCCGCGCATCAGCAAGCAAGCAGCGGCCATGGCCACTACTTAAGAAAGCTCATGAGAAAATTAAAAAAAAGTTGGGTTTTTTTTTTCGGATTCGATTCAGGTTGACCCAACTCGGTAAAACCGTGATCCGATTCAAGTTGACCCAACTCGATTCAAACCAACCTGAATAAGTACTGACCTAGTCAATGGTGGATTAGTCAACAGTCAGTTGTTGACGAAAGTTTGACTAAAAAATAATTTTCTTAATTTATTATAGGTACTGGTAATTTTTTGTATAATTTTAAATGCAAATATTGATATGATGATATATATATTTTGAGATAAATTAATTGAAATAATATGTCATGAAAGTGATATATTTTGTGAAAATTAATTTATATTTAAATATAAACTGCTATATATGTGTAATTTTCGTAAATATCAATCGGCCCAAAGGAATGTTCATATTTAAAGAAAAGTCAACATTTAACAAGATTGCATATGGACATGTGGTAATAAACATGTTATAATTATACAATTTTACATATAGACAATTAATTGGCTTAAAGAAAAATTTTTTGTTTGACATGTTTTGATTATCAGTATTTGATTACTACACCAATATATTACTTACAAGTTAATATTTTGTACAAAGATGAGATATGAATGATGTGTCTTGTATCTTGAGATGTAATTTACTTTTATTTGAATTTAATTTTGTTTGAAGACTAATATGAGCTTATTTTTATTATTTTTTGTTCTCTGTTCAATCATGTCTACTGCTAATATTACTGGCAACATTAATTTGATTTCTACGCTGAATGCTTTTAATTTCAAGTCTTAGAAAGAGAACCTCTTAATAGTTCTCATAGTTATGGATTTCGACTTTGCGTTAAGGGTTGATTGTTCCTCATCTCTTACATATGAGAGTACCCTTCATAAAAAGAGAGAGATGGAAATGTGGAACAAATCAAATCGCATGTGTTTGATAATTAAAAAGAAGGCCATTCTCGTCTCTATATCTAGAAAAATAACTAAGGCTAAAGAGTTTGTTATAGACATTAAAAAGAGATTTGTTAAAAAGGAAACAAAAGAAATATGTATGCTTTTGATAAATTTAATTTCAACAGAGTATACTGTCAAGGACAAGAACAAAAAAAAAAGAATAAGGAGAATGAAGCTACAGATACAACACCTCAAAGGAAACAACAAAAGAAATTGGGTGATCCAGATGACCCTAGTTGTTTCTTTTATGGAATTGAAGAACATTATTTGATTTGTTCTGAAGATAAATTAACTTTGGTACCTAAGTACATATAGTGGATAAATTCAACTGCAACTATTCACATCAGTGTGTCTATGCAGGGTTGAATAAATTGCTGAAAGCCCAGTGATGGTGAAAGATACGTCGATAAAGGTAATGATAAAACAGTAGAAGTTGCAGCATTTAGAAAATTTTGATTATTATTGAAGACCATATTTTATTTGGATCTTAATGAAATATTTATTGTTCTATTTTTTAGATGGAATTTGATTTCTATTTCTACTTTGGACAAATCTGGTTATTCTTGTTCATTTAGAAATATACAATTTTAGTTTGTTTCAAGATTCAAATTTGGTTGGTTTCGGTTATTTGTCAGGCAATGATAATCTTTATTTAATTGATGCTATTGTTTCATTTAATAAATCTCTGCAATTGAGTACGCGAGGTATAAAGAAAAAGTTAACTGCTGAGAACTTGATTGCGTTATAGTATAAAAGATTAAAACATATCTTCAAACGGAAAATAGAGAGACTTGTGTTAGATGCAATTCTTGACCCTTTAGATTTCACATATTTTGATATTTGTGTTAACTGTATAAAATAGAAACAAATCAATAAAAGAATATTTGAAGTCAATAAGACTTTGTACATCTTAGAACTCATACATACAGACATTTGTAGGTCATTCCCTACGGTTACTTGGAATGAACAACAATATTTTATGACGTTCATGGATGATTTTTCTATATATGGCTACATATATCTTCTACATCAAAAGTCACAGTTCTTGGATATGTTCAAAAATGTTAAGGCTAAAGTTAAGAATCAACTCAACAAAAGAAAAAAAAAAAAAGGTCAGATCTGACCGTGGTGGTGAGTACTATGGTAGATATAACGATTTAGGTGAACAATATCGAGGACCATTCGCTAAGTTCTTAGAAGAATACGATATCATCCCACAGTACACTATTCTGAGTTCGCCCACTATGATTTGTCATTCTACTTTATTATAAGTACTATAGAGAGAAGCACTTGAGACTGCAGGATATATCCTAAACATAGTTCCAACTAAAATAACTATCAAAACCTCTTATGAACTTTGAATAGACAAGAAGCCTAGTCTAAAGCGTTTGCATATTTGATGATGTCTAATTGAGGCAATGCCTTATAAGCTTAATGAGAAGAAACTATACTCTAGGACAATGAGTTGTTATTTTATTAGCTACTTTGAAAGATCTAAGGGGTATAAATTTTATGATCCCAAGATTAAAAAAATGTCAAGTTTAAAAATGCACGATTATTTAAAAATGTCAAGTTTGCAGGGAGAGATTCAGTTAGGGGCTTTGTCTTTGAAGATGAATACGTTAATATTCCCAAAAGTGTTATTGGCATTGATTAGAGTCTCATTCTTAACTTTATTCAAGCCACAATAGATCAAGCAAATATTGGAAAACCCTTCATACTAAATATTATTCTAAAAGAACAAATTCTACGACCTTAAATACTTATGTCATTAAGAATATTCATTAGAGAAAAAAAAAGTGTAGTGTCAAATGACTATATTGTATTTTTTTAAGAATATAAAGTAGATATTAGAGTAATAAAATATGATCCAATCAATTTCCGTCAAGTCATGGAAAGTTCTAACTCTCAGAAGTAGATTGATGTTATGAATAAGGAAATAAAGATCATGAAGAATAATGACGTATGAGATCTTGTCTCATTGCCGAAAGGTACGAAATCTATTGGTTGCAAATGAATATTTAAAACTACGAATTATTCGAAAGGAGAAGATGTATAAAACACGTCTTGTTGCAAATGGCTTTATACAAAAAAAATGCATCGATTATAAAGAGACTTTCTCTCTAGTTTTTTCGAAAGACTCTTTTAAGATGATAATAACATTGGTGGCGCATTTCAATATTGAGTTACATTAGATAGATGTGAAGACAATATTTTTCAATTGTGACATTAATGAGACGATCTATATGGTGTAGCAATAAAACTTTGTGTTCAAAGACTCAAATAATATGGTTTGCAAACTTAAGAAATTTATCTATGGACTCAAGCAAGCATCTCGACAATAGTATTCTAAGTTTCATCAAGTGATCATCTCACTCTATTTTGAGATGATCGATTTTGGGATGAATTTGGTCGATAATTGCATATACGACAAGTTTTATAGGAGTAAATATATTTTTTCTAGTTTTATGTGTTGATAACATTTTATTTGCCAGCAACGATATAGATTTATTGTATGAAACTAAGAGATTTCTAACTAAGAATTTTAAGATGAAAGATCTTGGTTACGCATATTTTGTATTAGGCATACATATACACTGGGATTGCTTCTAGGTTAATCATGAATTATCACAAAAGAGTTAGATCGAAAAGGTTCTCAAGAGATATGGCATACATGATTGCAAACTACGTAATACTCATATGGCTAAAAGAGACAAGTTTAGTCTCAATCAGTGTCCTAAGAATGGTTAAAAAAATACAGAAGATTTTTTGTGTGTCTATAATAGGAAGTCTGATGTATTCTCATGTTTGTACGCGACTAGATATTACATACATTACTGAGATATTTGGCTGATATTTAAGTAATCCAAGAGTAGACCATTAGAAAGCAGTCAAACGGGTTATACGGTACTTGTAGAGAACAAAAGACTACATGCTTACGTATCGAAGGTCGGATCAGCTTGAGATAATTGGGTATACTGACTTCGATTTTGCTGGATACTAAAATAGTATGAAATCTACAACAGGCTAAATCTATGTGCAAGTTGAGGGTGTTGTTTTTTAGAAGAGTGTTAAACAGTTTCTTATAACCTATTCCACGATGACAATATAGTTCATAGCATGTTATAAGGTATTTAATAACGGAATGTGGCTGTGAAATTTTATCATGGGGTTGTAGATGGTATTGATAGATCACTTATATTATTTTGTGATAATAAATTAATTGTAATGTTTTTGAATAATAACATGAGCTTTACGAAGTCGAAACATATAAAGATCAAGTTCTTAGTTATTAAAAAAAGAGGTTAGAGTGAATAGTTGTTTATAAAACATATTGACACAAACTTCATGATTATGGATTCGTTTACTAAAGGATTGTCACCCAAAATATTTTATGAACACACTGCTGATATGTATATTGTGTCCTTTAAAAATATTTAGTGTTAGTTGGAGTTTGTAAGTTTAGATGTTCTTATAATATAGACTTTTTTTTTAATTATTTTTGTTTATAGATTTTTAGGGTTATTTTCTATAGAAATAAAATTTTGATTTATTTATATTATGATTTTTGTATGATTTGATTTTACTAAGGTTTAAGGTGGACCAGTTATAAATAAGCATGTTAAAATCATATTGTATGAATTTTTCATGCTAGACACTCACATCATAATTAATGTCATTTAGTTGTATTGGTTTTTGTGACTATTGATGAGTCAAGTTATGACAATTGTCAGGAAAGCTGTTTTGATCTTATATTGATATGATTAATGGATCAAATTAGTCATAAATATTTTTAACTAATGACAGTAAAATTATGCTCACGGTTATTTCTTTTTGTAAAACATAATTATAATGTTCACATATAACCTAAAAGAGAGATTGTTGGATATTTAATTTAATATTGTTGAAATTCAACGTTAAACTTATACATGAATAATTATGTATTACAGATTGTTCTCTAAAGTTAAATCTAATTAAAAATGATGTAATTAAATTTTTGATAATTTAAATTTTAATGTATCAAATAGAGTGTAAATTTTAATATATATAGACCAAATAATATATATATATATATATATATATTTTTTTTATGTACTATCATTATATAAAAAAAAATTAAAGAACATTTTAGATATAGAAGACAAACTTTTATAAAATAATTCAATATTATAGATTTAAATATAATTTTACATATTTTATTATTACTTTTTTATATAACATGAATGCCGTTAAATTTTGCGTGGGATTTAATTATTCTTAACCACCGCCGCTGCGGACACTCACCAAACCACAATGCCGCCGCCTACCCATCAGCCGATCCAAACCGCTGCCACCTGCTCTAAACCGACAACTATTCCAAACTATAACCCATCGCCACCATACAAAAACAACCACCAAGCAACTGCCACACTAACGCCACACCAACAGCCCCACAAAACTGAACCGCCACTCCTCCACATCAAGCCGATCTAACCAATCCCACCTTTGATAGGCGACGCAAATCTTTCACGCCACCAGGCCCCACAGAACCGGCCTAATATGCTCGTTCCCTACCAAGCCGACTAGGCGACTACACTCACCAGCCGACCAAACCCAAGTCGAGCCACCATCATTGCTGCCTCGTCAAATATCGATCCATTTCCAATAACCCGCAAGCCATGCACATGGCTGCCGCTATACCGTATTATGCCAATAATGCTCACAAAAAAAAGAATGGTCGAGGAATGCGAGCAAGAGGAACCCAAAGAATGGAGTCGATTTACACGTATAAGTTTTGTTTGTTTCTTTTTTTCTTTATGGAAGTGGTAAAAGAATTTTATATTATTTTTTAAATATTTTAATGGGATTAATAAAGAAAATGGATTTGAAGAGGGGTGCCAGTAGAGTCCTTCCAGAAATGGGCTTTGGGTCTTTTTGAATTGTCCAGGCTCACATTGAACTTTCTCGAATCCAACTTCAAATCCAAAGCCAATAAAACGTCACCGTAGAACAAATTTGTTCAGCTTCTTTTTCTAGATTCTTCTTGCCAAATCGCACATCGTGAGTTAATTGTACAGTTCATGAAACAGCTAAAATCCGCTCAAGTCGGATCACGTAACGCGTCCCCGCCCTATCACCCGTGGCCTCTATTTAGTATCTACTCTCGAGACCAAAGAAGACTTCTTTTCTTTCTCCCAAAGGAATTCCGCATTCGTTAAGAGACCCGAGCCAGCGTTTCTTCGAAAATAACCCCCCTTCCCCAACCAAGGTTGGAAAAAAAAAAAACTCAAATCGGCGCCGCCGTATTTTGCCCATCTTTGCACTCTAATTTAATTTCAGATTTCTGCAACTAAAGGTTCCTCTCGCGTTTTCCATTTTTCCTTCTCTATCTCTCTTGAATACTTGGTATCTATTTTTTTGGGGGGCTATGGGCTATATATACAGATTAAACGTGTCACGAGTTTGCTTTTGCATGCCCTAAGCAGATAGCGGAACTTGTTCTGTTTAGCATTTTTAGTATCTAATTTTTTATTTTATCTCAGTGCTTTTGAATCGAAACTTTTAGTATCTAAACTTTTTATTTATTTAATATTTTTATTTCTCTTCGCCTTGTTGTTATAATTGATTGCGATCTGCAGCATTTTTTTTTCAATAAAAGCTGAGAAATAGTTGAAGAAGTGTTTTTTTTTTTTGTGGACTTTTATTATATGCATTCAGAATTTGATCCGCATTAGGGTTTCATAATCTCACCATGCATAATTTTTTTTGCCTTGAAAACTATGTCATCTTACTTCTTACTATTTTAGAATCGGGATCACGTTTGCCTTTAAATGCTGCATTAGGTTAGATTTTGATAGGAAGGTAGTATTTCAGAGTGTATTATATTCATTATGATTTTACGGAGGTATAGGATGGCTCCAACTTTGTATAGGCTAATGAATGGGCTACCCTTAAGTAAGTGCATCGATTGCAACGTGTCCATTTAGAGTAACTCTTTCATGTTAATGCAACTTAAGACAAGAAAGTTTATCCATATAATAAAAAAGTATAATGCTGACATTTAAATCTCTTCAAAGTGCTGCGTAGCTGCATCTTTTCATTTTAAGCATTAAATATCCTTTGTCGCATTCTTTATCTGAATAATTACGTGTCAGTACGTCAGCTACTTATGCCAGTGCAGATTGATAGATATTCTGTACATTAGTGATATGCTATTGCTTGTCGTAGTTTGAATTTGTACAGTAACTGTTTTTGCACTCAGGTTGCTGCTGCTTATCATGGCGGATCAATATACCAATGAGGGTTCCAGCACAAGCAATGCTTCTGGCAAAAGTTCAGATGCCATTGTAGAGATCAATGTCAAGACTTTAGAATCCCAGATTTATAGTTTCCAAGTCAACAAAAACGTGAGCAAAGTCTTGATCATGCTTCTTGTTTTAATTCACTGTAATCATTATTCCCTTATTTTGGTTGGCATTTTCATTCATGCTGATGACCAAAATAACAGTTTTGGTTCATACAATTTGCACATCATGAATGGGACCCCTGAGTTGTTGAAATTCATAAATTCATTGTGCTAATCGATTTCTTTTATTTGGAAAATTTGAACTCCACTGGATTCATTTCTAAAAAATGTTATTCTGATTCAGATCCCAGTTTCATTATTCAAGGAGAAGATAGCAAATGATATTGGTGTCCCAGTTGGCCAGCAACGACTGATATTCAGGGGAAAGGTGTTAAAGGATGAACATCTCCTTTCTGAATACCGTATCCTGCCATTGATGCAATCTTTATTTTTGCAGTAAAGAGTTGCTGGGCTGCATTTTGTTTGGCATATATTCTTAATTTCACTTGCTGTATTGATGTTTTATCATACCAGTATTTAATCATTATCTTATGGCTCATTTAGCCAACTAAGCGGATTTATCTATCACTGCAATACCCTGAATTCCTTGACTGTTTTTAGATGTTGAGAATGGGCATACATTGCATTTGGTAGTTAGGCAGCCAGCTCAATCACAGCCTTCATCTGATGCAAGCTCTGGAGAGACAAATGGAAACAATGTTACTGGAGGTATTGATTCTCAAATTAGGTTTCTATTGCGGTTCCTAATTCCTAGCATTCTCCTAAAGCAATGTTGATCATTTCTAAGTTGATTAGTCATGGTTTCTGTTCTAATTTGGCAGGTAATGAGGCCAATGCAAATGCTCCTCGTGGTCGTATTGGGCAAATTTCTCACAGTGTACTTCTTGGGACCTTCAATGTTGGTGATCAAGGTGAAGGCATTGCGCCGGACCTCACTCGGGTGCGTCTGGAAATATTTTTTTTTTTTCTTAACCTGGTGGGCTTTAATATGTTTTTGTATCAGGTTTTTAAGTGTTGTTGCAGGAAGAGAAGGAAGGATTTGTATTTTGTTTTTTCCAAAAGTTGTTAATCCTTTATTGGTTGACTTGTAGGTTATTGGGGCACTTATCAATTCTCTCGGAATTGGTGGTCAGACCCCAACTACTGGAAGTAATAGTGGCATACAGTTATCAACTTTGGTAAGTTCATCTTTTTAATTTTTGTACATCTTTGTGCTAGTGTGATGGTGGATCTTTAACCTTCCCTTTTACATAATTTACTTTCTCACTCATAGGATGGGTTTTCTTTTATTGTTTTAAATGGAAGCTCCTTAACTTTGTTATTCTTTTTTTCCAATCAAATATTTTGAGCAATGCATTCATTTACACGAACATATTTTCACTGTGTTATATACAAATTTGACTTTGTAGCTCCATTTGTAGCTGTCATGTTTAACCTTTGCTGAAAATTTGTTTATGCCTGGCTTGCCTAGTTTAATATTCAAAATCAATCTTTTTCTTTAAGCTTTCGTATTCGATATGGTGTCTCTCATGAGTATAAGTAGCCATTCAAATCATTTTCCTGATTTGTGTAGTTCTTTGCTGCAATTGGAAATACCTGTGCATGTGTTTAGGTTTAGTGCATTTAAGTGATCGTTTTTATTATTTGCAGTCAAATATTCCTGCTCAGCCTCAACAAGGAAATGGAACAGTTGGCAGTGGTGGGCATGTTGGGAATCAAAGCCAAGTGGGAAATCAAGCGCAGTCCGGACAGGCATCTTCTGGTCAAACATCTTCACCTCATGTTGTGCAAATTCCTCTGACAGCACCAGCCGTGCCATTCTCTTCACTTAATATGGTATGAAAATATCTATTTGCACATGTTTACTTGTTATATGCCTTTATTATTTACTAATATCATTTCTTTATTGGTTTCAGCCGATTCCTGATTCTTTAAATACACTTACAGAGTTTATGAGCCACATGGAGCGGACACTGTCCCAGAATGGTGATTATGCTAAGGCATTGTCTTGTGCTTCTGTGCTTGATGTAACTTGCTACTAACTGTTCCTGTGATGTATAGGGTATCAGCCGAATGCGTCATCAACTAGCAATGAAGAAGTACCACGACCTGAATTACCATCCAACGAACGGGGTTTGCCAACTCCTGAAGCATTGAACATTGTCCTGCAACATGCACAAAGGCTTCTCAGTGGTCACACTGTCGCTGCACTCTCTGTAAATACGATTATTGGAACACTTCTAATATTGCTTCTTTTACTTCTAATATTGCTTCTTTTCACTTTTTATTTTTGCATTGGTGGATCCTTATCTTTGTTTGAAACTGAGATGTGCTTGTCCCTGGTTTCCACAAGCATATATTAGTGGATTTTTTTCCTTAATATTTATCTTGGAAGGGAAAGCATATATCTTTCTGTAGAGCTTGTCAGAGTTGAGTTTGCATTTTCAACCCTTTTATTACATCTGTGTTTATAGTGTCTGTTTTTTGTACTGATGTATCGATTAGTTGTTTCCTTAATGTTATTGGGTTTGACTTTTCTTTCTACTTTTGCTGCTTGTTGAGACCAAGTGATGAATCTTTTGCTGATTTTGCTTACTATAATTGCACATTTTAAATTATAGAAAGTCGTTTTTTGATTATCATGGGTGGGTTTTTTTTTCTCCCTCCATTTTTTTCCTGAAATGCATCACACATAGTTATCAGTACATATATTGTAGCATTTGGAATCAAGATTTAATTGCTTGTTGAAGCTAAAGTATTCACTTTACCAATATCAAAGCAATATTTTATAATCACTCGTATATTGTGAAAGAAATGTTTTTGAGAATAAGTTGTTTTTTTGTTATTATCATCATTATCTTTTTTTTTGGAGTGATGACTCTAATATTCTGATTAAGTGTTATTTGTAATCTGTTGCAACTCTGTAGCATATCGCAGGCCGTTTGGAGCAAGAGGGTGCTTCTTCAGATCCTAATATTAGGGGACAAATTCAGGCAGAATCTGCGCAAATAGGAATTGCAATGCAACACTTGGGTTCTCTTCTGTTAGAGCTTGGTCGTGTAATTTTGACACTGCGTATGGGGCAGTCTCCTGTATGTTCTAATCTATTCTCTACATATTGGTTCTCTTTGTGATTACATATTCACTTTTTTTTTCTTTTTTGTAACTTTTTAACTGTGACTTGCAGGTGGAATCTTCTGTCAATGCTGGCCCTGCTGTTTATATATCTCCATCAGGACCTAATCCAATAATGGTTCAGGTTCGTCAATAATTGTTGTATCAGATGTTGGGGTACATATCGCACATTTAGGGATAAGATTTGAGGGTCTGAGTGGGTCTTGCTGTGCCATGGTCAAAGGTTGAATAAACATGATGTTGATGGTTTGCAACAGTAATGTGTTAAGTTAGCTGTTCCCAGGGCAGTAAATATATTGTATGTACTGGCAAAATCTGTCACCAGCTGACAGGTTAATTATTATGCATTGTGGATGAACAGTACATAATATGCTTACTGCAGTATAAAATTATACTCCTTTTGATGTAGACGGGGAGGGGATACAGAGTGCTGTATTTGGCTGGGAAAAAGTAATGAAAGCCTCTTCAAAAGAGTAGAGCTTAAAGAGAGTAAATGAGAGTGTGAGAAGTAGATAAATTTGCTGTCTGCAGTGAATATGATTGGAATTGCATAGGAGAGAGTTTATCTCTTGGATTATGTTGCTTCAATCGTGTGTTTATGTTTTTCTGTCGCTGTATCTCTCTGACAATTTAAATACTGAGCTCTTTTACGATTTTCTAGCTATAATCTGAAGATTTGAAAAGATTGATTAAAAGAAGCTGGCTATAATGTACCTATTAATCCATGGCTTTCCTTCATTTACAGCCATTTCCTATCCAAACCAGCTCTCTGTTTGGTGGTTCAGTTCCTTCATCAAATCCCATGAATATTGGTGCAGTTGGTGTTGGACATGCTCCAAGAAACATAAATATTCATATACATGCTGGTAGGTAAATTTTATGCATAACCTGCTGCTTATACTTTTTATGGATCTGATGGTGTGCTTGTTATTAGGCACTGCACTAGCTCCTGTTCTTTCATCAGTTGGTACGTGGGCAAATAATGGGGATGGAGTGCAGGGAGAAGGCGGCAATGCTACTGGTTCTGCAGAGTTGGCTGGTTCTGGTTCTGGTTCAGTGAGGGTCCTACCTATGAGAAATATCATTGCAGCAGCCGTCCCATCTCGTCCTGTGGGTGCTGCAATTTCCACTGCAGCACAACCTGGTTCAGGCTTATCTGTACCACAGCTATCTGCCAACCCAGGTTTGCTGCCCTCTGCTGCTGATCAAATGAATTCACAAATCAGGAACTTTGTTGGTAACATGATAGGAGAAAACCAGGTTCCATCAGGTAGGTACCCTTGACACTAATTTATGTAATAATGACTGCACAGTTGACAAATGCTGCTCTTTCTGTATGTAGCTGAAGTGATGTCGACAGGGCAGAATTTATCCGATGGATCTAGGGTAGGAAATTATGCTGGCAATGAACAGCCTAGTAGCACACCAGTCAACAGAGTTGGTGAACTTAGCGTCTCCTTATCTGGGACCACACCGGAAATTGAAAGTCAGAAGGTTAGCTTTGTATTAAAATCAGGGATGATGCTAATGGGAATAATTTTATGATTTCCTTTGACCACTGCTAATAATGTATCAGGCACTACCTGAAGGTGATCAAGTAAGGACTAATGAAGATATGGGGAGTGTCTTGAGTTCTAAAGATGCACCATCGTCTTCTAGTGGAGGTGCTCACAGTTCATCAAGTGGAGAGTCAGAAGACACTTCAGGAAATGCTCTTGGATCTATTGAGAAGCAAGATCTACAGGAGGATGCCAAAGCCGTTCCACTTGGATTGGGGCTGGGGGGTTTAGAACGGAAGGTACGATAATTTTGTTTGTTTTAAAAAAAAAATTTCCTTCATGTTATGGTACTTTGAAGTTGCTCTTAGATCCAAGTCTACTGACTAGGAAGATCCTTTAAAAAAAAAAAAAAGATTCGTACTCAAATGTGCGTGGAATTTTTCTGTCTAAATCTTCATGATTGCCAGATGGCTCTTAGCTTACTTACCCAAGTATTACATTGGTACCGTCGAGCACTCCATTTTAGTAATTATTTTATCTCCAAAGTCTTTTCTTTATTGCACTTTGCTTGCCTGCCCTTGGGTTTCATTGCTTCTCCCTTGTTTCTTATGTGATCAGAGGCGAGCAAGGCAGCCAAAGACCCTGGTCAAGAGTAGTGATGGTGGAACAAGCAATGCTCAACTTGATCAAAACTTGAACTCTACATCTGTTGGCCAGCATCTTTTGCGAACTCTTGCATCTCCCAGCTCTGTAAGGAATGGGATAGGTGCAAATGAGCCATCCTATGGTCAATTACCCGTAGTTGGGAGGGTCACAGAGAGTAAACAGTCAGGAGGTCAAGATACCGACAGCCAAGTTGACACTGCAAGTGCTATATCTGAAGTTCTACATAGCACTGAGTTGAATGGTCTATTGTCAGGGTTTTCACAGCAAACTGGGGTTGGTTCTCCAGATGTATTGAGAAATATGTTGCAGCAGCTCACTCAGAGCCCGCAAATCATGAATACTGTGAATCAAATTGCTCAGCAGATTGACACCCAGGATGTGGGAAACATGTTTTCAGGGTTGGGGGGTGGGCGGGCTGGTGGCATTGACTTGTCAAGAATGGTCCAACAGATGATGCCTGTCGTTTCTCAAGCTCTAGGTCATAGATCTGCGCCTCAGCCCTTCTGTGGCACACCTCAGCGTAGTGAGAGGAGATCAAGTGGAGTTGACAACCCTGATGATCCAATTCAGGTTTGTACACCATCTAAAAGATAAAACAGTTAAGAACCTGGGATGTTAGTAAACTAAATTAAGTGTTAAAATCTCATACAGAATGGTTTTGATTTGTGATTCTGCTATAATCGATTCAGGCAAGTAACTCAAAAGGCTGTGTCCTTTGTGTTTGACAGTTGTGTTATTCAATTTGCTACATGCAGGTGTGGTTGTACAAGAAATTTCTATATCCTGTAACATATGAGAAATTTCTTGGGCATGTGCATATAGACGCCAGAAGGAAACTGTATTACTGATTACTTTTATTGCCTTATTACCACATGTGTTGGTAAGGACTTTGCTTTATCAATCAGTGTTAGTAACTATTTCCTGTTTTATTTACTTGTGTCTTCTAGATTGGAATCCAACAAGTGGTTCAGAGGATTGAACACTTAGATCCACCTGAAGAACTCTTCCGTGCCATTGTCCAAAATGCTGGCCAGCTCCATTGCAATGGAAGCGGTCCTGAAGATCTTGTAAATGAGTTATGCAGTGATGAGGATCTTGCACAAGTAAGTACCATACTGCAGTGGTTTGTGATGCTCTGTAACAGCAATTATGTTCTCCGTTCTGAATCTTGATGATTATTATATTGTTTGGATCTTAAGATTTCTATCTTTTTTTTTTTGGGGGTTTAATATTGCAGGAATATGCGGAGATTTTACGGAGTGACATATGTCAACGACTTGAGGGTGACTCGGGACGGGAGTGCTAACTTCTTAACTGCATGTAAGTGAAAGGTTCAATGTGTTATAGACGGTGCCTCTGCTGCTTCACAGGAAAACCTTGTACAAATTAGGTTTGGGCATGGTGAGTTAAAAGTTGATCTTAATGTTTCCAATGTGAGTGTGTGTGTATATCCACACACATTTTCTGTAACATTTTGTATAAATTATCTATAGTTTCATACATTTCGAACTTTTACAATATTTCTGTGGAGGTTTCCCCTTTCTTTTTTTTTTTTTCTTTTTTTTTTTTTTTTTTAGGGGGTGCTGTTTTTCCAACTAATGCATTATGGTTTGATGAAGATTGGGCTTAGGGGGTATAGTCCATATTTCATTAATGGCTAGATTAACTCCATTTGGCATATCTAGAGGCTTGAAATTAGTGAACCTCGATCCCAATTTTAGATAGATAGACAAATATAGCTTTAACAGCTCTAGCTCAACGGTCTCGATGGAATGGAACCCGTTTATTAAACCACTTGCGCTTGGTTTTTTTAACATTAGAGATTGACAGTAACCATGTCATAAATGAGACATGTCTGTTATCGAGAACTTGGAGCAAGAAAATTCTTCTATAGTTGTATAATCATTTGTTTTTTAATAAGGTTATTGGATTCTAGTTTTTAATCTAAAGATGTTGAAAAAAGATATTAATTATTTTAGTAAGGTTATTTGACTCTAGTTTTTAATCTAATATTGTTGAAAAAGGATATTAATTTGATAAAAAAGGGTAAAGAAATTATTGAATTTCTATAGTGCCAACACAATCGTTTGTCAAATATTTAACTTCGTAGCATAAAACGTCTAATCATAAGAGCAAACAAGCGTAAAATTATATAATATGACAATAAATAAATTATTGATGAAACTCTTTTAGATGGATTTTTTTTTTCTCTTTTTCAGTTTTTACCATTTAGCAATATTAAATTCAATCCATAATTATAGTGGAACATATCGGCTTCTGTAACGCTACAGAATGCATTGAGTTTAATCTTTTTAATTTGAATTATTTTTGTCTTGCAATATAATTTAATTCGTGGATGAATTGTAAATTAAAAAATAGAGTTGAGTGAGTTTATTTGAATTCATAATTGTACTCATTAAATTTACTTTTTGTGTTATTTAGGGGATTAATTATGCTTACTTTTACCTAATAAACTCAGTATCAAAAATCATAATTTACTATATAAACCTTTCAGAAATCTGAAAAAAAAAGTTCTTAATAAGAAAAAAAAAAATCATTTGTCTATTGCATATAAGTTATTGTATACCCATTGTTAAACTTCTAAATTGAAGTCAATTAATCTTCTCTTTAGAGAATAAATATTTTGCCTTCTTTGCTCTCTTCTTGCATCTAATTGAATTAATCTATTATTTATACTGTTATTAAAAAGAAATTAGATAAATCGTAAATTCGTGATCGCGTGATATCAAATCAATAATTTAAAATTGCTTGCCTTGAGTAAGTTGACAAAATTCCGATGTTTTACTGTGAGAAATCACAAGCGAATTACCCAATGATCTAGGGGGAAGGGGGCATATGCAGATCTTGAAAACCTCCGAATGCAATCTCATTTTCTGTGTAAATAATCAACTCTTAAGATTACTGTGGAATTCACTGGGCAAGATGGGAAAAAATGAGTCATGCGAAGAGTAGAGGAGGTCTCGGATTTAGAGAAATGCTTGCCCAGTGGCTTCAACAAGGCATTAGTGGCAAAACAAGGGTGGAGATTGCTGTTGTATCCTCAATCATTGGTTACCGAAGTGTTGAAGGCCAGGTATTACAAAAATTCTGATTTTCTGACAGCTCAAGTTGGTTCTAATCCTTCATACATATGGAGGAGTATATTGTGGGGGAAGACAGGTTGGTTCTTAAAAAAGGAATCAGATGGAGGATCGGTGATGGGGAAAAGATGTGTGTTTGCACTGATAATTGGATTCCAAGGCCTGAAACTTTTACGCCTCTCTCAATCCAAAATTTGTCTGCAAAAGCTACTGTCTCAGAGCTCATTAACATTGAAAATCAGTGGGATCAAAGAAAGATGCAAATGAGATCCTGAGAATCCCATCACCTAAAAGACCAAGAACAGGTGAAATAATCTGGCATTTTGGCAAGAAGGGATTATATTTCGTGAAGAGTGGATATTAGTTGGCTTCAAAGATCAAGTATCCTGATAAGCCAAGCTGTCCATCCAAGGGGTTTAATATCTGGAATCTTTTATGGACTCTTCAACTGCCGGAAAAGATCAAAATTTTTATGTGGAGATCAATTCAAAATCTGCTACACACTGCTGAAAACTTATGGATAAAGAAGATAGTGCCTGAGCCTAATTGTCAAGTTTGCAAACAAGGAATGGAGAGCATATCTCATGCTCTGTTGCACTGTATTTCGAAACATGCTTTTCACATGCTGCTAACCAAGATATGGTGGATATTTTGCAGGGAATGGCTAATTAATTGAGTAAGTCCGATATTGGAACTTTTGTTGCTTTTTGTTGGGCTATCTGGAATGGAAGAAATAATCAGATTTTTGTGGGAAAAAGGTTGGATCCTTTTCTAATTGTTACAAGAGCAGAGGCAGTAGTGGAGGCTTATAAAAGAGTGAAGTAGCGAGGGAAAGGAACAGAAAGAAAGCATATCCCGATGAAGCAGCAGAATTGGAGCCCTCCACCTAACAATGCTTTCAAGGTTAATGTTGATGCTGCTGTTAACTTCGAAAATCAGACAGCAGGTTTGGGTGCTGTAATCAGAGATTCAAATGGCAAAGTCATAGTGGCTGCTATAAAATCCACACAATTTTTAGGAGATGTAAAGCTTGCAGAAGCTGAAGCTGTTGAATGGAGCTTAGTTGTGGCAAAAAATGCATCCCTTCTCTCTTTAATGGTGGAGACAGATTGTCAAGCAGTGGTGAATTTGATAAACAACAAAGAGGGTAGCATAACAGAGATTATTTGGGTGATCTCAGAAATCCAAAGTCAAAGTAAAGACTCCCAGAATATTAGTTTTCATTACACTCCTAGATCATGTAATGCTCATGCGCATTCTAATTTAACAGTGAGGAAAATGTTGTATGGCTGGAACCTTTGCCAGCTGAAATTGAATTTGTATTCTCTCCTCTGTTTTAATGAAATCGTCTCCTTTCTTCACAAAAAAAAAAAATTATTGTTGCGGCATTTTATGTTTGAGTGTATCTTGTGAATTACTATTTTGAGTTATCGACTGAAATATTGTAATTTATTTGACAAAATCCCGATGTATGAGTGAAGCTGAAGCAGTAGGTGAATGAAGAAAATTGGTTTCAGCTATTTGTTTAATTTATTGTCCTTAATTGTAATTTAGTTAAGGATATTATGGTAATAAAAGAAGTTTAGGGAACTTTAGAAGGGGTGCGGGAGCCAATAGGACCACTGCTTTCATAACAGTTCCATTTTCCGAGAAGCTGTGTCTGCACCGCAGAAGCAAACTCAAACCTTCAATTTTTCCTCCCTCATGTCCCAAACTTAATCCCTTAGCTTGTCGCTTCATAGTTTACTTTGTGGACGATTAACGTCAATGGAGGTTGCCGAGTCGAAGCCCAAGAATGCCGGGGGCCGCCTTTGTTGCATCTGTAACCAGAGAAAGGCTGCCCTCAAACGACCTAAAACCCTAGAACAGGTAACTCCCCCCCTTCAATTCTCTATGAGGTCAATTAATAACACCAGCTTCAGTCGTGGCGTGTTTTGCTATTATGTAAAATAGATATGCAGGGAGTGTTTCTATGGGGTATTTGAGGAGGAGATCCACCAAGTCATTTTGGACAATCAGCTATTCAAGCCTGGTGAGCGTATTGCCATTGGCGCCTCTGGTGGAAAAGGTTGTTGCTTTTTCATGCTACTATCATCATACTTTTGTATGTTTGTTGGTATTGCCTTTTTTTATTTCATTGATGCTTGTGCTTAACCATGTTCATGTTTTGTTTGTTGCAGATTCCACTGTCCTTGCTTTTGTGTTGTCAGAGCTGAACCGGCGACACAACTATGGTCTGGATCTTTTCCTTCTATCAATTGATGAAGGCATTTCAGGATACAGAGATGATTCGCTTGAAACTGTCAAAAGAAATGAAATTCAGGTATGCAATTTCCTCTTCTTTTTTTTTTTTTTTAACTTAAATTTGCTTCTTCTTTTTATTTAAATAAACTGATTTCTACTTGTTCTCATTGTTATAAAATTCAATTACTTACTTGTTAGGGAGTAAATTGTACATTGACGGTAATGCAAAATTTAACTGATTAATTTAGTCACACATTATTATATTTTTATTTTATCTTTCATCCTTGTTTTTATTTATTTCTATATTCTTTTCCCCCTGCAGTATGGCTTGCCACTGAAGATTGTTTCGTACAAGGATTTATATGGATGGACTATGGATGAAATAGTGAAGGTGATCGGTTTAAAGAACAATTGCACCTTTTGTGGTGTTTTCCGTCGCCAGGTATAGGAGGAATAATATTCCCTATGATCATGTAAACTGATGTTTGTTCTTGTATTCTCGTTAGATTCCTTTCTGTTTTCAGCAAGTTTTTGGAGTTGAAAAATATGTAGTTACCGACATCTTCGTTATTGCATATTGATTCTGAAGATTACATTTCTTTCTTTTTAAAAATGAAATTATTATCATTTGATAATATGGGTTTTTGTTGTCGCTGTGGTCTTTCTAGAAATCTAGCATACTCCTGCTTTATTTGGGTTAATGTTGTTAGAAAAAGGGTCCAACAGCAGCACTGCTCATGTGACCTGTGGATCCTTGGGCAATCCAAATCCAGTCACTCAATGTAGTCTGTCCTTAGGTAAAAAAGGCATAGTTTTTGTAGCAGAGCCTCAGAGGTTTTGTTGTGCATTAATGTATGTGTCACTTTCTATGTGTTTATGAGAATTTGTCGTAGGAATGTACTAAGGTGCGGCTGTTTTGCAACTTGTGAAGCGTTTCTATAATCTATGGATTAAGATCGATTGCGCTGGTTAATTTCTTTAGGCCCTAGATCGAGGTGCTTCATTGTTGAAAGTAGACAAGATTGCTACTGGACATAATGCTGATGATATTGCAGAAACCATTCTATTGAACATATTACGAGGTGATATTGCTAGGTAATGAATTGTTGAATAAGGTTTCTCTTTCAGTTTTATCTTACTTTTTTTTTTTTTTTTTTTTGTATGAACTAAATTCATCCTGTTATTGTATAGATTGAGTAGATGTACATTGATAACGACTGGTGAAGATGGACCGATTCCAAGATGCAAACCTTTCAAGTACACTTATGAGAAGGAGATTGTAATATATCCTTGTAATTGTTAATGAATTGTTGTCATGGAAGTATTAAATTGTCTATGTATTGATATTATTAATATTTTTTAGTTGTGAGACCTTAATAGATGTTCACGTATGCATACTTCAAGAGGCTCGACTACTTCTCCACTGAATGTAAGTGTTAGTTTTCTCATTCTAGTCCAATTCCTGTGTCGGTAATTTTGCATTTGCTATAGATTATATAATTTGGTCTTTTTTTCAGTTACATTTTTCTTCAAATGTTGGTGTCTGCTTGCTTCCTTGATATATTTTCTTGGTGCTTAAAGCATTGTATCATCGCACTTACACGGCAGATGGTCTTTTCTTTTCTAGGGTAAATAATTTAGTTACGGTGTCTGAAAATAAAATTCACAATGCTGTTACTGCAATTGCAGGCATTTATTCTCCAAATGCTTACCGTGGTTTTGCTCGTGAGTTCATTAAAGATTTGGAGAGATTAAGGTGACTTCTTTGAGACAGAATGATGCTTTTCCTTTTCGCCCTCATTTCCCTGCTGAACCGTCATGTACGATATGTGAAATTTCTCTTACCATTTTATGGATTGTTAATACAGACCTAGGGCCATACTTGATATCATCAAGTCAGGTGAGAACTTCAGAATTTCCACTTCAACAAAAATGCCAGAGCAGGGCACCTGTGAACGCTGTGGATATATTTCTAGCCAGGTGAGACTTGCTATACTCAATAGCAAACCGAAAGCACCCATTTCCAGCTTTGAAATATTTGTTGTAATAATGCATATGTTCCTTATCTTCCTATTGATTCTCTTATTCCACAGAAATGGTGTAAAGCTTGTGTTTTGCTGGAAGGACTCAATCGAGGCTTGCCTAAGATGGGAATTGGGCGGAGTCGAGGCCAGAACAATGAAAAGACAAAGGATATGAAACAAAATAATGGAACAAAGAACATTGAGAGCAAACAGTGTGGCACTCTGGATTTTTGATATAGAGAACATGTAACACATTGAAATATTATGGAGTTGATTCATAGAATGCAGTGGTGTGGAGCAAACAAGCATTTTCATTTAGTTTGTAAACTTTGTATACATGAAATGTAACAATTATTCATTTACACATGACTACTACGATACTTTCATTTTATTTTATTTTATTTTTTGTAGCATCGCATGGATTATATGCGCAGGAATTAATCGAAAGTAATTAATTTTTTTTATGACTGATCGTAACACGTGCAAAAATCTCAATACGTCTTACAAATGCACAAAGTGCCACGTCAAACCGGGTGCCAAAACTAATTATCGCCTGTGTGGTGACTTACCCTCGCAACTCACAATTCGCAATCCGCAAATATGGCATCATCAGCAACGCCGAGCTCAGCCGGCAGCACCGCCCAAAACCCTAAAAAGTCACTAGGGTTTATAGCAAATGCAAAGAAACACAAACACAGCTTCATTCAATTCTTCGCTATGACCGGGATACTGTTGTTGAGCGTCAGATCATTGGGCCAAAAGTATCGCATCCACGGCCTCCAAGAGGACACGTCAGCTCTCAAAGAAGAGCAAGAATCCTTAACTAATCGCATGACCAACATCAAGCATAGCCTTCTCCATGAAGCCTCTCTTGAACCTACTGGCCTCTTCGCTTCTCGCCTCCGCCATCTTTTTGGCGAGGAAAATTGATTTCAAACAGACCCAATTGTTGGGTGAGTTTGTAGCTTTTCTGTATTTGATATTTTACGAGTCGCTATCTGTCTTTGGATTAATAATAGAAGAAATGAAGAATTTTTCTTTTCCCTATGATAATTTAAGCTTATTGACTTGGTTTGGTTGATTCCGATATGGACTAAATTGAAACAAAATTTGGCGCTTTGAGTTTTTCGGAATTCTAGTTTTAATTAATCATCTCATCCTTAGAGTTTGGAATTTATTTGTGGTTTTATTATGCGTGTAGTGTTCCTGATTATCATGTCTGTTGTCCAGTTTGGGGCTAGGACTTTTTTGGGAAAGAAAATTAGCTGTGAATTATTTGGTCGTGAGATCAGATGAGTAGTTCGTTTGGTTACACTGTGCCTTTTCACTTCTATGGTGTTCCATTTAAAAGAGATACAAGGAAAAGCTGTTATATATTAATTGATCCTTTATCATAATGTAAGACTAGAGAAAAGATTTACGTTAATTTTCTCAGCTCAATGGACCAACTCTTTACTCTCTCTCACTCTAGCTCATATTTATGCAATGATTGGGTTTTCTGAGCTTGGAATTATGTCACACTTTTCCCTTATCATTTCTTTTCAACCAAACAGGGAAAAAATTTGTTTGCAATACTAAGATTTTGGTTTGAGGCATTGGTACATCTCCAAACCTTTGCTCAGTCTTTATTTTAAATTTTGATTTGTGGACAACAACCTGGGAACAGAAAATGAGTGAATTGATTTGCTGAGTGGATCACTTCTTGCTATGGATTCTAGTTTCTTATTGATTTTGTTTCTGATGTGGATTTCTGTTTCTTTTTTGCTTTATTTATTTATTTTTTAATAAATAATAATGGATGTTTGTCGTTATTAACCTAAACTCTAGGAACCATGTCTGCATTGCTTCGACGCTAGACATATTACTGCAAAAACTCTTTGTTAGTTTATAGGCTGGGTGATCAAAGCCTGTAAATGGGAAATGCAATTACATGTTGATTTGATCAACTAAAACTTCCGCATCGTGTTGTCTAGCCTAAGATTCATATTTCTGTGTTTCTTATTGCCCAATGGCTGGAGTATGATGAGATGAAAATCAATGCCTAATCAATACTCAGGGTGACTGATCTAATAAATGGAAAATTGGCTTTCTCGGATGTTGGATTTTGTCATTTGTGGCTTCATCTGCACCTTGGCGATCTATGTTCTTCAGTCGGATTTTTGTGGTAAAACCGTGTGAGCAGTCTCTGGGTTTCAGCTCAACTTTTGGTGTCTGTATTTTGTTTATTCATTGATAACCTCAAGTCAACTGCCAGCCCCCAACATATTTTATCTAATTGAATCTTGGCTATCATTGATTGGTGATTATGGCTGGAAGATGGGACAGAAATACTAGGACTAAAGCTTTCATAGACTTGTGGCTACTTTGTGATCGCCCTTTCGTTGACTTACCAATTTCTGTGGGGTTGCTTCTCACTTGCTGTAGTGACAGTGAGTATTATCGTTATTATTATCCTAAATATGATTGTAAGATTATCTCCTGATCCGCTTGTATGGTTCGAGAGCAGCATGCCCGGTAGTAACGCTGATGGGCCTACAACCTATCATATATTATCATTTGGCTTGTTTAGTTTCTAGTTTTGCATTTTTAAAAAATCAATTTCTATCCGCTTAATTGGATCATTATCATAGTGGGCCGGGTCTCTTATCAAAATGCGGCGATATAGATAGTCGAGTGGTGATATTTGACACGTTTATATCTTTAAAATTAGATGATTTACAATTGACCCCAAATCTATTAGATGCTTAAGTTTGCAATAGTAGCAAGTGCTTTATAGACTCATTGAATCACTGTCCAACGTAGGGACGCGACCATGCCATGCCACCGCCAAGTAACATTGATTTAACGAATTTGCGTCCAATTAATTAATTTGTTTGAATCGAAGCCTTGGAGAGCTGAATTGACGCCTCGTCTCCTCTCACCGCGTATTGGCTGGATTGGCCCATACTCAATTTGGTCTCGTGGGTTAACACTTGATGTATTCGTCAATGAGCGTATGTTCTTGGTTCCACTCCATTAAAGCCAACAATAAGGATGTTCGAAATTGTCAAAATTAAAATGTGACACATGCAATGATTATTGTGCTCCCATTTTTTTTTGGAGGTCTAATCTTCTTGCTCTGAAGGTTTAATTTTGTCATTAGGTAAAAGTACGAGACCTGAGAAATATTGCTTGGAAATTTGAACTCATCAACTCAAAGTTACAGGAACATTGATGTCAGCCCACTAAATTGGCGTAAGCCTGTGGCAAAGTAAAAAAAAAAAAAAGTACATGAAAGTTTTTTCGTTTCTTTTCTCCGGTCGATGAGAGGCGAAATTAAGTGGGCCCCGAAGAGGGAAAAAATAATTAGGAAAGTGTGAATTGAATCCTTACTCATTTCCATGCATGTTTAATATTATTTGGCACTCGTTAAGTTTACAGCTTTTACACTATAGCATCTAAAATTATAGTTTCTTCATTATAATTCTCATTGTTGGCCCTCTAAATTTTACTAATCTTATATTACTATGGTAACTCAAGTTTTATGACTTTTGCATTATGGGCCCTTTCCAAGTAAAATCTCAATTCCACCCCTTAGGGTAGAATAGGGGATCAGGTTAACAAATACGTCAATGTTGTGACACTTGAAAATATTTATTATAGACCTACTACTTAGTGAAAGTGTGGACTTTTACTGTACATGCTTTTTCTATACGATGAAAATTATTAATGGTGCGTTTACAGACAGGAATGAGAATGGTATTAATGAAAATAGATAATATGAATTATTATTTAATGAAAGGTATGAATGAGAATAGATAAAAATAAAATTAGATAATATGAATTAAAATAAGTTGTTTACTTAAATTATAAGAATTATAATCTAAATGAGGTAGATTGTCATTAATATGTTTACTTTATCTTAAAATTAAAATCAAAATAAGTTAAACTGTAGTAAATTATTAAAAAATCCTTAATAATAATAATAATAATATTATTAAAATTATTGTTATTATATTAGTTAATTATAGTACTTTTTATCATAATAATAACAATAATATTATTAATAATAATTATTATTATTAATTGTTGTTAATATATTAATATTATTATTATTAAAATTATTTTTAATATGTTAATTAATTATAATACTTTTATCCTTAATAAATTATAATATTAACATTAATATATTAATTAATTATAATTTTTCATTAATAATAATAATTAATCATAATACTTTTTATCATTAATAATAATAAAAAAAATGTTATCATCAACAAAATAATAACCATAATCGAATTCATCGTCAACAACAAAATAATAAAACAATTACCAAAAAAAAAATCAAAATCTAAACAATCGTCATCAACAAATTAATTAATTTCCAAAAATGAATAATAATAATAATAATATTAATCAAAATCCCAAATAATCATCATCAACAAATAATCTTTTTTTTTAAAACAACAATCAAAATCGGAATAAAAAATCGTCATCAACAACGGCGGCAACAACAAATTATCGTCGTCAGCATCATCAGATCAAAGACGAAACCGAGATGAAAGCAGACGTGGATGAAATCGAGATGGAGATGAAACCGAGTTGCAAATCAGTGCGACAATGTGACTACAACCTACAACTCGCAATCAGTAGCCTCTCGTTGGTTGCTGGGTGAATTCTTCAAAGTTCAAAGCTTGTTTTTGTTTTCTTTTTTTCTGTATTTATATATATATATATATATTTTTTTAATTTTAAAGAGGATATTTTTGATATATTAAAAATCTAACGAGAATAATTTTCAATAATCTAACGAATGAGGTTCTAATTCTCAACTCTGAAATCAGAACTCTGCTGGTAATCAATTCATATTTCACATGGAGCCCGCGTAGATTATTCTCATTCCGAATTTCAAAACAAGTAAACGTATTATTAATTTCAATTTTCTTTTTCTAAATTAATAAACACGGCCTCAGTTCCTAGAAAATAATAATGGAACGGGGGATGGATCAGGGCAAAAGTCACGAATCCATTCATGTGCTTTTTCAGTACATTGTAATGCGTGAGTATGGCTCTTCATCTACTTATTATTTATTTTCCCCTTTTTAAACTTCTAATGTAAAGTAATGGTGTCAAAATAAGTCGGTCCGTGCTCCTAATCTGCAAGTAATCGTGACAAATTACTGCCAAAAATGATGAAGACACGTCTGATTTCGTTACAACTTTTTATGTACGAAGGCATTATATCTGGGTATTGAAACCATAGTGGATGCCCCTTTCTGAAATAAATGGGATTTACACTTTCACAGTGAAATAATTAATATAAACCAGTAAGTGAACTACTTCACGAAGGAACCATGAAGAAAATCCGAGAATAATTTGTGTTAATCCTTCAGTTGATCTCGTGGGCCGTAAAGTTCACCGCAGATAAAATCGAGTTAAACACACAAACCGATTGCTGCTGCTGGCGTGCGTATACGGGGCGCAATACATGTTAGCTTTATTCCGAACCTCGCATCACAGGCGGCTAAAAGAAATTTATCAAAATCTCCTCCATGAACTTTGGTATTACTGTATATGCTACTGTTAGAAGATATCTCGATTGCCGAATCGTGCGATGAATGAACCTAGACTTTCGGTCTGAGACTTCTGGAGTTTTTTTTCAAGCACTTGTAATTTCTACGGGGATCCAAAACCAAAAGTGCCTTAAAAACAATGATTTGGTTTTATATTCAAACAACTACGCTAACCTAATAAAAGTGCATTAAGAAATTTGATTTTTGAAACACTCCCGGTTAATTATTTGAATGGGACCTACGTGTTGTAAAACTCGTCACATGCAATCTCTTTTCATTTTCTTCGTCGTCATTATTTGTTATGTCCAAAAAAAAGCACAATGTACATAGGCCACGCAGTCGCAATTCGCAACAACAAACCCATGTGGGAGACAAAACACTCACGTACATAACACAAGCAGCCTAAACTAAATACCACCGACACTCACCATTTTCTTTCTATATTTTTTAATCTCTCTCAAGTCTTTCTTTCCAATTTTCCCTCTCTTTTTTCACTTGCTTCTACACACACACACACATCCTCTGTACCGCACTTAAATACGTGCCATTCCTCGTCACTCATCATCATTCATCATTCACTACTCACCTCTTAACCTCTTTCTTTCCTCTTTTAATTTTCAATTTTCGTTTTGAAAAAAAAAAAATCGTTCTCTCTTCCTCTGCGCCCCATTCATCACACTAATCTGAAAACCTCACGACTTGACTTGACTTGACAACCTTCTGCCTTCCCCCAAAATGCCGCTAAACTTAGCTGTCGCTGCTTCAATTTGCTCCTTGTTTTGTTCCCTTTTTGCCATTGTCAATGCTGAGGATCCTTATAGATTCTTCAACTGGAATGTCACTTACGGCGACATCTATCCCCTCGGCGTTCGCCAACGGGTTCGTTCCTACATTTACATACAAGCACACATATGATTCATTTATATTGATTTTTTTATCATGTCGATCTGGTTTGTGTTTGATCTAATTATTGATTAACCAAAATGGTGTTTTATTTCGGTAGGGTATTTTGATAAACGGGCAATTCCCAGGCCCTGATATTCACTCAGTTACAAATGACAATCTTATTATCAATGTGTTCAACAGCTTAGACGAGCCTTTTCTTCTCTCCTGGTAACATCTCTTAATTATTCTCTTTCTATTTTTAAGTTTTAATTTTCTCTCGTGATCTTTCACTCTCCTTTAAAAAAATAAAATAAAATTACGCATAATGCCACACTGTTTTGTGTGCCCACCGCAAAAGGATAAGTCTACCTTACTCATGCCCCGTTCATTGCATCGCCATGTGGGTACATTTTAGTAACACATTCCAGACAGCCCAGGCATTTGTCACATTTCAAATTTTTACAAGATCATGTGAACGTGGATCTGGCGAATTGGATCTGATTTATATTGTAGTCTTTTAGAATCGCACGTTCTTACAGTATCTTGTGATATAATTTCTTATTGACATTGTAATGTATTACCCACTGTGACTAGCAGTCTAACATATGAAATTTCATTACCATTCATAATTATGTTGTTTCTATTGAATATGTATATGTGTGTGTATATATATATATATATATATTATTTTTTTTAAAGTTGGTTCTATTAAAAATAGTCCATTACAAAAGGGGAATTGATTGGAAACATTGAATTTGTACTGTGAGCTTACCTAATTCAGACCCACTAGCCTTGTCCTCGTGGTCCATTATCAGTTAGCAGCTGTCTTCCACTCTACAAGTTTTATGAATCAGCTAAGTAAAGCTCGCAACTTGACCTTTCAGTCAAAAGATAATATTATACAAAATTTATATTTAACTCGTTTGGGGTTATTTTTAATGGGTTAAAAATTAATTTTAATGTTTAATAAATTTATTTGGAATTTATTTTTAATAAAATTATTTATTTTATTTCAGATTTTGAAAAGTGGGTTAAGAGTAATTTTTTAAAAATTTAAGTTTGAGAAACAGTTTTATAAATAATATAATTTTATATATACTCTCATATATATTTGAAAATTTTAAAATTATTTTTATTAATTAGTAAATATAATTATTAACTTTTAAAAATATTATTATTATTGTTGTTATATTGTGATAATAAAATAAAAAATAAATACTTATTTTAGTTATCAATTATTATATATTTACAAAATTTATATTTTAAGAAATTATGAATCGGCATACGAGAGCTTAAATTTGATTGCTTTTTCCAATGTAATAGACATTAATGTAATTTGTTATTTTTTGTGCGGTGAGAGTAGGAATGGAATTCAAAATAGGAGGAATTCATTTGAAGATGGTGTATATGGAACAACTTGCCCTATTCCTCCTGGGAAGAACTTCACATACATTCTTCAAGTGAAGGATCAAATTGGTAGCTTTTACTATTTCCCTTCCCTTGCATTCCACAAAGCAGCGGGTGGGTTTGGGGGAATAAGGATCCTTAGCCGGCCGCGCATTCCCGTTCCCTTCCCAGATCCTGCTGGTGATTACACTGTTCTTATTGGAGATTGGTACAAGTCCAATCACACGGTAATAATATACCATTCCTACTTTATACTAAAGATTAACATGCTGATTTTTTTTTTTAAAATAAAATCATGTTGATTTGTTCTAATGTTTTAGCTTACTTGTATTAAATTGTCTTTACTAATGTTAGAGGAAGGTGCTTAAATTTTGTGGGGTTTAAAATTATTTGAAGTTGGTCAATTTGGCAAGGGAAATAATTTGCTTTGTTGTCGGTAACAAAAGGTGAGCTTTCGACTGTTTATGACATACAACTTTTTTGCATTTGCAGCTGGACCCCTCTTTTTTGTCTGTTTGTGACTATTGAGATAAGTGATGGGTTGAGACTTGAGAAGAGTAAAAGAAGCCACATCTCAAATCAACAGTCTGTCCTTAGTAAAATTGTTTTCTCTAATCTTGTAGCCAAGAGTAAGTTTTGGTAATGTGATTCCAGTAAACAATTTAGAGATTAAATCTTAAATTGCGGATTGTATAATGCCGCAGTCTGCAAGTATCAGGTTAAGTTTTTGACTTTTGGTTATGACCCCATGAGATCTACATTTATTAGATTGCTCAATTGGTATGGACGCCTATTGACTAATGTATTATCGTTTTGATTTAATGTCCTGCACATGGGGTGAAATGGCCACATTTATTGGCCCAAATGTGTACTATACTATTCGCCTAGGTGTCGGACCATATTCCATCCCCATTGAATCCCATCCATATGCATTAAAAAAGAAAAAAAAAATGTGGAATGGTCAACCTTGACCGACTTGTCACTTGGGTCTACTGAGCGTTGTTTCATGAAAGTTCATAGAATGAGATGGTTGGAGTAAGCAATGCCAAGTACTTCAAAATTATTTAGTAGTTGTATTGCTGTTTGAATCAACTTTTTGTGATTGAAGGATGACGAATTGATGTATGCTTTTGCAGGACTTGAAGACACATCTTGATAATGGCAAGAAGCTACCTTCCCCTGATGGAATTCTTATCAATGGCCGGGGGAGTGGTGCCGCTTTTAATGTTGAACAAGGTAAGGTATCAAGCAATCTAAATCTAGTCTTTGCCGATTGTCATTATTTTTTTGCACTTCTACCATCATTCATGCATTCCACCTGCATTATCCATGTCCATTACAGGAAAAACTTACAGGCTCAGAATATCAAATGTTGGATTGCAAAACTCACTCAATTTCCGCATTCAAAACCATAAAATGAAGTTGGCAGAAGTTGAGGGAACACATACCCTCCAAACTACTTACTCCTCACTTGATGTTCACGTCGGGCAATCATACTCCGTTTTGGTTACTGCTGATCAGCCTGCACAGGACTATTACATTGTTGTTTCCTCTCGCTTCACCTCCACTGTCCTCACCACCACCGGCATTCTTCATTACAGTAACTCCGCAGGTCCAGTTTCAGGCCCCATCCCAGGGGGGCCAACCATCCAAATTGACTGGTCACTAAACCAAGCACGCTCTATCAGGTATTTAATATTTCCTGTTATCAATGGTTCAAAATTGTGCCACTAAAATTTTTATGATGTGAACTAATTTAATGACAATTGTATATTTCAGGACTAATCTCACAGCAAGTGGACCAAGGCCTAACCCACAGGGTTCATACCACTATGGTCTCATAAACACCACCAGAACTATCAGGCTTTCAAGTTCTGCTGGGCAAGTTAATGGCAAGCAGAGATATGCAATCAACAGTGTGTCCTTTATTCCAGCCGACACTCCCTTAAAGCTTGCTGACTACTTCAAGATTGGAGGAGTTTTCCGTGTCGGAAGCATTTCTGATAATCCTACCGGTGGAGGGATTTACCTAGACACAGCAGTTATGGGGGCTGACTACAGAGCTTTTATTGAAATTGTGTTCCAAAATGATGAAGACATTATCCAGAGCTATCACCTTGATGGCTACCAATTCTGGGTTGTCGGGTAAGCATATGATAATCTTACGATTCCACATCCAAAATTGCATTTAGGACCAACTTAGTCCTACACTCCTACTTGTCTCTTAATGATAAAATCTTAAAATGCAGTATGGACGGAGGCCAATGGACATCTGCTAGTAGAAAGCAGTACAATCTCCGCGATGCAGTTGCCCGTGTAACCGTTCAGGTAAACACTAATTTAAATCAGATTTCAAAATCAAAATCACTAATCTAGATGAAATCAAGAATGTAATTAATAACTTTAGCTTTATGATCAATGCAGGTATATCCCAAGTCATGGTCTGCAATTTATATAGCACTGGATAACGTAGGTATGTGGAACTTGAGGTCTGAGTTTTGGGCACGACAGTACCTTGGACAACAATTTTACTTGCGTGTTTACACGTCAACAACTTCACTCAGGGATGAATATCCCATCCCGAAGAATGCACGTCTCTGCGGCAGAGCAGCTGGCCGACGCACGAGGCCCCTTTAAATTATTTAATAAAATGATCCACCGTTGGGTACTCAAAATCGTCTAAGCTTAGGTGGATTCGAGTAGAGTTTTGGTTTTTATCTTATATTCGATTGGTTTAATGTTGCTTTGCTTATTTATGCAAGGAGTGTGTACGAGTAGAACTTGAAATTGACCCCAGCTCGAGGTCTCATTCTTTTCTATTGAAGATTGTATTTTCACTGTCACCGTGGAAGCTGTTATAGCATTACTGTTATTATTATATAAAATTATGTTGATTCTGATTTATCAATTTGTAGTTGGTTCAGGCTTTTAGCATGGAATGTAAAGTAATCAAACCACGAAGCATGTTGTGTTTATCAGTTATTTTTCTAAATATCTTACCCTCATTTTGCGGTCATCTGTTTCTCACTGTTCATCAAACTCAGTTGTCGATCTCTTCATTAACTCTGCGGGCCAACTCAAAGTTAATGTTTGGGCCTGGGTCAGAGCCTGTGGTAGGCTTTGCAGCATGTTTTAATCAGGAATGAACTTGCAAATGATATTTTACCCCCTTTTGAAAGAAATGATATGAGAGTTTAATTGGACATTGAAAACTACTTTTAAAATAAATAAATAAATAAATAAATAAAATGAAAAGATTATCGTTAATTAAAATAACTATGAAAAATTTTTCCTGCTGTCAGCATTGGTTCGGACCATTTCAATGAAATGTACTCATCTAAATATACGTATTACGCAGTATAATTTAGTTATAACCACCCCTCGAATTATCACGTGACATGATTATAATTTAAATTAAAATTTTAACTACTGCTATTACTGATTATTTGAAAATAAACTTGTTTGCTATAGTTTTATTGAATGAACATCCGTATGGCAGACGACAACATTTTTATTGGATAAATGTGGTTGTAGAAAAATAGGTGATCGATATATGGATGGCATGTGCCAACATCAATAAGGAACAGTTGAATTTTAGAGAGAGCTGAGCTACCTCAAGTGTGCTAGAGACTAATGAAATATTATAGGAAATGCAGTGACAATAATATTGTTTCAGTTATAAGGGCAAAGTGAGAAGATAATTAATTTATCAGAATCACGTTAAAGGTAGTTATCACCAAAGAGAATAGTATTTCCTTAGCTAAAATGAGGGAGGCAACAAATGTCTGCCGCACCAACAACTACAAGGCTGCTCTCTTAGAGGTAGCTAGACCACCCTGCCAAGTTCCGATACATGTACATGCGAACAAATTACATGAATAATGAGCAAATTTATTATGCTTCATGGGTTTAAACAACTATAAGTATAAAATGATAAGAATATTTATCCCCTGAGAAGAAAAGTGTCAATAAAATAACGCCATATAAGATGGTGATAAAAATACTCAAACACACTCTATGTATAAATACTTATATTTTCTCTATTTAATTAAGTAGCACTTACACACAAAAAAGTTATCAATACTTGTCTTCATTTTCAAGCTCACTTAATTATTGAGGGTTATCAAACCCTTAACACCCACATAAACTAAATACTAACTTGAACGTCGAAGTATGATTACCAGCCACCTCAAACTCCATTACTAATCCCTATTTCTCCTTTGTTGCAGGTTGGTCAAACTTCCTAACACAACCTCTCTACTCACAACTGCTGCTCATTTCTCTAAGTTTCATCAGAAATCTAAACAAGCAACATACCTCAACGATACCAGGCACCAATCCCCAATTTTATAAATTTATTGTATCTGACCAAATCTTTTCAAAACCCAAAATCTAGACAAAACAAGATCTATTATCCCATTTTAAAATAGTCTTTAAACTCTCTAATTTGTAGTCATCATAGAATTTGTAATCTTGAATTTAATAAAAATTATACACATGTGAATGGTGATAATATGTTACATTCTAAAATATGATTTGCAATATATGATATAAATGATGAAGAAAATGGGTATGTATACGTAGATTAATGAAATAAGTTGTTTCTTAGTAAATTTTACAATAAAAATATTATTTTATTATATAATAATTAAAATCAACATAAATTTAAATTATTTTTATTTATATAGTTGGATTTATAAAAATAAAACATAATTATTTTTATTAAAATATTAATATTATGATATAAACTTAAAAAAGTCGTGCTGACTAATCTAATAACCTGCTTGTAATAAACATCAACAAGCCCTAATCCTTGTTAAGGACGGCAGTATATTACAAATTAGCTTTAAAGCCAGCATAAAAATTTTCCCAATAAATTCGGGAAACTTCGGCAAACAAATTAGAGAGAATTATAAAATAGTCCATAAGATTCTACATTCGTTAATTAGCTCCTCCATAAAAATTGCTCCTCCCCCCTTCCCGAGGCCACTTAATCCTACGGCAGCTACTCTGGTCTGTTAGTTGTTGACTGACTAACAAAGTCAATATTTTGAGCGTGTAACAGAGGTCGATTCTATGGACAAAAATATAGACTGCCACACTGAATCAAAATACAACTGGTAGATACTAGAAAAACGAAGCCTAACACGAGGCACACAGCACTCTTCAGTTTTCGGCGGGATCCGAGTATCAAAACCTAGCAGAGTCGAACACCTTCGATTTAAGATCAGGCAGCTTACTTACTCTATCTTTAACTTTCTAGGGTTTTGTTTAAGTTTCATTTTTCTTTTTTTTTTTTTAATTTCACGTTATCAGTACTTGTTGAACTCGTACTTTTTTTTTTCTCGGGAAAATGGGGAAATGAAAAAAAAAATGGTGAATAATGTCGTTGTTTGTTAGCATTCTCTACCCATTTTGTAGTTAACATTTACTCAAAAGTTTTCGGATGTACGCGAATATGTTTCAATAATTAATTAATTATTATGACATATTAGGGTTTATTTATACAGTATTTAAGATCCGATTATGTATTTATTGGAAAATATATTTTAACCTCTTGATTGCCTTTTACAGGGTTTCATTTGAGCATCCAGGTTTTAGTTTCCTTCGTTTACATTTTCTTCAATGGGGGTATGTTAGTTGCTTCTAGCATTTCAATTTGTGTGATTTTTTACCCCCTTTTTGTCTCTCTTTCGAACATGGCTGTTGATTGCTTTCTCAGGTAGAGAGAATTTTTAAAGATGAAGCTAGCGAAGAGAAAGGAGAGCGTGCCAGAATGGTGAGTACTTGAGTACTGGGGTATTGAATGATGTATATTTGTGTTTTGTAAGCATGACTGGAGGCATACATGCAATATTTATTTTATAACGTATTCCTGGATAATATTACCAGAAAACAAATTGTCTTTTCATTTAGAAAACATTTTGAGCATTCTTTTTTTTCCTTTTTAATTTGTTGGAATGAGTTAACTCCTAATTTGTTTTCCCTTGTGCTTTGGTGGAATAATCATGTTTATTTTTATTATTATTATTTTTTTTTGTAGGCATCATTTGTTGGTGCAATGGCAATTGCTGACTTGGTTAAGACAACCTTAGGGCCAAAGGGAATGGTAAGGTCACCTGCTACCATGAATACTGCTCAAAATTAAAAGACTTCAGTAGTGGCCTTTATCTTACTTTCGTATTAACTATCTGCTTGTGGTAAATCATCCATGCAGGATAAAATTCTACAGTCAACTGGCAGAGGACGTGAAGTCACTGTTACGAATGATGGGGCCACTATACTTAAGTCCCTACACATTGATAATCCAGCTGCTAAAGTCCTTGTTGGTATCCTTATTACTGTTGATTTGCTCTAATGGTTAATGTATTACTGTTGATTTTCTGTAATGGTGGGTTAATGTTTATTTTGTATCACTGGAAAAAAAACCATACTGTATAAGCAAATTTTCAGGAAGAACTCTTTAAGTGGTGCATTTAGCCACACCAGTGGAATAGTTACACATAACCTGTTGAAAAAAGATTATTCCTTCTTCCTTTGCTTTATGATCCTTAATTCAAGGGTCAGACATCTCTAAAGTTCAGGATGACGAAGTTGGTGATGGGACAACTTCAGTTGTTGTTTTGGCTGGGGAACTTCTGAGGGAGGCAGAGAAGCTGGTGGCTGCTAAGATTCACCCAATGACAATAATATCAGGTTTTCTCTTGGCTTCTGCTAGTGCATTGATACTTATTCTTTTTAGTCTTCTAATAAAAGTTATTTATGAGAGCTTTTCTTATTTCATTTGTTATTGTAATCCAATATTTGAAATAGTATTTCCTTTATTTGGTTTTGTGGTTATTTTACTGTATTGCAAGTCTTATCTTTATTTAAACATTATACCTTATACTACCATTCTAAGTTTTCTTATTGTGGTTTTTCTTAATCATTTCATGGAGGAGGCAATATTTTTAGTAGCAATTCTGTTTCTATGCAATGCTGTACATGAATGGTAAAAAATCTTGTCGAACATCCCTTATAATATGGTAAACAAAAAAGGTGTTTAATTGTATGCGATCAATTTTCGTTTGTGTTTTGTGTATGAGAAATTTTTCCCTCATGAAATTAATAATGTGGTATGCATGGGTATTGAAGATAGTTTTTTGTATTTTCCTTATTATTTTATTATGATATCATCTAAAATGCAGATGATAGTAGTATTTCTGCTAATGATTTTTTTGTTGTTTAGGTTTCCGGATGGCTGCTGAATGTGCTCGCGATGCTTTGTTGCAAAAGGTTGTGGATAACAAAGAGAATGCAGGTGATTGATTTGTTACCTGTGTGAATAATTGTCTAAACCTTCTTATTTGACATAATTCCTCTGTTTTCATTCTTCCTGACAACTTGTCAGTACAAAATTCTTTAGTGATAATTGGACATGAATTAGATTTTTAAGTTGTAATTTGTGGTCTAAAGTACTATGAATACCTCAAATTAGCATGATGACCTTAAAGTCTTTATTATTATCATTATTAATTTTTTGGAACTACTATTTGTGATTAGTTCATGACATTACTGAATAATGTAGAAAAATTCAAGTCCGACTTGATGAAGATTGCCATGACTACTTTGAGTTCGAAAATTCTCTCACAGGATAAAGAACATTTTGCTCAACTGGCTGTTGATGCTGTTATGAGGCTTAAGGTAATACTGTCTATATATTAAGTAGTTTAAGAATCAATTGAAACACATGCACGTCTGACAAACTTTTCATCATAAGCTACACTGAAAGAAGCACTCACTCGAACATATCAATATATCATTTGGAGATACTTGATTCATGCAGATCAGTTTTGGAGAATAGCAACACTGCCATATGTTTCAAATAGGATTTCAAAATGTTGTCTTACATTCTCTCGACAGCCCCTTTACTATTCTAAATGTTATGTTTGATGTTTCTGTTTTCTTTCTGGATTTTTCTGACCATAATTTTACAAATTGCAGGGCAGCACAAATTTAGAGTCCATCCAAATTATCAAGAAGCCTGGAGGATCACTGAAGGATTCCTTTCTAGATGAAGGGTGGGGCATAAAAACTATCTTGTTATAGTGTTGGGGAATGCACTTATAATGCAATATATTATATTAGTTTTGTACATGATGTAGAAATGTGCATAATTGTGCTCACGAGTATCTGAGATATCAACAAAACCAGAATTTGTTAGAAGGAATAGTTTAGACAACTTACAAGATGTATATGCTTTTGTGTAATTTTGTTCACTGCATATATTTCTGTGTCTGACATCTGGTTGATTTTATGAAATTTACTTTGGAACTTTTTCCTCTTTCAGATTCATTCTTGACAAGAAAATTGGCATTGGGCAACCAAAACGTATAGAGAATGCAAAGATACTGGTTGCAAATACTGCAATGGATACAGATAAAGTGAAGATTTATGGGGCATGTGTTCGTGTTGATTCAATGTCAAAGGCTGCTGAGATAGAAGGTGCAGAGAAGCAAAAAATGAGAGAAAAGGTGCAAAAGATAATAGCTCATGGGATTAACTGCTTCGTTAATAGGCAGTTGATTTACAATTTTCCAGAGGAACTCTTTGCAGATGCGGGTATACTAGCAATCGAGCATGCTGATTTTGATGGTATAGAGCGTCTGGCTTTAGTAACTGGTGGTGAAATTGCATCAACCTTTGATAATCCAGATTCAGTTAAGCTTGGGCACTGCAATCTTATTGAGGAAATTATGATTGGTGAGGACAAGTTGATCCACTTTTCTGGTGTTGCAATGGGTCAGGCTTGTACCATAGTGTTGAGAGGTGCAAGGTACTTTATGTTACATTCTTTTTCATAGTGTTTTTAGATCTAGCTTTTGGCGTATATGCTTATTTGGATATCTCTAGGGCCTAATTGCTTGTGAGTATTATGGGCTGATTTTTTTTATAGAACAACTTCTGGGTCCTAGAGCTGGTTTTTTTTCCTAACAAATCCTTGGACATGTCTCATTCTATTATGTTCATATTTGATGGCAGCCATCATGTGCTTGATGAGGCTGAGCGATCTCTGCATGATGCCTTGTGTGTGTTGTCTCAGACAGTCAATGACAGCAGGGTTTTGTTTGGAGGTGGATGGCCTGAGATGGTCATGGCCAAGGAAGTGGATGAGCTGGCACGTAAGACTCCTGGGAAAAAGTCCCATGCCATTGAGGCTTTCTCACGGGCACTTGTTGCCATTCCAACAACCATTGCTGACAATGCTGGTCTAGACAGTGCTGAGTTGATAGCTCAGCTCCGTGCAGAGCACCAGAAGGAAGGATGCACTGCAGGCATTGATGTCATCTCTGGATCTGTAAGTTCTGAAATTAAGGAATTTGAATGTTGTTTGCTCTGGGCTTTGAGTGCTATTTCTGTTGTGGTAATCTGTAGTACTCTCTTGGCATAAATATAGACACTGCAATGTATATATATATATTTTTAATCTTTTTTAAGTTTATTACCTCCCTGTATTTTTTCTAACAGAGTATATGCATGAAAAACATTTCTAGTCTGCAATCCTTACTGTGCTTGTTGCTGTTTTAAATAATGACAGGTAGGAGATATGGCCGAGTTGGGGATTTCTGAATCATTCAAAGTTAAGCAGGCTGTACTGCTTTCAGCAACTGAGGCTGCCGAGATGATTCTTAGAGTTGATGAAATTATCACTTGTGCCCCGAGGAGAAGAGAAGATAGGATGTAAAGATGTCATGTCAGATTGGTTGGTTGGTGGAAACGTTTTTGGTAGTATCAATCTATTTTGGCATCATCTTATAACCAAGTACTGTATTCTTAATGATGGATTTCAGTATGTTCGTTTTGCTAAACATAAAATTTTGTTGGTTTGCTTTTAGTTATGTTTGAAAAGTAATGTAGGTGGTTGTGACTGGTGAAGATGTTTTAGCTGTCTGCAACTAATGGGATGGATATGTAGTTTTGGTTTTGGCTTGGGAACTCTCATCAGTGATCGATTGATGTTTTCCCTATGTCACCATAAATTGCTGTGTCCCAGAACCACTGAACCGTCAATTCCTTATTTTATAAGTGGAACTTTTTGTTCGGGAGCTTTGCTTCTTTCTCGTTGTCCATCTTTAAGGTCAGGGTTACTGTCCTTACGAAACAAACTGATAATGCAGATAGAAACTACAGAAAACGGATAAATGGTACTATTTATAGGATTGAAATAAGGTTTTATTAAGTCGTGTTTGCATTTAGTATATTCACTATATTGCGATGTTTTAACGGATAAATGCGAACATTGAAGTATATTCGTTCACTGTCATCCCAGGACAACCCGTTGAGTATCTCTATATCTGCCCGCCTAAAATAAGGCTTTGTGAATAACCAGTTCCACAACTTTCGTTACAATCCGCTGACCTCGTAGCCGATCCGGGCATAGGCTTGCTAACCCTCGGGCATGGAGACTGACTAGTAACGAGATGAGTTGACCAAGGCAAATCATCGAGATGTTAGCCTTCGAAAGTTTCAATGTCTGTGTAAATGCGAAGGTAGAATTTGCGGTTTGATAGTTTAGGGGGCTGGTATTAGAATTTTAATTTCTCTCCCGTTACGACTATTAATTAATAAAAAATTTTAGTACGTTCGATTATCCTTAACAAACAGTTTCAATCTCTCTGCACAACACAAATGAAAAAAAAAATTTGAGAAAATAAATTATTGTTTTTTATTTTATAAGTATCCGTTATGTTGGATAAATATTTTTTTTATAATTATATAATTAAAATTATATCATATTTTTTATTATTTATAATTTTATATCGATAATAATTAAATATAATTTTAGTCTGCTCCGCTCATGTTGATTTCCTTCCGCATAAGACGTGCACATGGTACGTACACGCAAGACCGGGACACTGGACAGACGTGCGTGAATGGGAAGTATGGGTAATGAATCCACTTCACCTGGACGTCGTCATGTCATCCGTTGGGTCAGCGTCATCGCCATCGCATCCCAGCGGCAAAATAATTCAACTTTATCAATATTTCAATTTTAATCCCAGCAAATATTTATTTTCACTATTTATCGCAACTTATTTCAGAATCAAAAGGACATACCGAACTTACTTGCGAACAAGCTTTTGAGCGGAAATTGAAAAGCTACTTTCAATCTTAGAGAGTCTTCCATGGCGAAAACTTTAGGAATCAATCCAGAGCTTCTCCTTTCTCAAAAATTCCCCGAGGTATTTCTCCTTCCAACTTTTAAGCGTTCTTCTTCAACTTGTATTAATTTAGAACATCTTTTTCTAATATCCTTTGTTGCACAAATATATACATCATTGGACGGAATGGATTGCTCTTGCAGAAAACATTCACTTACACTGAAAGGTAAGAATTCCTTCACGGTTGACCTTTTCTTGTGGTACATGGAATGTATTCACTGTGACTAAACATTCATTGGCTCTGGTGCCATATTATATTTTTACACATATGAGGGTAATACACGCTAGTAATAACAGAGATGCTGCGATCTATGCCTTGGGTGTTGGAGCGTGTGGACGGGATGCCGTGGATGCTGATGAGCTCAAATATGTGTATCATGAAAATGGGCAGCGGTTCATCCAGGTATTGAATCAAATTACTATAGTAAGCCTGAGCTATAAATTAATTTGGTCAGTTTTGGATTTTGAGGGTACTACTTGTTTAATAAAGTACTAAAGTCGCCTGTAGTCTATAATGTATTGGATTACCATCCCAGTAACAGCAACCTTGAGAGGGATTTAGTTTTTGTTCAGGAGTTGGAGTAAAGGCTAAAGAAAATAAAATAAAATGATGGATTTCCTATTGTTGACAACATTATGTGCATGATCATCATGATTTTGTTTTTCCTGGTCAAAAGTCAATGCAGAAGGGTGGCATCTTGATCTTGATTACAGTAATAAACTCATTATCTGAACATAACTACATAGCATTATGTTGTTGGAATGCTAGCTAATAAACTTTGCAGTTTATACTGGGGATTTTGATTTATTGTCATGCTTTCCACTTTGTAGGTCTTGCCCACATTTTCTGCTTTGTTTTCATTTGAATTGGAGCCAAGTGGTGCCATGGATCTTCCAGGACTGCAGTAAGCTTACTTGATTTTTTGTTGCTATTTTACTTTATCCCATTTTCTATTTCATTCATAAGTTTTAAAAAATATTTCAAAAGAAAGAAACCACACTGTTTTCATAATAAAGTCATTAGTTTGTTATATTCATTTCATTCTTACATACTGAAGGGAAAACTAATCGCATTTCTGGTTTATGTTGTTGCAATATAACAGCTATGATCCACGACTTTTACTGCATGGACAACAATACATGGAACTGTATAAGCCATTTCCTTCTAGCGCTTCTGTATGGCCTCTCACCAGGAGCACTTTTTAATTGTTTCCATTCTCTTACTTCTCTGTTTAGTTGTGTTGAGGTACACTAAATGAACTAATTGATGATATTATTGATGCAGATACGAAATGAAGCATGTATTGTGGGATTGCATGATAAGGGTAAAATAACTTGTGTTAACAGAGTTTTATACTTAAATAAAGTGAGCTTAAATTAAGGGTACCCCAGTTTCTATATGGTAAAGTGTTTTAGTGGTTTTTGAGTCTGTCAACACGTGCAATCAGTACTGATGAGTTGTTTGCACTGCCCTTTTATTTAGTAACCTCTTTTGTTTTGAAGAAAAATTCATTACAATCCCAAAATCTCAAATCTTCTATATGGATTTGATCTGAAATGTTTTTTTGTCTTCTTGTGAAATGTATGTATACGTAAAGCTTAAAGATGACTGATTTTCTGGGGCTATCATCTTTTATCCTGCTGGGTGAGGGGGAATGGTTGTGATATATGTTGTGCAATTATTTTGATGTTTCCCTATTTCCTGTGTTGATTTATTTTCAGGTAAAGCCGCTATCCTTGAGATTGAAACCAAAAGTTACAATGCAGAATCTGGTGAACTGTTATGCATGAATCGGTGAGTCCTTCCTGAAACATCTCATTCTAATGCTGTCATGTTCTCTGCTTGTAATTGAAAGATTGAAGTAAAAGATCCTACCATTCTATCGACTCAGCTAAGATATTATTCTGCAGGATGACTGCCTTTCTGCGGGGTGCCGGTGGCTTTTCAATTTCATCTCAACCATTTTCCTACTCAAAATATCAAACCAACCAGGTTGCAGCTGTCAAAATCCCTAAAAGTCAACCTTTTGCAGTATTTGAGGATTGTACCCACCCATCTCAGGCATGTAGCATCAAACTTCATTATTGCTGTAATTCAAAGTTTGTTATATTTAACTCTTATGCTTGAATCGAAGAGAGTATATAATAATCTATCCTTAATTACATATGTAACAAGAACTTTCTCTTGGGTGGTGCATGAGTAAACTAAAGAATGGAGGAGCTGTCCTTGAAGGAATTTGTGATGTTTTTCCATATGAGATTCACTAGTTGAAGCTTTGCTATACCATCTGCAGGCATTGGTGTATAGGCTATCTGGTGATTATAATCCTCTTCATTCGGATCCTATGGTTGCAAAAGCTGCAGGGTTGGTACTCAAATCATAATTGCAAAACTGAATTAGTTAATTACTATTTTCACTATTAGACTTGGCATTCTGATTGTGTTACATTCTGTGTCGAAGTTTTTCTCGGCCAATATTGCATGGGCTGTGTACAATGGGGTTTGCAGTTAGGGCAATCATCAAATGTATTTGTCGAGGGGATCCTAACATGGTCAAGAATATATCCGGCCGTTTCCTTTTACATGTGTACCCTGGTGAAACTTTGGTCACTGAAATGTGGCTTCAAGGCTTGAGGTGTATTTTCTTCTCTCTTTGGATTAACAAGAGCAATAACTTTACATTTAACTTTTTATGCGTGTGCTGAGTACAGTTCTGAGTTTTGTTTTTGTTTTAACGTGCAGGGTCATTTATCAAGTTAAGGTGAAAGAACGAAATCGAAGAGTACTCTCTGGCTTTGTAGATGTTCATCGTTTAGCTTCGTCGCTGTAATTTCACTTGATGTTGTATTACATGTTCTTACTCTCTCTTTTGATATGGTCTAAATAAATTGATGCTAGTTATTGTTGGAAGAGAACAGTATATTCGTTAAGACATTCAAAGATGTTGCAATGTACATGAATAAATGAATGGGAACACCTTAATGTTTAATCTCTCTAGTAAATATGATTTTATTTTTCAGTGAGGTTGCAGCCGTGAGTGCGGTTCCAATTCCAAACAAATTGTTTTCAAATTGAGATTTTTTTCTCTCATATATTTTTTTACCTATTTTGACGGAATTCGATTTGAGGGAAGAAAACTTAATTAGAAAAGAAAATTGGCGTTAACAATTTAATAAGATATTAATGGATTAAAATTAAGTTGACAAAAAGGCTGTATCTAAGTGGTTAGATCTCTACATTGTGATCGTACAGGCACAAAATTTATTTATTTTTTTATTTCCAAGATAAGTATATTCAAATAAAATTATTTTAAGGAAAAGGTTTATATTTATTAAATTTCTTAGCATGAGCTTTGCAGCTAAGTTAAATTTCAAAAATATTTTTTATTTTAACGGAGAACTGAGCAGATATTATCCGCAACTGACAGTTACTGGTCTAAGATAAATGAAACAAAATCATGACAAATTTTTAATTTTTTTTAGTAAAAATGTTGAGAATTTTTTTATTTGCAGGAGAAAAATAAAATTATTAAAGTTAAACTGTAATTTCTCTAATTTTTTTACCGTGGTTTTGTCGTGGTCGTATTCCTTAATCATTTCCTATTATTTTAGCTGCAACGTACTGAACTAAACTAAGTAGTTGACTGAGCCTGCCGCCATTTTCAATCGAGGAACAGTTTTAAAATGGCGAACGAAACTGGAGATGCGCCCACTCACAACGCATTGGAGTCGCATTCTACCTCCGCCAACGTGGAGCGTAACTCTACCGACGGAGACAACAACGAGAAGCTTCTGAACGACGCCGTAAAGGACTTATTGTCCAACGAGGTTCGCGCTTATCTTCGTCTTTATCATCTTTTTTTTTTCCTTGTATTTATAAACCTGTCAAATTAGTTTTGTCAGTCAGTCATTTCACAGCTCTATTAATAGTTTGATTAGGAAATTGAAAATTAGTTACTTAGGGTTTTATTTCTTTATGATTAACCTCAAAGACAGATTCAAATTATTTCATGATTTATGGAGTTTTCTATATTGCAGGTGTGCCTGAGATGCATCTTTCGGCTATTTGGAATACAAGTTCCTAATTGTTTGACACTCTCAGTCAAATCACTGTTATGTCATGTTCTAGGAGAACAAACCGACTTACACCAAGTCCAAAATATTAGCAGTGTTGAACCAAACATTTGCAGAAATTGCTTAGGTATCCTACAATTTACTTACCGAGATGATAAAGAGAGGGTGGTGGAAAATGAGAGTGCTTATGATTTTGCAGTTGCCATTGCCCAACTAGTAAAGAAAGAAGGACATCAGATTGATAGTTTTTCTCTTGAAATTTCTATGCCGCAAATAATCCGCGAGAATGAAAATAAGCTTAGTTTGTATGTGAAAAGAAAGTATATATCTGAAGCGTGGTTCAATGAAAGATCAATTTCTGAATGCACTTCTACAAAGGATGCCTTAAAATTTGCAATTACAAATGCTCTTGAGACATTACTGGTAACTAAATATATTTTCTTTCTATTGGTTCTGCATTAGGTAACATCACTTGTGAAAATGCTTAAATCTATTTCTAATAAGTAGTGAGTTCTTCTATGGTATACTTAAGGAACAAGGAATTTCTTTTGCCATAGACTGAAAATTTCTGTTGTTTAGAACAGTGCAGACATTTAAAATACTCTTTTCCTGTTAATCCTTCATTATATGAAAGTTTTGCAGGATGTTAAATGTGGCGTAAGCACTTTCCGCATTCGTTTGACATACAGTCATGTTGAGGCGTCAATAAAAATCCAGAACTTTGTAGAGAAAATTGAGGGCTGCAAAAGAAGGAAATTAGGCAAGTCATATTTATTTATGCAGAGACTAATCACACTGACATTGGAAATAAACATTTTACGTTTATATTTTATTAGAAAAATTGGAATTTTATATGGCACTAAATTTGTTAATATTCATTGATCGATACAGATGCTAAGAACTGCTTGGACACTGTCAAAGATGAGTCAGTGATTACAGGTGTTGACAATTCTGTTGTTTCTACAATAGAAGTGATTCCAGTTGTCGAAGAATCCTCTAATGGTTTGCAAGTTAATGAACCTTCTGAGACCTATGAGTTCCCCTTAAAAAAGGTGGTTTTTACTTTGTTTCAGTCAATAGTTTCCATTTGGAAAATGTTTGGTCTGTTTGCTATGTTTTGAATCATTTTAGAATTTGCAATTGTGAACTCATAATTAGTTCTACTGGATTAAAGAGAAAATTGGAAAATGCTGCTCCTTCCAGCTGACTTGGAAAGAAAGTCCTATTGACTAATGTGGCAGTAGCTACTTTGTGATTAATAGATAAATGAATTACATTTGCTAGGACTTTCTTTACAATTCAAAAAGGTGGATTGGTTTTATGTTTTTGATTGATTATTGTTTTTGTTTGATATAACAGACATTTGGTTGTTCATTATCTTTGACGCGGTAGTGCATTTTATCTGGTGTGATTTTCTTTGTAGGTCAATGAACCTGGCCACTTGGAGTGCGTTTGCTCCCGGACCCCTATCTACTTTGGTGGAAGATATCTAAAGGTATGTCAAGTTTGGAGGAACCAGATCTTCTCAAATTTGGAGGGGCTTGTATCTAGTTCATGTCGATATGAATGTGGGAATGAAGGATATTCTTCATGAAATTGCTTCGTTTACAACATTGATAATTCGTTGGATCTATGATAACCTGGCAAAGGATTTTTTCTTACGTAACTTTGCATTTTGCGATTTAACCTATCTTTTATCTTGATCTTTTTTTTTTTCTATTTTCTTGTATATTGAAGTACTCGAGAAATGTGAGTCAAACATGCTGGATTATTGATGAGGAGAGAATGGGAGAAGCATCTATCGAGGTATTTCCTTTGCTGCTGATGGCATTAACATTGCAAATGAGGTTCATGAACTAACTTTCATATGCTTACTCGTCAGGAGATTATAGGTGGTAACATTCTTCCTATGTGTCGAGGTGACAATTACAAGTTTCATGCTGCTGGTAGAGAAGATATAGATGTAATGAAGATTTACTTTATTCAATATTTGTTTGATACCAGCAAACAATTTCCTCATAAAAATTAATTTCTTTTTCCAGGTTCGGATGTTAGGCTCAGGTAGGCCTTTTCTGTTGGAGATACAAAATGCACGTGAAGTACCATCTGAGTTGCTTGTGAAAGAAATAGAATCTAGGATAAATAGCTCGGAAAGTAAATTAGTAAGTCAAGTGTTAAATTTAATGTGGTTTATCTCTCTCTCCTGATTTGTAGATGATTATGGTTAACTTCATTTGACACTAAAATGCAGGTTAGAGTAAGGACTCTTAAAATTGTAGGCAGTCAGGGTTGGACCTTGATGCGTGAAGGAGAAGCAGAGAAGCAGGTTACTTTTGCTTATTAATTGAATATAGTAGTTCATCCTGCTATTGTTGCTTGGGGGATGTGAATTTATTTGGAAATACTGACCTGCATTAGGCCTATTGTTATGCAGAAGCAATATGCTGCATTAGTGTGGATCTCTCGATCGCTTCAGGATGAAGACTTTCAGACCATATCTTCTCTCAAGGAAACAGTGAGATGTTATGCAAGTTTCATTTTTCACTTTCATTTCTATCTGAAAAGTGGTCAGGGAGTGCGACATGATATCTTCTTATCTTAGGCTAATATATTCTACATTATGTCTTTTTGGCTATGCAAGTCTTGTTCTTGTCTTGCTCTTCTTCTGCAATGAAGTAGAATTCGATCCAAGTTACACCAGTTTATCTATGTCTTTGGTCCAGTTAGGTTCACACAGGTCGAAACTAAAAAGTAATGACCATTGTCTGTACTGTAAATTTGCTGATATTTCCCATTCCAGTTTATGTAGTGCTTGCTCTGATTTTTCCGAAAGTTAACAAAGAACATGTTTCTGTCCCTAACGTGTGCATTATGTTTGGTTCCACACCAAGATTTTGGGTGAACAAAAACTAACATGATTACTACCATGAGTCCATGACCAGAGCCCAAAGAAGTTTGCAATTTATTGAAATACTCTTGAATTTCCCATTTTGTTTTACTTTTCAAAGTGTAAATGAAATTGAACCAGTAGCATATCATTACATTGAGAAGTTCTCAATGATTTTCTTGTTCTTTGTCTCATGCAGCAAATTTTGCAGAAAACTCCAATCAGGGTTCTTCACCGTCGAAGTCCATTAGAACGTGAAAAGATTATACATTGGTTTGAGTCTCTCCAATTACCTATTGTATAGCACAGTCTTTATATAGTTCCACAATCATTTAACATGTTTTATAGTCCCTATCTCTGCTTATTTCCATTTCATGCTTCTAACTTTAGGATGAAAATTGAAAAGATCGCTGGAAGCTCTCAGTATTTCCTTTTGCACATGTGTACCCAGGTAATATTTTCGTCTCTGAACTGTTTATCACACATGAAATTGTTATTTGCAGTGCAATCATATGGAGCTTGAGTAGAAGTGTAGACCAGAAAGCCTTTTGACTATATGCATTCTGCTGTATGGTTGGTGTGAGTAATGGGTAGCAGCAGAGCCACATTGGGCCTTTAGAATCTTAACAAAAGGAGATGAGGGTTTACACTTCTCAAATATTATTTTTACAGATTTTCTTGCCTCCCTAGCGCTCCCCAGTTGAAAAAAAAAAAAAACTCTCTTTGGTTAACTGAGTGAAATTTTCTACTTCTGGCCCTTGGCCTACATTTTACCATGAAATAGTAATTATGGGATGGAAATTGCAGGCGGGAACGTATATCAAGGAATTTGTTCATGGGGATCTTGGGCGGACCAATCCAAGGTACAAAACAAGATTGAATAATGTTATGACAATCAAGACCAAGACAGAAAATAGGATAGTGTTTATGCTACAGCAACACAGTACACACAGAATGACAGCACTGTTCATTATACAGTGCCATTGTTTCTGTCATGGGCCAAATACCATTTTTCTTTTATTTATTTTGAACTTTTTGTTTCTCTGTTTTTCCGCAGCATTGGATCAATTCTAGGATGCAGAGCAGAGATACTGCAACTTGACGTTACAGATGTGAAAATGGACTGTTTCCTGACTGAATGAGGTTGTTTACAGTTCTTCAGAATCGGCTTTAGATTGCCTTACTATCTGAACTACAGTAATTTTTTATGTGTTTCACTTGAAACTCAGTGACTTCCTAGTATAAATTGGTAGAATCATGGGTTTTGATCTTAGAATACATGTTTTATGGCTGATACATGGTTAGGGGTAGAAGTTGATAAAAATGATGCAGACAGCCATAGTCACTCAATATTTTGGTGAACTGGATCATTGGCAATTGGCAGCCGGCAAAGGAGATCTAGGGTATGATCTTTTAGTGAGATTGAAAGATAATCCATCACATTTGGTGACTGGTTTATTTGTACATTGAGTTTCACATTATTTACTCAAATCCAAGAAGTAGCCAACATCTTTGTCATGAGGCGATAGCGATCAGCCTATTCATCTATCCGCATTGTAGAAGTTAAAGTAAGGCATCTACCACACAAAACTGAGTAACGAACAGGGTTCCATTATTTTGTTGTTATGTTGCCAACACTGAGTATACGCTATCTAAAGCATGCATTGATAATAAACTATCATACATCATTTTAAAAATGTAAGAACTTGTTGAGGAATATAAATATCATTGATAAATATTATAGTTGTGATGCTTTTTATTGTTATGTGAATGTTCAAAATTATAATATATTTTAAACGTGTACCAACTAATCAAATTTCTTAATTATGTCCTGGACTAACCTACAGTGAACTTTCCCCGTTAATCTTTCCAACGTTATGCTACGATCAATTTATTGATCTTCTTTTGTCATCGATGGATTGTTGTATTTGTTTGATATATTAGTGTGCAGTTGGTTGGTTCATTATCTGTGACAGTGCATTGATTTTATCACTCGGCATTTGGAGTGTCAGTATCTGAGTGCATGTTAATTTTTGGTAATTGATGTTTTCAAGTGAGTGTGCTAATTGATTTTCAGAGCGTGTCTGCTAATTTTTCCGAGATTTTTTGCCGAAATTAAGCCCAGCAAATGATTGGATGATATAGACACTACTGCTCTTTTTGCCGTTCAAAAATTAGTTTATGTTATCTGTGTTTCCGCTTAGTAATCATTTAGTTCACAGTACTGATATGAATGTTTCGCTTCAATATTTTATTTATTTGTTTATTATACTTGTAGAGACAACAG